>CM038795.1:39581216-39928329 GCA_021764765.1 Vicia sativa
ATTTTCAAACCTTTTTTTTTATATATGATATTTTATTTTCTATTGAAGGCGTCACTCTGTATTTTGATGTGGGGTTACAACTGTTTTCATTCCTCAATTTTGTAAATAATTCAGATGCAAAACTACCTAAGGAAAAAAGAATTGAAAGAGTGCGGAAAAATGATTTACAGAAGGCTTACGACTATACAAGACTCCACCGATTCTGAAAATCATTTTCTTTCTGTCCTTATTACGGTTTTAATAGTTTTCTTCATTTATCTTATCCATGACATCTCATATTGCAAGTACTTTGTTCAATCTGCTATAGAGATTAACTACATTTTCTTGTTTAGAACTGTTATTTCACATATGTCATTATTGGGCATTTTATGAAATTTGATTTGAAACATATAATCATGCAAACATACAAAACTATAATGTTTATGGATTAAGTAAATATTTCCTTTATTATTACTCAATTGCCTCAACCACATATTTTCAATGATTAGTGTTATAACATGTCAAAGTTGTGGGGAGTGTCTAGTACAAAGTAAGCCATTTAAAAAACCTTTACAACCACGTCTTTTCAATGATCAGTTTTATAACATGTTCCATCTTAATACTATACAAATTTATATCCATTAAGTCCCATATTGCCTAGAACATCACACAAACAAGTGTTTATAAATGTTTGACATGCTAGTTAGTTCGCGGTAGTGGCGAGCTTGTGACCCATTAGGGGCACCAGGTGATGGAACATGGCTAAGGCTTAACAGGTTGGTCTGGTGGTTGCACCATGTTGGCCTGCCCTCCAGAGTTGAGAGTTGACCCACAGGACTTATGCAAAGGCATGGGTCTTGTGAGTCTTAGACAGGAGGTATAGCGTGAGGCTGGTTTCACGAGCAGCGAGAACTTCCTACTCTTTGCGGTTGACCCACGGGACTTATGCAAAGGCATGGGTCTTGTGAGTCTTAGACGGAGGGTATAGCGTGAGGCTGGTTTCCAGAGCAGCGAGAACTTCTACTCTTTCAGGTGGAGGGATGTGGATGGCGAGGGCACTTGCACCTCGACCTCCTGACACCAGTGAGCTTTAGCCCCAGAACCATCTCTTTTTGGTTCATATTATAGGGGTGAGACCATCTCTTTTTGGTTCATATTATAGGGGTGAGAGCCGACAGCAATAACCATCTCTTTTTGGTTCATATTATAGGGGTGAGGCAGTGACAACAATATATACTTCATTAATATCAATATGAAACTTCCTACTCTTTACAGTGGAGGGATCACGGGCATGACACCTCAGCCCATGACACCTGGTGAGCTTTAGCCCCTCGAACCATCTCTTTTTGGTTCATATTATAGGTGAGGGGCGCAAGCAACAATAACCATCTCTTTTTTGGTTCATATTATAGGGTGAGAGTTTTAGCCCTGAACCATCTCTTTTTTGGTTCATATTATAGGGGTGAGAGCCAGTGTTAACACAACTATCTTTTTTGGTTCATATTATAGGGTGAGAGCCAGAAGCAACAATATATACTTCATTAATATCAATGAAACTTCCTACTCTTTACAATGGAGTGATCACGGGCCGCAGCACCTCCGGCCCACAACACCTGGTGAGCTTTAGCCCCTGAACCATCTCTTTTTTTGGTTCATATTATAGGGGTGAGGGCCAGCAAGCAACAATAACCATCTCTTTTTTTGGTTCATATTATAGGGGTGAGAGCCAGCAAGCAACAATATATACTTCATTAATATCGATGAACAGAAACTTCCTACTCTCATGTTGGAGGGATCACGGGCAGCACCTCCGGCCCACAACACCGGGTGAGCTTTAGCCCCCGAACCATCTCTTTTTTGGTTCATATTATAGGGTGAGAGCGCAGTAACAATAACCATCTCTTTTTTGGTTCATATTATAGGGTGAGAGCCGCAAGCAACAATATATACTTCATTAATATCAATTACAAACTAATAAAAGTATTATAGAAAATATTACATACTAAGATTATTCAAACGTACCAGTTTAATTTTTGTTGTTTTTAAATAGGGTCCACCCGACATTCTATGTATTTAATCAAAAATATATTAATAAAGTAACCAATTAATTGTTCAAACATATTCAAGCTGCACTTTCTACACTTGAAGAAGCTCTAAATTCTGGCTTTGAAGACTTTAAGGTGATAACGATAACTCTACAAGTTACAATATCATATTTGCTAAATAAGTTGCCTAATGCTGTTGTTGTTTAACAGAATCAGAACTGATGTTGACCTTGCAAATGCAAGGGCATACCCGGAAGTCGACCCATTTGAATCATTTATCAATGAGAATGCTATCAATGCCATTAAATAATCTTTTGGAATATTTATTAAGAAATAACCCTTTGCATTGACACAAGAAACAACCGGTTTAGCTCTAAGGAATTGATTGAGCATGATTTCATCACATTTGATTTCGCCGTACATATTTTGTAGTTAATTATAGGTCTCAATTTTTTTGTTGCCTTCTTTGTGGTATCTTGTTTTATGTACTAGTATGATTCATAAGAAACTTTATGATCAATAAAATTTTCCATTTCCATTAATACTTTTAATTGCACCAATCACAACTCAATAGTTTTTGCTTCCTCTATTTTATTATATGTTGTTTCTTTGGTTCACTCTGACCCTAAGAGCGTGTATGGGAGACTTGAAACCGCCTCTTTTATATGGTCCATCAATTTGCCACTGTAGTTTGAATAAAAGCGAGTGTGCATGGTAATGTTACATGGACATGGTTTGAGCATGTTATATTCTTTTTCTTGTATTGTTTTTTGTTTACGTGATGCTTATTTATGTAATGCCACGGGGACTGTAATTTCTCATTCTCTTTTTGAGCTTAAGAATGTGGAGTTTGATATGCATTAATATTTTTTAGAAGAATAACCTCTTTGAACATATATGACTTTAGTACTTTGAGATTAGTGATATAATATCATGCTCAAATAATGCATTATAAGCTTTTCAAATTATCCATTTAGCTACTTATAATAATGCATTATAAGCCTTTCAAATAATCTATTTAGCTACTTATATGACTTTTCACCGGTAGTCATGACTAATGGCTAATCATCACATTCATTATAATGATGATTAATCTCAACTTTTTGAATATGACTTTGATACACTTTGAGTCAGTGATATCATTTCATGCTCAAAAAATTCTCTTTGGTTATAAATATGTAATGCTCTTGGTCATTATTGCTATCTTCATCGCCACGGTTTTGATATGTAGCTTCAGGATTCAAAGAGCAAACAAGTTACAAAAATGTCAAAAGGAAGCAAGTAAAAAAAGTAAACTAGCATCTTTTCACCAGTGGATATTTGATGCTGATGAAATAAGAGTCATTTGGATGAAGATAATTTAATCGGCCATGGTGGTAACGGAAAGGTTTATCGAATCACTTTGAAGAAAAACAGGATGGTAGTGGTTGTGAGGCAATTAGAGAAAGGTGATGGTTGAAGATCTTAGGTGCAGAAATGGAGATTTTAGGGAAAACCAGACATAGAATTATACTTTTAGTTTTTGAGTATATGCCAAATGGTAATCTTTTGAGATTCTTCATAGAAATCTAAAAGATGAGAAGGTTGCATGGATAAGCTAACAGATATAAAATTGCATTGGGAGGTGTTACAAGGATTTCCTATTTGCACCATGATTGTTCTCCACCTGTTATTCATAGCTGCATCTTGCTTGATGAAGATTATGAGACAAAAATTGCTGATTTAGGTGTTGCTGAAAAATCTCAGATGGGTTATAGCTTTTTCGCTGGTACACATGGTTATATTTCTCGAGGTATGTTTTCATAATGCTTTCAACAAGAAATTTCAATACACTGTTTTTAGTTTTAAAAGTATATCATGTTTATTTACACAATCATTATTTGTGACATTTTAATATTAGCATGTGTGGATTTAAACCCCTGTAATTAGGAAATCCCTCATCTGCTGTAGTCATACAATCTAGAGTTTCGAATTAATTAAGATCAGATGGGCTGCATTTAGATTTCGTAATCATATCTATTATACAAGGTCGGATGCGAGACATCAGATCTTGATCAGATGGTCCAAAATGCACGACTTTATCAATTGTGCAATTTCATAATTGCAAGAAATACAAATCCATAATGATTATATTAAGCGCGATTTTAAATTGCATTCTGGAACTACAAATGCAGCATAAAAGTATTTTGAGGTATCTGCATCATCACATTGACCTTATTATTCAATTTCTTATTAAAATAAAGAACATAGGATTGGTGACTTTTTCTTGTAAAGATAAGATAGATGTCCGAACCAACACATTTTCCATATGAAATTGTAATATAGATTAAGATTAAAGAATTAATGACATCTTACTGATGTCCATCACTTTCCTGGATTTCATGTTGGTTCCTGAATTTAATGCTGATGGAATGCTAAGTACGATAAAGCATTAGAGAAATTTGATTCTGTTTTGAGAACAAAGCCAGAACTTGAAGAAGCAACATTCACAAAATATTATGTTGCTTGTTGATACTCTAAGCTAAATCATGTATGCATCTCACTACTTATTATATTGGTTTTGGATCATTTTGTTGAGTGTATTTAGTCCGTATAACTTTCTGAATAGATTTAATCCTTCTATATATGTTAGTGAGTAATTTTGTCCAATAATCCCTCTATATATGTATTATAACATCAGCCACATAGTTTTTGAGCGTTATAATATTTAAGAAAGCATGTTCCAACTTAATACCGCACCATTTTGAATCCATTTAAGTCCTACATTGTCTAGAACATCACACAAGCAAGTGTTTATAAATGTATGTCGAGCTTGTTAGTTCGCCGAGCTGAGTAGCACCAGCTTGTGACCCATGGGGCATCAAGGTGATGGAACATGGCTAAGGCTTAACAGGTTGGTCTGGTGGTTGCACCATGCTGGCCTGTCCCTCCAAGTTGCGAGTTGACCCACGGGCTTGTGCGAAGGCACATGCCTTGTGAGTCTTAGACAGGAGGGTATTGCGTGAGGCTGGTTTCACAGAGCAGCGAACACCTCCTACTCCTGACAGTGGAGGGATCACGGCTGCTGAACCTCGAGCCCACAACACCTGATGAGCCTTGCCCTTGAACCATCTCTTTTGGGTGGGTGGGGTTCATAATTTGAGCTTATTTCAATTCAGTATAAACCAATTGGTAATGGTAATGACAAAAGGAAGTGTTGATTTAGGTGTTCCTGATACATTTTTCCGCTTAGGAAAGACGGGAAAGTCACTCTTTATCAAGATGTGCATGACGATATGCTACTAGAGATTGAACTTGAAGGTGGAAAATGTTTCGACATAGTTATTGTTGGGAGGATATATGACGCGATTTTGGATGTCATCATATGACATATATCACTGGATGGTCCATTTTTCATCCTGTGAAGCTTGTTTTGAGCCAACAAAACCATTGAAGTACAAGTCACAAGAAGGGTTAAGAGTTGTTATGTTGATTTGAGATGATAGAACTTGCATGACAAGTTTCTTTTGAAAATGGTAGTTTTATATTCCCTGAATTTTATGTTTTAGTTTACAATTTGCTTCCTGGTTTATTAATGTGGACATAGTTGAATATTACAATTTTGTGTTCATGTATCAATTTACATATCAATGATTGGTTTTTTATTGCATTTTAATCATCCAACCATTGATTATGCAAGCAGTACACTCAGTATTTTCAAGCAACAGGTGAAGTTAGTTATTTTTGTTTATAATTAAGATTAGAAGTTGTATTTTTTTTCCTTTTCAGTTAGTATAGTACCAATTCAGTTGAATCTTTTGGCCCAAGTTGTGGGAACCCTCTTTACATATCCCAAGAAATGTGTGCTTTTAGACTCTCAAGGTTTCGGGAATAATCGGAAAATAACCGCATTTATTAGTGGTTTGGATCTATGTGATGGCAGATATGATACACCTGAGCATAGGATTTTCATGATCTTGATACCATTTTTCATAATGATTTTCATAATCCTACATTTCAAGTAAGTGCTTGTTCTTACTCAAAACATTGAAAATTATGTCCTTTTCACAACATTGTCATAGCTTATATGCTTACACATATTTTATTGTCAATTATCTTTGGTTTTTCAACTCCTTTCTCTCTAATCTGATTTTGTGAAATTATTTTGACGAGGTTACAATAAAAAAGGCACAATCTTTGATATTAGAATAGAAACAAATTAAGATGTAGGTTCCACCCCTTGGGTAGACCTTATGATATCAATTATCACCCAATACCCGCCTTCCGAGATTGTTTACCAATTAGTGTAAGATTGATAGACGGTTGCAGGCTGGGATTGATTGTTGGTGGTGTAAAGTGGAGTCGGAGACAGCCGTGTACGTGCTGCTGCTCTTGTGCAAAAAGAGGCTTGGCCAAATCTGGACATGTGGAGAGAGAATGCACTTCTGCTAAATAGAAACATTTGGAGAGAGAGTCTTTCACGTAATAAATGCATCGTCAAAGTAAAAAAGAGTATGTTTGCTATGATATTATGGAGGATTAGGAATTCATCAATTTGGCATAACAAATAAGAGAGAACAGAAGAGTATGTTTGCTATGATATTATGGAGGATTAGGAGTTCATCAATTTGGGACAACAAATAAGAGAGAACAGAAGATGAATACAACGGAGGGAGTTGTTTATAAGCGAAGTGGTGGACTACACGACAAATGGGCATGAAGGATGGGCCAAGACAGTAGGTGCAACATAAAATGGCAACGTCCTCCTCAAAATTATATCAACTGCAA
Organism: Vicia sativa; assembly: GCA_021764765.1. Classification (NCBI taxonomy): domain Eukaryota; kingdom Viridiplantae; phylum Streptophyta; class Magnoliopsida; order Fabales; family Fabaceae; genus Vicia; species Vicia sativa. The sequence continues at coordinate 39,588,008 of CM038795.1, forward strand.
AGTTGAAGTCTCGATTCTCAGTACCACACCAGTGTATGGGAATGAGTTGATTATGTTCGTGGGAGCGAAAACTCTGCCGGCTGCAACCAGTTATGACAGTCGATATCAGAGAGAAGCATTAGGCATGTTTGCAGCGTTGCAGTGGGTTCGAGAGCTGGTCTTTAAGCAAGTTGTTTTATACCTGGATTCTAAAAGGGATGTGGACACATTCAGCTCAGCTGTACCAGGATTATAATGTGTTTTCAATACTGTCAAATTAAAACAAAAGTTTGTTTGAAGGGAGGTTGAATTGGATGTTGAGTTTTGTTAAGAGCACAAAGACTTGAAAATAATGAAACGTTTTGAAACACAAGTTAACATTGATTCATACCAAAAATAACAAATAATTATACATGCTGAAAGGATAAAATATGATTATAATTTGAACATAAAATATCAACAACAAGAAATAAATTTAATATCGTGTGGACCATTGGCCCACATATCAGATATTAAACTGATAAGAACAGATACTACACTTGATCTTAGCCAAAAGGCCGAGAAAGGTATGAGTTGCAATCAATGCTTGTTGTGTCTTTTATATGTGACATATTTTACGCTTCTTTGCTAACTCGACAATGTGGGACTTTAACACAGTAATTTGGAGTCTACTATTGTTTGTGTTAGCTCAACACTTACGTATTAATTAAACCAAGAGGGGAGATTCTCTTGTTCACATAGTTTTTATGCTCAAAGTGATTTTATTCATACAAAGAAGTGACTCTCATTTTAGTTTCCAAGTGGAGATTCTATGAAACTACTTGGTGGACCTCTTGGCTTTGTTTTCAATAACAGGTTTCTCAATTTTGTAATCACCTATTTTTGCAATAATAGGTAAAGTATGAGTGTAGAAAAAGTATTTCATATATTTCAAACTTGTGATTTACACAATAGAAGAATAAACTAGCTTGAAATGAATTATAGTTACTCACACAAAATCTGATTCCCCGAGTCACCACATGTCATATGAATTATAGTTACTCACCTGAAATCAGATTCCCCGGGTCATGACATGTCACAAAAGCATGCGTAAATGTAGTTACAAATCATCGTTAAAATGACTTAAATATATTTTAATGACTTGTTCAGTGGTACGACTTATGCTCTCATAGATTGTTCTTTTGATTCTGCTATACTTTCTTTTTTAGTTTGTTATACTCTTTGTTGTTTTTGTTGTTTAGTGATGAAGGTGAGCATGATAATCGATCGCCTTTTGGTGAAAACGGTTTTGAAGGAGTTAAGTAATACTCCAATGATTGTGTCTGAGTTTCTAGGGGGACTCAATGAGCGGGTTGAGAAGGGATGGATCAGTTACAATTTCAATTCAACAATGTCAAGGTCTTAGGGTTGAATGGGATGGGAGGTGTTGGTAAGACAACCCTTGCCAAGGCTCTTTTTATTAGTCTTATTGGTCGTTTTGAGCGTAGATGTTTCATTTTAAATGTGAGACTTTATGAAGAGTATGAGGTAGGGAATGTGTTATTTAAGCTTATCTATTTGAATAAGACTGTTTGACAGGGTTTATGAAAACTATACATATCACATTTTTGCAAGTTGTTTTCGGCTGATTTTTTGACACTCTCCATGACAGCTTGAAAAATAGCTAATAGTTTAAATAATAATTGTTTGGTTTTAGTTTACTTTTTGTTATAGAGAATACCTTACACATATAACCATTTTATGATAAACACTTAATTAAGTTGTTTATCCAAATAAGGCCTTATTTGGTCAAGGTTCAGTTTAATCAGCTTATGATTGTGGATTTTGATGTTGAGTTAGTATTCTTGACAAGGAACACCTCTTTGAATATATATGATTTAAGCACTTTGAGATTAATGATATCATATCATGAAACTCTCCTATGAGCATTAAATAGAGGCCTATAGTGTTTGACTGCCATATGACTGAATCAAAATGTTCAACATCTGCAGTGCTTATTTTTGGACAGGAGTTTGGCCAGCTGTGGAATATGGATGAACAATGTCCACAATTCGCCAAGGACTTGGCCTGCTACTCGAGAGAATGCAGAAAATATATGGTTAGTTTATCCGAGCTTGTTACAAATATAATTCACTCGAGAACTCTTAAGAGACTTGGTAAACATATCAGCCAATTGATCTTCAGATTTGACGAACTCTGTGGTTATTTCTCCTGATAGTACTTTTTCCCTTACATAGTGACAATCTATTTCTATGTGCTTGGTCCGTTCATGGAATACTGGATTGGATGCAATGTGAAGCGCCGCTTGATTGTCGCATATGAGTCTTGTGTCTCAAGGTCTCCCAACCTAAGTCGAGTAAATTCTTAAGCCACGAAGTTCCTTTGATGTCATGTCATAGCACGATATTCAGCACTTAGATAGATAGCAACTGTTTTTGTTTCTTGCTCCTCCATGAGATCATATTTCCTCCAATAAGAACAAAATATCCAGAAGTGGATCTCCTATCCGATGTGATCCTGCCCAATCTGCATCTGAATACACATGATTTTAGCATCACCCTTATCTTCATATAATAGGCCTCTTCCTGGTGCATTATTTATATATCTGAGAATCCGAATAACTGCATTCCAATGAGTATCACAAGGAGCATTCAGAAGTTGACTCAATGCTCACTGCAAAAGTAATATCTGGTCTGGTGACGGTAAGATAATTGAGTCTACCCACTAGACGTCGATATCTTCCCGGGTCTTTCAACAGCTCCCCATGACCCGGAAGAAGCTTGACGTTGGGATCCATAGGTGTATCAATTGGACGACAATCAAGCATACCAGTTTCATTAAGGATGTCTAATGCATACTTACGTTGGTTAATTGCAATGCCTTATGAGGAATGAGCAACTTCAATACCCAAGAAGTATCTGAGTGGACCCAAGTCTTTTGTCTGAAAGTTGTTGAAAAGATGAGTTTTGAGCCGTTGGATATCCTCTGTATCATCTCCAGTGATAACAATGTCATCAACATAGACCACAAGAAAGATGCGTTGACCGGTGGAGGAAAGAAAAAAGAAAACCGAGTGATATGATTCACATCTAGTCATACCAAATTGTATCAAGGTAGAGCTGAAGCGACTAAACCAAGCACGTGGAGACTATTTCAGCCCATAAAGAGACCGACGAAGCCTACAGACAAGTCTAGAATTACCGGGAACGGTAAAACCTGGAGGTTGGTCCATATATACTTCCTCCTCTAATTCTCCATGTAAAAAGGCATTTTTAATGTCTAATTGATGAAGCGGCCAATGATTAATAGCAGCCATTGCAAGGAAGAGACGGACTGAACAAATCTTGGCCACTGGAGAAAAAGTGTCACCATAATCAAGACCAAATATTTGTGTATATCCTTTGGCTACCAAACAAGCTTTAAAACGATCGATTTGACCATCTGGTCCAACCTTCACTGAATAAACCCATCGACATCCTACTGTAGTTTTGTCGGAAGGTAAAGTAACAATATCCCAAGTGTTATTTGAATGCAACGCAGCCCTTCCACCATCGCCTGACGCCAATTGGGATCAATCATAGCTTCACCTGTAGACTTAGGAATAGCCACAGAATCCAAAGCAGACACAAAAGACACATAGGAAGTAGAAAGACGGTCATAATTTAAAACACAAACATATTTAGGATTTGGAGTATGAGATCGAATACCTTTTCGTAATGCTATAGGGAGGTCAAGTTCAGGTGACGTAGCTGGAGGAACAGTTGGAGTAGGAGATGGTGCTGGTGGATTAATATCATCTCTAACTTCCGATGGACGGGGTGTCCGTCGCTGGTAGACCTGCAATGGAGGTTTAATGGGTGTGGGGATGACAGAAGGGACATCTTGAACATCTAAGTTACAAGTCTCATCGGGTGACACAGAGGCAGAGAAAAATGGGGAACCTTCAAAGAATGTAACATCAGAGGAAACAATGTATCGTTGAAGTTGAGGACAGAAACAACGATATCCTTTTTGTATACGAGAGTAGCCTAGAAAAAATACATTTTAGAGATTTGGCAGAGAGTTTGTCTTTACCTGGACTAAGATCATGAACAAAGCATGTGCAACCAAAGACGCGAAGCGGAATGTGGTACATGTCATGTTGTGGATTCAAGATAGAGTATGTAATCTGATCTTGAAGGACCGATGAAGGCATTCGGTTGATAAGGTGACAAGCTGTAAGGAGGGCATCACCCCAAAAACGAGAAGGTACATTGTGGTGAAGTAAAAGAGTCTGTGCGGTTTCAACTAAATGACGATTCTTTCGTTCGGCAACACCGTTTTGTTGTGGTGTATGAGCACATGATGATTGGTGAATGATTCCCTGTGATGTTAAAAAAGATTGAAACTGGGATGACATATATTCACGAGCATTATCAGTACGTAAAATTTTAATGGAAGTGTTAAATTGATTTTTAATTTCAGCATAAAACTCTTGGAATATATGGAAAACATCTGAACGTTTTTTCATTAGAAATAACCAAGTACATCGTGAGAAATCATCGATGAAAGTTACAAAATAGTAATATCCTAAGGTAGACTTCACACGACTAAGACCCCAAATATAAGAATGAACTAAAGCAAATGGTGATGCAGCACTTTTATTTACTCGTTGACAGTAAGTACTACGAGTATGTTTGCCTAATTGACACGACTGACACTCAAAAGATGAAAGCTTAGAAAAATTAGGAACTAAAAGACACATTTTATTAAGACTAGGGTGACCCAAACATTAATGTGTAAGGTCTTGATAGGCAATCGAACATGCCACCGCTGGAGATAGATGATATAATCCTCCAGATTCACTCCCTACTCCAATCGTCCGTCCTGTACGTCGATCCTGGACATAAACAGAATTATTATTAAAAATGACTGAACAGTCAAGAGTATGAGTAAGCTTGTGAACAAATATCAGATTAAAAGGACAATCAGGAATGTAAAGAACAGACTCTAAAGAAAGGTTTGGAAGTGGGTGTGCCTTGAACTTTGATTTTAGAACCATCAGCCACCGTGACCGAAGGCAAAGAATCAGAATAAGACAAGTGAGATAAAAGGGATTTATTACCAGTCATATGATCAGAGGCACCAGAGTCAAGGACCCAAGGACCAAGAGAAGATGTAGATACAAAGGCTACAAGATTACCTGACTGAGCAACAGCAACAGATGATGATGGTTGATGGGATGCTTTGAGTTGGAGAAAATCATTGTAATCAGCGGCGGAAATTGTAATGTCTTTAGTGTTGTCCGGTTGAGCAACGGCAGCGACCCGTGGTTGTCGTTGTTGTTCTCTTGCCTTTGTACGGCAATCAGCTTCAATGTGACCGTAACGATTGCAATAGTTACAACGAATACCATGACGTTGTCCACCCCTTCCTCCGGTTCGTCCACCACGACCATGATAGTGGGAAGCAAGAGCAAATGATTCAGTGGGAGATGGAGTGGAGACCGGCCCAAAGGCGTGAGGTGTAGCCAAACGCAATAGTTGTTCACTAACTGCTTCATAGTTAGGAACATTGGATCCTGATAAAATCTGGTTCCGGACGGAATCAAGCTCTGATGGTAGCCCGGCAAGTGCCACGATCATGAAATACTTACTTTGTTGTTCAACATAAGTTGTTGGATCTTTGGTAAAGGGCATTAGGGTTGTGAAATTTGCCTTTAACGCGTCAAGCTTACTCAGATAGACTTGCATATCCATATTCTCCAATTTCAAAGAGTTGAGTTTGGTGATGACACTGTAAAGATTATGGACATCATTGGAGAACACTTTCTTAGCCTTTTCCCAAACCTCATAGCAAGTGGTAAAGGTTTGGTATTGTGCCTGAAGATTAGTTGCTATGGAAAACCATAACACAAAGCATAGAGAAGCATCTGTTTGTTTCCACTTATCGCGTTTAGCGGCGGTAATACTTTCTGCTTTTGTAGTTAAGTGATCTTCATGTCCTTGACCATGAAACCACATTTTGACAGCACCAGCCAATATATTATAGTTGGCTGTTCCGGTGAGTTTCTCACACGGGATAAGTGGACCCTTCGTAAAAGTGGCGGAATCGGTATCTCCCATGATTTTTGGTTGCTTGGATGCAAAAACCGAGAGCAGATATGGAAAGAGCAGAGGAAGGCGATGTCAGCGACGAAAACGGCGGCAACAGAGCCGCGTGAGGGCGCGATGTAAGGCGGATCGCGGCGGCGATTTTGGATACCTGCCGATCGGAAGGAGACGATGCCGACGGTATGGTTATTTCGCCGGAAAAGTCGTAGGGAGCGGTGGTGCGCTCGTGTAGTGCCGTGAATGGCCGGATATTTTGCGGAAACGAAAAAAAAATCTCTGGAAGATAGTGGGTCAACCAGCTCTAGATACCATGTTGTAATTGTATTTCTGTGTGTCGAATATGATCACACATGCTGTATATTTATATGCAAAATATGTATACACAATAGGTAATAATATAATTTACACTTATGACTAATTGAATACAAATCACTACTAATTGATTTGTAATCGATTCTCAACATCAAGTAAGTACTTGTTCTTACTCAAAACATTGAAGATTATGTCCTTTTCACAACATTGTCATAGCTTATATGCTTACACATATTTTATTGTCAATTATCTTTGGTTTTCAACTCCTTTCTCTAATCTGATTTTGTGAAATTATTTTGACGAGGTTACAAGAAAAAAGGCACAATCTTTGATATTAGAATAGAAACAAATTAAGATGTAGGTTCCACCCCTTGGGTAGACCTTATGATATCAATTATCACCCAATACCCGCCTTCCGACCAATTAGTGTAAGATTGATAGACGGTTGCAGGCTGGGATTGATTGTTGGTGGTGTAAAGTGGAGTCGGAGACAGCAGTGCACGTGCGGCTGCTGCTGTGCAAAAAGAGGCTTGGCAAAATCTGGACATGTGGAGAGAGAATGCACTTCTGCTGAATAGAAACATTTGGAGAGAGAATCTTTCACGTATTAAATGCATCGTCAAAGTAAGAAAGAGTATGTTTGCTATGATATTATGGAGGATTAGGAATTCATCAATTTGGGACAACAAATAAGAGAGAACAGAAGATAACGGAGGGAGTTGTTTACAAGCGAAGTGGTGGACTACACGACAAACGGGCATGAAGGATGGGCCAAGACAGTAGGTGCAACATAAAATGGCAACGTCCTCCTCAAAATTATATCAACTGCAAAGTTGAAGTCTCGTTCTCAGAGTACCACACCAGTGTATGGGAACGAGTTGATTATGTTCGTGGGAGCCAAGATTCTGCCGGCTGCAATCAGTTATGACAGTCGATATCAGAGAGAAGCATTAGGCATGTTTGCAGCGTTGGAGTGGGTTCGAGAGCTGGTCTTTAAGCAAGTTGTTTTGTACCTGGATTCTAAAAGGGATGTGGACACATTCAGCTCAGCTGTACCAGGATTATAATGTGTTTTCAATACTGTCAAATTAAAACAAAAGTTTGTTTGAAGGGAGGTTGAATTGGATGTTGAGTTTTGTTAAGAGCACAAAGACTTGAAAATAATGAAACATTTTGAAACACAAGTTAACATTGATTCATACCAAAAATAACATATAATTATACATGCTGAAAGGATAAAATATGATTATAATTTGAACATAAAATATCCACAAAAGAGAAGATTATAATTTGAAGTAAGTTTGATGGGGTGTGCCAGACTATTGCTATAGTGCAACGCAAAAGCGACACTCGAGAGACTCAATAGCAAGCTATTGTGGTGGACTTTCCCCTAAAGAAATAAATTTAATATCATGTGGACCATTGGCCCACATATCAGATATTAAACTGATAAGAACAGATACTACACTTGATCTTAGCCAAAAGGCCGAGAAAGGTATGAGTTGCAATCAATGCTTGTTGTGTCTTTTATATGTGACATATTTTAAGCTTCTTTGCTAACTCGACAATGTGGGACTTTAACACAGTAATTTGGAGTCTACTATTGTTTGTGTTAGCTCAACACTTACGTATTAATTAAACCAAGAGGGGAGATTCTCTTGTTCACATAGTTTTTATGCTCAAAGTGATTTTATTCATACAAAGAAGTGACTCTCATTTTAGTTTCCAAGTGGAGATTCTATGAAACTACTTGGTGGACCTCTTGGCTTTGTTTTCAATAACAGGTTTCTCAATTTTGTAATCACCTATTTTTGCAATAATAGGTAAAGTGTGAGTGTAGAAAAAGTATTTCATATATTTCAAACTTGTGATTTACACAATAGAAGAATAAACTAGCTTGAAATGAATTATAGTTACTCACACAAAATCTGATTCCCCGAGTCACCACATGTCATATGAATTATAGTTACTCACCTGAAATCAGATTCCCCGGGTCATCACATGTCACAAAAGCATGCGTAAATGTAGTTACAAATCATCGTTAAAATGACTTAAATATATTTTAATGACTTGTTCAGTGGTACGACTTATGCTCTCATAGATTGTTCTTTTGATTCTGCTATACTTTCTTTTTTAGTTTGTTATACTCTTTGTTGTTTTTGTTGTTTAGTGATGAAGGTGAGCATGATAATCTAATACGCCTTTTGGTGAAAACGGTTTTGAAGGAGTTAAGTAATACTCCAATGATTGTGTCTGAGTTTCTAGGGGGACTCATGAGCGTGTTGAGAAGGTGATGGATCAGTTGCAATTTCAATTCAACAACGTCAAGGTCTTAGGGTTGAACGGGATGGGAGGTGTTGGTAAGACAACCCTTGCCAAGGCTCTTTTTATTAGTCTTATTGGTCGTTTTGAGCGTAGATGTTTCATTTTAAATGTGAGACTTTATGAAGAGTATGAGGTAGGGAATGTGTTATTTAAGCTTATCTATTTGAATAAGACTGTTTGACAGGGTTTATGAAAACTATACATATCACATTTTTGCAAGTTGTTTTCGGCTGATTTTTTGACACACTCTCCATGACAGCTTGAAAAATAGCTAATAGTTTAAATAATAATTGTTTGGTTTTAGTTTACTTTTTGTTATAGAGAATACCTTACACATATAACCATTTTATGATAAGCACTTAATTAAGTTGTTTATCCAAATAAGGCCTTATTTGGTCAAGGTTCAGTTTAATCAGCTTATGATTGTGGATTTTGATGTTGAGTTAGTATTCTTGACAAGGAACACCTCTTTGAATATATATGATTTAAGCACTTTGAGATTAACGATATCATATCATGAAACTCTCCTATGAGCATTAAATAGAGGCCTATAGTGTTTGACTGCCATATGACTGAATCAAAATGTTCACTTTTTATCTGTGCTGCATTCCAATACTGTCATTGTTTTTGGATCATTTTTTAGTGTATTTAACTGCACTTTTTACGCTTAGACTTAAAGGTGATATAACTATAACTCTCCAAGCAGCACAATCAAAACTGATCCTAACCTTGCAAATTCATGGGCATCCCCGGACGCATTGTTGAAAATAGTTGATGAGAACGTAATCAAAAAAGAAAACATTCATAGAGCAACACTCAATTGCTTATTAAAATAAGGACTAAAGGGCTTGTGCCTTTGTCCTATTAAAGACATAGCAGAAACAACATTTTCCTTATTAAGGTGCCAGAACATGGCAAGTTGGTTTGGATAATATTCAATGAGAAGTTGGATCCACTTGAAAAGGAAATAAATTAATTTCTTCCTCAGAAAATTGATATAAGAATTGGAGGGGCAGCGACGCTGGCCCCACGGCAACAAATTATGATGTAGGTTCCACCACTTGGGTAGACCTTAGGATGGCACCCCTCCTATGTGCAATGGAGGTCACTCTCCTAGGCCATGGTCCTTCATGATCAACCATTGACCCCATCCAGGTAAGTATCTTGATATGTAGGTATTCGAGTTCTTTTATACTCTTTTGCTTCTCTGAATACCTTTCACCTTCTTTCGATGTGGGACTCAACTACCTGTAGGCTTATGTATTTCCCAACTTGTGTAAGATTCATCGACAAAAGGGTGCAAGTTGGCATGTGCTGCTGCAGTGTAATAAGAGCATTAATTCATCAACTACCATTAAGCAATGTATTTCCCAACTTATGTAAGATTGCAGGGCCATAAAGAACACAGTGAGAGATTGCAGTGCCATTCCCAATTGCTTTTTGCGTCCACTACTTTGTTATATGTTGCATACTAATATAGTCTGCTTCTAATCATTCCTTTCAAGTTTGACATTGTCCTTCAAAGAGCTCAATCAAAATCAATAGAGTAACTTGCTTCTATTCATTCCTTTCAAGTTTAGCATTATGCTTCCAAAAACTCAATTAAAAAGAACAGAAAGGTATGAGTAGAAAATAATCCAGAATGTGTGGTACTTACCAAATCAATATACTCTATTGATTATTCGAAAACTCAAAGAAAATAAAGATTGGATCTGTCTAGCAAGGAGGATAGGTACCCTTGATGATAACCTAAATTAGGGAAGAATTAAAGATCAAGAAATACTGCCTAATTCCTTTATTAGTTAGCTTGAATAACACTATGAGTAGTACTATAACATTCACATTCCTTTATGTCTCCATCAGGAAATGGTTCATTTTGACTGAGTATTATAACACAATATAGCAAACACTTTTCTCATTCCATTTCTGCTATTAATTCATAGCTGTGAAAACTGAGTATCTCTTCTGTTCAATTCCTTTTTCTTGTGTGAATTTGTTTGATGTGTTTTCTCTCATTTTCTTTGTTCCAGTGAAATCTTGTGTTGACACACTGTTTCAGATCTTCAGATTGAGCTTGCCACTTTCTCTTTGTCATGATTTCTTGTTCAAGTTTATTCCAAATTATATAGGGTTTACAGGCTGATCCCAATTTTTTGATTGGAAGCAAAATTATCTAGTTGCAATCTCGATCTCTTTTTGAGGGTATATTTTAATTTGTAATTTGAGATTATGTTTTTTGTTGACAAATTAACTTAGGTTTATATTAAAAATCAGGTTAAGCTTTGCAACTGAGACTAGGGATGATATAAAAAAATAGAATCACGATCAGGAAATTCAAAATAATTGTTAGTAACACAGTAATATGATAATACTATTCTTAACTAAATAAAATTTAAGAAAATAGTGTGGAATAACTACAAAGGCCAGGAGAACAATTGTCAAATAAACTCTATAATGGAGTGTGGGAATAAAATACGGAATAAAGGATTGGTGACTTTAATAAACACGGCAGAAACATGTTTTTTTTTTATGAAATGTTAATCTGCATTTTGGATTTTGGAATGTTATTTTCATATACTTTCAGTCAACTTCTAGTTGGTTTCCTTGCATGCCTACTATGGCTGCAATATCGGCTGCAGCATTTTTGGGAGTGCTCAGTACAAAGTAAGTCATTTAAGAAGAAACCATGTGCCAACTTAATACTACGAAAATTTATATCCATTAAATTCCGCATTGGCTAGAATATCACACATGTTTACCGAGTTGAGTAGCGCCAGCTTGTGAATTGAAGGTTTAGGGTTTGTTTGGATTTTGTTATTTAAGCGTACCTATTTGGATAAGACTGTTTAGAAGCGTACCTATATGGAAACAACATATCACATGTCTATAAGTTGTTTAATGCTTGTTTTGACTTGCTCTCCACGATATCTTATAAAATACTTCATTAGTAATGGTGATTTACAAACTTATTAAGAGCTGCGAGGGAACCGCGTGAGGCTGGTTTCACACAGCAGCATGCTGTTTGTCATGGAATGATTTGGTTCACATACTACTTGGTTCTGAATCACTATTGCATGAGGGGAATTTCTCTGTAATACATGATTAATGAAATGAGTGTTTTTTTGGGTTCAATTGGGTCTTTCATGTCTATCCTTAGAACTCCTTAAGCTTCTATGATTTACAAATGCCATGATCTGTACCCCTCTTGATACTAATATAGTCCGCTTCAAATTGTTCTTTTCAAGTTTCACAGGGCTTAATCAAATCCCACAGCTGTCATTTATTTTTTTTAATCATTTTATTTGGTTAACAATAAAGTATAGAGAATTGTTTAGCTCAAATATGTTTGAGTTAGAAGACCCTTGTTCAAAATCGGACGTTGGATAAAATACTAAGATAACAATGACATTTGTTTATCTACAGAATAATTGTAATAAAGTAATAATGAATTTCTCCATGAGATTTAAGATGAATTTTCAATCAGCTTAAAAATATTTGATGAATTATTCATCAAGAAGAATGTAATCAAAGTCATCAAATCATTTCTTGAAAAATTTATTAAGAAAGCTTACAGTTTAGCGGTATGATTCTATCACATTTGTTTTTGTAGTAATGTTTCATTTTTTACCAATTGTGGGTGAAATGATAATTTATGAATATACTTCTTATATTGATTGAATGATAATTTATGGGATTAGAATTGGTCATGTTTTTTTCTACAAGGTCTTTAATGTATTTATATTGTCATAGCGTTATGGGGCCAAAAGGAAAAACATGAATTTGTCCACTCAAAGTGAAGATTTTGGCCTAAAGGGTTGGTTATGAAAAACATGAATTTGTCCACTCAAAGTGAAGATTTTGGAATCATACACTTGAGTCTATTTTATCATATAAAATTTTATTGAACTCGCAAATAATCAAAGTGAAGTTGGCTTCATGTTTGTTTATAGTACATCAATTTCTTGCACCCATTCTAACTTAACACCAATAGTGCAACGCAAAAACAACACATAAGAGACTCATTAACAAGCAAATGTAATTGACTCTCCTCTCAAGAAATAAATTTAATATCACGTGGACCATTAGCCCACATATCAAATATCAACAATCTAACTAAGAATGCAACATGCCACCAAACTCCCTAATTTACCCTTTGTAACATAATTATTTTACACTACATATTGCCCTTAATTGTAATTGACTAAATCAATTTTTATTATCCAATGAAAACCAACCATTTAGCCAAGTGACACACATATTACTCATTTTTTTCTTCTTTCTCAATCCATTTCATTTGAAAAGATATCCATTTTCCTTCATTTTTCCCTTTCTTCCTCTATCTCGAAACTCTAGCAGCCTTCAACATCCTCCTTTCTCTCTCATCTGTCTCATTCATCTCTCATGCAACAGAAACATCTCTTCATCTCTCTCATCAGAATCCTTTGATCTCACACCTTCTCCATTTACTTTCTAGGTTTCTTTCATCTTCCTACAGTATGTGTTTTGAGGTAACTCGTCTAAAGTTTCTTTTCGTCTTTGCAATTTGTTTTTGTTTTTATGCTGAGTTATCCTTCCCGGACATGGTCCTTTTCAGATCTGGAAATTAAAGATGAGATTTTTGCAGCTACACTCTCCCCTGCTTTATAATGTGAGTTTATCTTTACCGATTTGTCTTCCCTTCTTATAATTCATACCACAATGTTGTAGGTTTTTCTTTTTTTCTCCCTCTCACCCTTCTCACTCGTCATTTTTTTGTAGCTCACATAACAACTCTTTTTGTTCTTTCCGTTTTCACTAAGGTAACATGGAATGTTTGCAATGTTCTTTTCATATTCGCCTTCTGTTTTCTATAGGTTACTAATCTAACATAATTGGATATTCATATTTTCTATGTTTGTGTTCATGTCGGGGTGAAAACGTTTTAGTATTGACAATCATTTTCAAAGACAAAAATTATGTAGATAGTCATTTTTATTACCATCTATTTTGTGATTTCAAGAAATTTGAAACAGAATCAAGGTTGCAAGGTTTCTAATTTTGATTTAGTTTTTGTGATTTTGTTATTTGTGATTTTCATATGCAGGTAATGAAGACATTCTGATTTCGTGTCAACCCTACAAGGTAGTCTCTACGAGCCATAATGTACGAAATGCTTCTACCAAGTTTCACACAAGTGTAAGAAACATTATCCTAGAATGTCTATTGCATTCCATGGACTGATTTTGCAGGTGGATTCTATAGGAAATGTCAGTCTTGAAATTTCACAACTATGATTCTTATTTTTGATTGAGAAGTATGAAGTTTCTTACTGATGTTTATTGCGTTTATATCTTATTGTTTTTGTTGTTTTCTTGATCATATTTTGGTTTGAGAAGTATGAAGTTTCTTATTGATCTTTCTTTGTGATGGAGCTTACACCTTTTAATATTTGCTTATATGCTCGTAATATTTTGTAGGACAATCTTTCTTAAAATTAGAGATAGACAATGGTTCTTTTTCTGTCACAGGGATAGGAAATATCTTAACATTGCAAGGTCTAATCAAGCAACAAGGCATGGTTACTAGAAAGCTACATGAAAATATCATAATGTGATATTCAATTATTGGTCAGTTGGAGTAACAAGACACTGGTAGTATCTTTAACTAACTATATTTGTTAAAACTATTATTTATGTTAGCCATCATCTTCAACTAATTATTTATTGACTATTATATTGTTATAAATTCATTACCAGGTTTATTATTCATTTTACAAGGTTTTCAAGAAATGTGGTCCGGGTCCTAAGAACGGTGAACAATACGTTGTGTGACACCCCCAAATAATTCAATTATTAAATAATTAGAATTTTAATTATTAATTTAATTAGAAGTTTAATTATTGGTATTTTTGAATTATCGGAATTAATTAATTAATTAATTAAATAGAAATGGAAGTGTTGAGGGTGTGAGGTGTGAAGTGGAGGGTGTGAGGAGTAAAAGACTCTACTCATACTTATTATTCTATTTTTATTATTTTAGAATAATAAAAGGAATAAAAGAAGGGAAAAGAGGAAAAGAGAAAAAGTGAAGGTTTTCATCATACGTGCAATTGGGAAGAGGAAAGAGGAAAAAGCCAAAGCGTCAAAATCCGAAGAATTATCACGAGGTAAGGGGTGATTTTATCCAATTATGATGCCTTATGGATTTTGGAATTCGATTGAATAGTTGAGTATGTTAGGAAACTTGAATTAGAAAATCTAGGTTTGTAGGATTATCTCTAAATGTGTCGAATTGTGTGAAATTGAACCGTTAATAATGTTATGGGATTATGGAGAATGATTGAATTATGATATGAGTCATTATGTTGGTGTGTATTGGATGATTTTGGTGCTTTTGATGCATTGGTTCGTATGGGCATTGGAAAGAAAAAGTTGGGAAAATCACATACTGTCAAACTGCTGTTTTTGGTTTTGCAGGTCGCAGGAATCGGTTCCCATGTGGGAGGAATCGGGTTCCTGGTATAAAAAGCAGAGAGAAAGTAATTCTGGGTTGGTGGGAACCGGTTACTCCTGAGGAGGAACTGGGTTCCTAGTTAAAAACTTACACTGAAAATTCACATTTTTAGTGGGAACCGGTTCCCTATCTGGAGGAACCGGGTTCTCCATACATTTTTAGATGAGAGATAGATATATGACAATCCTTGTACATAAATGCTTAGTCAAAATAAGACATGACAATACCTTGTGTATGCATGATCAAATTAGATATACGGGAAGACAAATTGTTATGGATGAAAACCATGGTGATCCATTTTGAAGAGTAAGAAGGTAAAAGATTATGTCAATTTTCAAGATGAACTTAAACGGATACAATGGCAAGGTTGTCCTTTGAAATGCATTCCTTTGGACACATTGCCACATGAATTGGTTATCCCTGATATCTCAAATGTCGAGAAAATTAAAAGCTTGCGAGGATTGGAAAGTCAAAACAAGGTATGTGCTTTAATCTTTATGCATAATTAAATCACAAATGCATAAACTTTGGTGCTTTAATCTTCTTCATGAAAGAAATACAACACGTCCTATCAAATAAGGACATTAAGGACATTTGTTATGTTGGGGCGTGGGTTCAAATCTGCAGTGCCTAGCTTCTCCGCACTTTGTGTATGTAAGTTTCAACGCTAGGATTTTTTACACAATATATAAAGTAGTTCATTTTCCTTCTTTCTCTTTGCTATGTAAGTAATTGACTGAAACCTTTTGACTTCTACAAATATATCATATAACATAAGATCACATTTGTATATCAGGTGCCAGAGAACCTAATGGTCATTAAACTCTCAGACTACTACCCAATTTGCTGCAATCCTTGATTATGGAGAAAATTATTTTGGATATCTGCATTAATCTAAAAATGATTCATGAATCAATTGACAGATTGACTGACTACCTTGCTTAATTTGAACTTGAGGGATTATGAAAATATCAGAGTTTCCCATTGATGTATTTGGGTTGAAACATATGGAGATCCTTGTTCTTTCTTGTTGCACCAAGTTGAAAGCATTACCTGGAAGCATAGGCATGCTTAAATCGTTGAAAGCACTTGAGGCTAATGACACTGCTATAGTAAAGTTGCCTGAGTCCATTTTTCGATTAACCAACCTCGAACGACTTGTTTTAGATTGTTGCTCATATTTGAGACGACTACCAAACTGCATTGGTAAATTATGTTCTTTGCAAGAATTATCTCTTGATCAATCAGGCTTACAAGAATTATCGACACTGTGGGAACCTTGAAAAATCTTGTGAAGTTAAGTTTGATTTAATGTGAATCCCTCACGGTAATGACTGATTCTATAGGAAATCTCATATCGTTGATCGAATTTTTGGCTTACAACAGTGGAATTAAAGAACTCCCTTCCACCATTTGTTCTTTATCCTATATGAGGAAGTTATCAGTTGGAAACAATATACATCTCAATTACAATTGTGGCCTCAATTATGGAACTTTAATTAGATAGAACATCTATTGGATATCTGCCAGAGCAAATTGGAGAAATGAAACAGCTAAGGAAACTTGATATTGGGAATTACAGCAATCTTGAATCATTATCAGAATCTATGGGCCACCTAGGATCTCTTACTACACTCAACATTTTCAATGGAAATATCAAAGAATTACATGCGTCAAATGGATTATCGAAAAAACTTGTTACCTTAACATAGAACTAATGTAGATTGTTTAAAAAGCTCCCAACTTCTATTGGAAACTTGAAATCTCTAAGTCACTTAATGATCGAGGAAACAACTATGTCATACTTACTTGAAAGTTTCGTATGCTCTCAAACTTGAAATCATTGAGAATGGTAAAGAGGCCTAATTTAGTTACCATATATATGGAGAAAAATGGATCTTTTGTCATAACATCTTCTTTCTGTATTATGACATTGCTATATGAGTTCGATGTCCATGCATGGGGATTACCATGGAAAATTCCTGATGAATTCGATAAGTTATCATTAATAAAGACTTTAGATTTGGGTCAAAACAAATTTCACATCCCTCCTTCCAGTTTGAAAGGTTTTTCCTTTCTCAAGAAACTCTCACTGACAAATTGCACAAAGCTAACTTCTCTCCCCTCACTTCCTTCAAGCACGACAATTTTCTTAATTGGTCATGTTCTAAGAAAACTCCCAATTAATGGAATGAAAGTACATCTAATCTTCTAATTATTTTAATAAAATCATTAGGGTGTTAATTAGTCATTAGGCATAGAGGGATATTACAAACACCAAGCTTCAAGACTTCATAATCTTCCAGGCTTCTAAGAACCTTACCCCATCTTGAATATCCTTTCACCCCCCGCCCTCTTTTATTACAACATCATTATCATCTTCTAATCTTTACAGCGAGTTCATAGATATGATTTGGGGTTTTGTTGGGATTTCCTAAATTGGGATTAAGGGTTTGCGAGGAATTGCCTGAAAACATTTCACTAGAGTGATTATTAATCTTGCATGTATTGTTTTCCTTGTGTTTTAGTTCCCCAAACATGTTAGAATGAGCTAGTGATGAATGGGTGATGGATTGGGCTACAAAAATTTATGTTAAAATGTTGTTTTTCCTGAAAATTTGTTGTCATGCTCGCTTAGCCCAGGTCAGGGGTGCTCAGTGCAACTCAATCACTTCATGGGGCTACTAGTTTTCTACAAGCATGAGTTTCTGCCCTAATGGCGCATAGCCCCACTCTGGGGCATATAGCCCAATTGATAAATTTGGGATTTCTTCCCTGACATTATTTGTGGTGTAGCTTTAGCTCAGTAACACGGTCAAATGCGTTGAAAAGCTATTTCAATGCTCTATATTATGATAATAAATATCATGCTTTTATGATAGTTTATGGTACGTGATAAACCCATGTTTGATTGCATGTTGAAGGTTAAGATTGCAATGATTTGATAACATGTTTATATGATACTACTCCATCGTGTTAATCTCATGTATTGATGTTGGAATACTGATATAAGGGTGTGACTTTATTTTATGCACGATTTTTGTCTTCTTTGATATAAGCATATGACTTTATTTTATGCATGATTCTTGTCTCTTTTTTTATAATCAAAGTTAATTAATATTAGAAATGAGTACTAGGATACTCAAAACCCAATACACCACAAGAGCAAACAACAGTTTTACACCACACACCTCAACATCAAACAACAAATTTACACCCCATTAATAAAATCTAATGGAGCTTATAGCCAATTGTAAAAAGATGAGCATCTTTCACCACTCAAATCGATCACTTGCCAAATACACGACACCATTGTAATGTCAGAAATAACATTGTTTAGGACGCAAGCCCCGTTATTGAACAAGAAATTATTGCATGAGGGGAATTTCTCTGTAATACACGATTAATGAAATGAGTATTTTTTTGGGTTCAATTGGGTCTTTCGTGTCTAGCCTTAGAACTCCTTAAAATTGTAGAATGTTTTTAGCTTAAGCTTCTATGATTTACAAATGCCATGATCTATACCCCTCTTGAATACTAATATAGTCTGCTTCAAATTGTTCTTTTCAAGTTTGACAGTCCTTCAAAGGGCTCAATCAAAATGTTATAATAAGTGGTATTTTCATATAACAAGACAGTTTGGCCGAGTGGTCTAAGGCGCCAGATTTAGGCTCTGGTCCGAAAGGGCGTGGGTTCAAATCCCACAGCTGTCATTTATTTTTTTATTACATACAATTTAACAATATGATTTTATCACATTTGTTTTTGTAGTAATGTTTCATTTTTTACCAATTGGGGGTGAAATGATAATTTATGAATATACTTCATATATTGATTGAATGATAATTTATGGGATTAGAATTGGTCATGTTTTTTTCTCCAAGGTCTTTAATGTATTTGTATTGTCATAGCGTGATGGGCCAAAAGGGTTGGTTATGAAAAACATGAATTTGTCCACTCAAATGAAGATTTTGGAATCATACACTTGAGTCTATTTTATCATACAAAGTTTTGTTGAACTTGCAAATAATCAGAGTGAAGTTGGCTTCAAGTGTGTTTATAGTACACCAATTTCTTGCACCCATTCTAACTTAACATTTGTATAGAATAATGATGATAAAAGGGGTTTAAGGAAATAAAATTAGAACTAGTTTTGGTGGGATGTGTCAAGCTATTGCATCACAAAAACAACACATAAGAGACTCAATAGCAATGACTCTCCCCCTAAAGAAATAAATTTAATATCGTGTAGACTATTGACCCACATATCAAATATTAAACTAATAAGAACAACTAATAAGAACAGATAATGCACTTGAACTTATCCAAAAGACCGAGAAAGGTATGAGTTGTAATTCATATTAGTTGTGTGTTTTATATTTGACATAGTTTACGCTTCTTTGCTAACTCGGCGATGTGAGACTTTAATACAATAAATAATTTGGAGTCTACTAGTGTTTGTGTTAGCTCAACGCTTATATATTAATTAAACCAAGAGGGAGATTCTCTTGTTCACATACTTTTCTGCTCAAAGTGATTTTATTCATACAAAGAAGTGACTCTCATTTTCTGCAACAACAAAATTAAATAGGTAACAACTCTTGTTGTCTCTTTTTGTTAACTGATTATTTTGAAATATATCCTTTGTATTGTCATAGCGTGATGGTGCCAAAAAAGTTGGTTATGAAAAACTTTAAAAAAGGATTTTTCTGCTTTTTAAATCTTACTCATATTTTAACATGTGTCTATGTTAACCATATCAGATAATTAAAAGCAACGTGTATTTCAGTTAACAATGCATAAAGCTCATAAAAAACAACTTACATTTTGCATCAAAAGTCAAAAGTAATATTTGCATTAAATATAAAATATATTTAAGCATGTTAAGAATTTGTTATCAATCAATTAGGGTTGATTGATATTCAATTAGTAATTATGGTAATTGATATTGTTTTCTTTTGTACATTAATTATTTGCATATAAATATACACCTTGTGTGATCATATTCGACACACAAATATACAATCATAACATTGTATCTAGAACTGGTTGACCTACTGTCTTCCATAATTTTTTTTTGGTCACCCACAACGTTGTCGCCATTGTTGTTGCAAACGTTGTCGCTTCTGAAGTCTTTTCGGCACGATACTTATACCACCAAAAACATCTCCTCTAGATCAGCCATAATCCAAAACACTATTACATGTGCCTGTTTTGCACCTGCGCGTGAATCTCGCGCACCCAACTTCAGCCTCGAGTCCACCGTTCCCTACTGCCGTTGTTTTTCTCACTGGACTTTTTTTAGGTCCTCTTTCCATATCTGCTCTCGATTTTTCTTTCCAATCTATCAAATATCATGGGAGATACTGATTACGTCATGTTCACTAAGGTTCCACTTATACAACGTGAGAAACTGATTGGAACAGACAACTACAACATATGGGTTGGTGTTGTCAAGATGTTGTTTCACAATCAGGGATACGGGGATCACTAAACTACAAAAGTCGATATTATTCTCGTCGCGAAACGCGATAAGTGGAAATAAATTGATGCTTCCCTATGCACTGTGTTATGGTTTTCATATCAACTAATCTCCAAACACAATACCAAGACTTTACCACTTGCTATGAGGTTTGGGAAAAAGCTAAGAAAGTCTTCTCAAAAGATGTCCATAATTTTTATAGTGTCATCACCAAACTCTGCACTTTGAAATTGGAGAATATGGATATGCAAGGCTATCTGACTAAGCTTGGTGCGTTAAAGCCAAATTTCACAACCTTAATGCCCTTTGCAAAAGATGCAGCAATTTATATTAAACAACAAAGTAAGTACTTCATGGTTATGGCACTTGCTGAACTGCCATCTAAACTTGATTCCGTTCATAATCAGATTTTCTCAAGAACCAAATTTCCTAACTATGAAGCAGTTAGTGAATAATTGTTACTCTCAACTACGCCTTATGTAACACCCCATCTAAATACCCCGAATATATTAATTAAATTAACATTTAAATCATCTTTAATCAGAGTTTAACACGGTAATCACGGGATGTCACAATTAATAAATAAAATAAACCTTCATTCAAACAGTAGCCATGCTACACTGAGGATCAACATTTTCGAATAAATCAGTCAAGTTAAGACCATGTCTTACACAGCGGAAAGTATCATAACCAAACACGGAATAATTCAATCATTATTATTCCCAACAAAATTTTAATTAAACAATAAACCAATTTCTAATTCTAACGTTTCCGTTGTTACAATCGAGCATGACCGACACGCGGACTAAGCGATAAGCTCTAGAGCCATCACACTCTCACCGCTAACCTTAATCTGAAATGGTAAAGTAAGGGTGAGACTTCTCATAATTAAAGCATATTATAAGTCTTTCAATCAATAATATATCACAAGCATATTATTTCACCCACTTAACATAAATTCAAATTCACACATACAACCATATTCATCATGCATAATCATAACAATCCAAGAAGAGTGACACTGGAAGACATCCTAACATGTTACCACTTCATACAAATACAATGCAGACTCAATGCATGCGGTACCGACTCGTGACCAAGTCACCCAACACTGATCCATCATCAACCGGATACAGTACCATCGATTCGTCCATAACCACTCGGACACGAATCCAGCCTAACCACCCATCCTCACTCGGGTATCAGTTATCGGCAATCCAAGTAAAATTCCGCACAATGGGAATTAACTTCACCAAACAATGCAAATGCACGCACATCACTAGCATGCAACATCAATCAGTCTATGTATACATTCATTTAACATAACTGAATCACAACAATCAACATGATATATCAACCAATCATGCATACATCTAACATCAGCATAAACATGCAAACCAATCAACATGATATATCAATCAATCATGCATACATCTCGCATCAGCATAAACATGCTATTACATTTACTCATTACCAGTATCCTCATCACCAAGGTTCCTCTACTACACATACATCATTATGTGTCAGTTAATAATCATTTATTTCGAAATTAGACCCCTTTCCAAAATAATTTCAAGTTTTCTAAAATATTTTCATTTCATAAGGTAGAGCATTAAATTTAGAAAATAACGTCCAAAACGGCGCTCAAAACGGACTTACGGTTTGAAAGTTATGAATTTTTGAAGTTTTAAAAATTTTAAAAATATTTCAGTGGAACCCGGTTCCTCCCTGGGAGTAACCGGTTCCCACAATTCCAAAAATCAACGCCCCTGGAAAAATGTATGGGGAACCCGGTTCCTCCAGGTAGGGAACCGGTTCCCAGAAATAAAAATCCCATTTTCTGGAAAAATCACGTGGAACCCGGTTCCTCCCACACAGGAACCGGTTCCTAAGTTCAAAAATGCCATTTTTATCAGTTTGAAAAGCTGGAACCCGGATTCTCCCACTGGGGAACCGGTTCCCACGACCATCAGACTCAAAGTTTTAGTTTTTGACAGCATTATTTCCCAAAGCCATTTCTCATTCATTCCAAAACGTACCCATGTATTCCAACACCATAATATCACTCATCCATCATCAATAACATACAATATCACATGTTTTATTCGTCAGTAATGATCCTATATCATACAACTCCATTAATCTACACATTCTGACACAATCTGACACTCATAGGGGTACATCCATGGAAACCTAGAAATCCCTAAACATAGATTTCCTAACATGCTATGATCTATAATATTAAAATCAAAACCTATAATAAACGATAATCAATCGAAATCACCCTTTACCTTGTGGGTTCTTTGAAATCTGACGCTTCTAGGTTTTCTTCCTTCTTTTCTCCTCTTCTCACTTCACGTATCTTGTTTTCTCCAAAAATGATTCTATTTTTCCTTCTTTTCTTATTTTATTCCTTTTAACCATAAATAAAATAAATATTATTTCTCATTCTCCAATTAATTCCATCATTTAATCTTAATAATCCAATATATTAAATAAATTATGTCCTCAATTAATTTAATAATTAAAAATCATAATTATTTAATTGCCGAATTATTTTGGGGTGTCACACCTTATGTTTTTAGACCGGTTCCTACATCATCTCCCACTAAATCATTTGTGCTCGTTTCCCATTATCATGGTCGTGGTGGACGAACCGGAGGACGGGGTATACGTCAAAGTATTTGTTGTAACTATTGCAATCGTTATAGTCACATTAAAGCCGATTGGCGTACAAAGGCAGGAAAATAACTATGACAATCACACATCGATGCCATCGCTCAACCATATATCATTAAAGATGTCACTATTCCTACAGTTGATTATAATAATTTCCTTCAATACAAAGCATACCATAAACAATCATCATATGTCATTGTTTCTCTATCGAGTAATCTTGTATCCTTTGTCTCTACATCTTCTCTTGGTCCTTAGGTCCTTGACTATGGTGCCTCTTATCATATGATTGGTAATAAATATCGTTTAGCTCACTTGTCTTATTCTGATTCCTTGATTTCTATTACTGTTGCAGATGGTTCTAAAATCAAAGTTCAAGGTCTTGGTCATGCACGTCCACTTCCAAACTTGTCTTTAGAGTATGTCCTTTACATTCATGAATGTCCCTTTAATATAATATTTATTCACAAGCTTATTCGTACTCTTGATTGCTCAATCCTTTTTAATGATAATTATGTTTATATCCAGGATCGACGTATAAGAAGAATGATTGGAGCAGGGAGTGAAGCTGGAGGATTATATCATCTTTCTCCATCGGTGGCATATGCTTCTATTGCCTCTCAAGAACTCACACGTCAATGTTTGGGTCACCCCAGTCTTAATAAAATTAATCTTTTAGTTCATAGTCTTTCTAAGATTTCGTCTTTTGAGATTAAGTTCAGTCAATTAGGAAAACATACTCGTAATACTTATTGTCAACGAGTAAATAAAAATGTTGCATCACGTTTTACTTTAGTTCACTCTAATATTTGGGGTCATAGTCGTGTGAATTCTACTTTAGGATACTATTATTTTGTAACTTTCATTGATGATTACTCATGATGCATTTGGTTATTTCTAATGAAAAATCATTTAGATGTTTTTCGTATCTCTCAAGAGTTTTATGTTGAAATTAAAAACCAGTTTAACATTTCTATTAAAATTTTCCGCACTGATAATGCTCGTGAATATATGTCATCCCAGTTTCAATCTTCTTTAATACTATAATGAATTATTCACCAATCATCATGTACCTATACACCACAATAGAACGGTGTTGTTGAATGGAATAATCGTCATTTAGTTGAAATCGCACACACTCTTTTACTTCACCACAATATTACCCTCTTGTTTTTTGGGTGATGCTATCCTTACTTCATGTCACCATATCAACCGAATTCCTTCATCGATCCTTCAAGACAAGATTCTACACTCTATCTTGAATCTGCAATATGATCTCTACCCCATTCCCCTTCGCGTGTTTGGTTGCACATGCTTTGTTCATGATCTTAGTCTAGATAAAGACAAATTTTCCGCTAAATCTATCAAATGTGTTTTTATAGGTTACTCATGTATACAAATGGGATATCTTTGTTTTTATCCTCAACTTGAATGGTACATTGTCTCCTCTGATGTTACATTCTTTGAAGGTTCCCTTTTTTTCTCGTTCTCTTCGTCACCCAATGAGACTTGTAATTTAGATGATCAAGATATCCCTTATGTCATCCCCACAACCATTAAACTTATTTTTCATGTATATCAGTGACGCACACCACATCCATTAAAAGTTAGAGATGATATTGATCCACCTGCACCGTCTCATGCTTCAATTGTTCCTCCATATACGTCACTTGAACTTGACCTTTCAATAACATTACGAAAAGGTATTCGATCTCATAATCCAAATCCTAAATATGTTTATGTGTTAAATTATGAATGTCTCTATACTTTCTATGTTTCTTTTGTGTCTGCTTTGATTATGTGTCTATTCATAAGTTTGCAGGTGAAGCTATGACTGATCCCAAATGGCGTTAGGCGATGGTAGAAGAAATGGCTGCATTGCATTCAAACACTACTTAGGATATTGTTCATTTGCCTTCAGACAAAACTACAGTGGGATATCGATGGGTTTATACAATGAAAGTTGAACCAAATGGTCAGATTGATCATTTTAAAGATCGCTTTTAGTTCAGTTCGTGTCTTCTGTAAGACCCCATTTCTACCCGGTAATTATAAATAAAATCAGAGTGATAAAATTTCAACCAAACATGGGATATTACACTTTCAACTTGAAACCAACGACATAAAATTCATCATAACAGATACATAACACATATAATCAGGGAGAACTCATAACAACTATTTAGTCTTCAAAATAAATCAACTTTAATAAATAACCACGCAACTGATTAACAACTTTAAACTTCAACTTATAACATCTTTTTCTAACTTGAAACAACTTCAATTAAAACAATTAAACATCTCAAAATAACAACTTAAAATTCAACTTAAAACATTAATGAGCAAAACAAGCGTCCATTCCCCCCGAGTGCTACGTATCATAGCAAATGACACCAACTTGAACTAACAACGGTAACAACTACTCTTCATGGTTACTTGCACGTTATACACGTAGAGGCAACGTCACAGCAGTAGGGGGTGAGTTATCGAACAATATAAGAGAAAATATGATAAACAATATATACATAATCAGATAAATACAACAACTAATGTTTCACAATTCATCAACAACAAACGACATAAAAGTTAGCACAAGTTATAATTAACCGGCAACATAAGTGCAATACATCTTATCAACAACAATCAATCAAGATTCTAATTGAAAACGCAACTTAGAATGCAACGTGAATATGCTTATGCATGTGGTACCATTAGAGAAGAACTCTGAACGTAAAACTGCCATATTATGAGGCATCAACAACAACTTTTGCCAATCCAGGCCAACATATCGGAGCAGAACTCCCAACGTAGAAAATTCAAATGTATGTCACATGAGTATGAGCATGATAACAACAGAATAAAAACATCATCAACTTAACAACAATAACAACGTAATACTCCAATCAACGTTGGCCACCGACCTACAACTTAATTATGCTAAATTAATGACGGCAGTACAACAATCCAACACCTGCTCAACACATTAATTCAAACAACAACAATGTATACATGTACATTATATTAGCTACATGACATAATTTTCATCAAAAGTCCAACAATCAGAATAAATAACTTATCAATTATTATTACCAATTAAAATCCAGCAATCTCTAAAACTAGTAAAAGTGTTGCTTACTTATTACTATTGTTACTTGTTATACTGCTATCTGATAAAGCTGATAAAAACCGACTTATCCCTATTAATTAATCAACACTATGCTTCATTTAATAATTGCCGAAAGTTATACTATTTTTCACTATTAATTATTTTACTCAACAAATACCTGAAGGAATTAATGTAAAGCTAATGTGTATATACATATATCAGAAAAATGAAGCAAAACAGCAAAGTGTGGCCCCCACCCCTTGTACAGGGCATCCACCCTTTATCCCTAACACATAGGGGGCGTCCACCCTTTACCCTCTTCAAGTATGGGGCGCACACCCCTCATGGTGTGGCCTCCGCCCCCAATTTTCTTCCTTTCTTCTTCTTTTTTGTGCTATTATACAGTTTCAGTTCTACAATTTCTCTCAGAATAAATTAACCACTTCAATTCATAATCAATTTATTCCATACAAACAATCTACATGTCCCAGTGATTTAATTAAATAGCAAGCAACATATAATTTTCCCAGTTTCAGTCTAACAACAACAGCAACATCGATGAAGCATAAACAAGGAATCAGAACAAACAGAACAACGAAGACATCAATTTTCACATAATACAATACGATCGTATCACCCAATTCACACATACAATCTATCATATAATCCATTATAAAATTCGAAACTCCGCCTTACCTTGGATTGAAGGTAGCTCTGCTGTTAATGGCAAATTTGGCAAATCTACCCGGTCCCTAATTCTGCAACAGATAGACTAATGTGAATTTTCTGGCTTTTAATTCTATTCATCAAAATTAATTCAACACTTGCTGGTATATATGTGAGACTGGTTTTTTCTACTTTTCCGTTCAGCTACCAGTTTTTTTGTTCAAATTGCACGCAAACTGTTTATTTTACTTCCCACCCTAGTTACTCAGCAAGGCCACTTTATATATGCTACTTGTTTTAAATTATTTCCCGTTCAATTTTTAATGGGCCAAAAACCACCCCCTATTCCACTTATACTACCAACTAATCAATCCAACAAATAATGCTACTTATTTTAATAATCATAATATATTTTACGCAACTTAACAATTCGACTTAACTATCGACTTAGCAACACAAAAATCAATTGTTATTGACATTTAACACGTAGACCGAAAACAATAATTTAATTAAATAGTTAATTAAATATACAGGCGTTACATCTTCTCTGCAATGACTGCTATTAATCATTGGTCGCTTCATCAGTTGATTAAAAATGCATTCTTACACAAAGAATTTTCTTTGGATGAGGAAGTGTATATGAATCAGCCTCTCGGTTTTACTATTCTTGGTAATTCAAGACTTGCTTGTCGGCTTCATAGGTCTCTTTATGGGCTGAAACACTCTCCACGTTCTTGATTTGGTCGCTTCAACTCTGCCTTGGTACAATTTGGTGTGACTAGATGTGAAGGTGATTATTCTGTTTTTTTGCTTCACTCTTCCACCGGTCAGCGTATTTTTCTCGTGGTTTATGTTGATGACATTGTTATCATTAGAGACGATACAAAAGGTATCTAGTGAATCAAAACTCATATTTTCAAAAACTTCCAAACAAGAGATTTTGGCCTACTTAGATACTTCTTAGGTATTGGAGTTGCTCAATCCTCATTATGCATTGCAATAATGTAAGTATGCATTAGACATCCTAACTAAAACTGGTATGATTGATTGTCGTCTGATTGATACTCTTATGGATCCCAACATCAAGCTTCTTCTGGGTCAGGGGGAGTTGTTGAAACACCCGAGAAGTTGTCAATGTTTAAGGGGTAGGCTCAATTGTCTTACTAGCACCAGACCGAATATTACCTTTGTTGTGAGGATTGTGACCCAATTCCTGGATGCTCCTTGTGCTACTCATTGAAACAAAACTAGATATATAATAGATAAACATCAATTACAAAATTATTTACTCGTTGAGAAATGGTGCTAAGTAACATTATTTTCCTCCTTCATTTAGGGTCTGTTTGATTGGAGGGTTTTGGAGGTGAGTAAAGGGGAGGGGAGGTAATATTTTAAACTAAATATGTTTGGTTCAATTTATTACCAGGGGATGAGAGGGGATTGGAGGTAATCAAATTTCCTCCTGGAGCAATTTGTCAATCCCCCTAAATTGGAGGGATTTAGAGGGGAAGAGAGGGATAGGAGTTTTGATAAAACTTATTTGTGTTACATTGACAAAATTATTCTCACTTTTTTATTACAATCTTAAATTGAACTTAATAAATAGTATACATTAATTTTTGTTCCCTTATTATAAGTCATCCATATGTTTTTGACGACAACTCTATTATTTTTATTAACACGCCTCAATTTTCTTTCTTTTTCATATCTTTGATTTTTGTTCATTTTCTTTTATTACTTTATTTATAAGAAATTAATCATTTTATAATATAAGTTGTTGCATTGTATTATATGTCTATATATAATTGTTGTATATGAGTTATATATTATGTAGAAATTAATTTTATAAATATTTTATAGGATTAGATGGATAATCAAGATGAGAAAATGGTTCGTCTAATTATTGATTTTATACAATAATTGTATAAAATTTATTAATATTTTATTTTCGCTTTAATATATTTTAGAGTATTAAAATATTAAATATTTGTGTTTGATAATCTATATTGTTTATGAATTGATAATTTTTTTTATGAATAATATTTTGTTTTATTTATTCATTTTAGCATGAGAGTTATAATATTTTAAGGGTAAGAAAGTAAATTAGTTTTAAAACTTCTCTCCTCCTCTTGTGAACCAAACATATGATTAAAAACTCTTCATCCCTTCTTTTGAACAAAACATACATTTAATTAAAATACAATCCCCCATCTTCCCTCCCTTCCCCTTTATTGAAATTCCTCCCTTCCCATCCCCTCCGTTGAACCAAAGAGACCCTTAACCGTCTTTTTATGTACTTTTCAATGACTTTTTGATCATTAAATGGCCATCAAATACAAATTAGATCCAAGATTCCATAACTCGGTTTATTCAACTCTATACAAACACGATGTATGCACCTAAATGATTAAAGAAAAATAAAAAATTAAGTGAGGGTATACAAAAAATGACAATGTTCTATAATGACATGCATATTCAATTATATACTTGCGTGCACCAAACTTGTAACATTCCTACGTCCAGCCACTTTATCCAACGAGAAAATCCCTCACATCCTCATGATTAAAATAAAATGATTGTATCGATGGACCATGTTCTAGCTCAATAGATTGAGATTCATTCATCTCCACAACAGACAAGTACAACATGGTGATCTCATTTGCGGTATGATCCATTAATTCATTGCGGTTTTTTAGAGGAAAGGACGAGCTAAACAATTATTTACTTTTGTGTTAGCACGACGTACGACATTTCTATTTGGGAACTAGTCATCATCGCCATCAACATTATGTTGATCTTCATTATTTGTACGTTGTTCGATGTTTCTACTTATTCTCTACATCAAAATATTCAATTAAAACATAAAATAAAATAAGCACAATATATATCATACATTTACGATAAAACACTAGCATCTCAAATAAAGCACATACCGTGCATAACTCTTCTAACTTTTCCATATATTTCTTCTATCTTTCCTTATCCTCCTCTAACATCTCAAATATTTTATGGGTTGAATATGTTTTTGGTCCCTCTAAATATCCCAAACTTCGTTTTTAGTCATTCTAAAATTTTCCTTAAAAGAATGATAATCCTAAAAAGTTAAATTTTAACTTTTGGTCCCTCATGGAATTTAGCGACGATTTTTACAACTTGACGACGATTTTAGCAACGGTTTTTACAACTTAGCGTCGATTTTAGCGATGATTTTTTATTTAGCAATAGAATTAGAGATCGTTTTAACTACGATTTTGTCACCAACACTTTCAACACTTCCAACCAAAACACCTAAACATCACAACATCAAAAAACATACAACAAACATATGATGACCAAAAACCACAACAACCATTTTCCCTTTCCCTAACAAAGCATTTACACCAATGTCACCATTCATTCGACGTGACTGCTCCCTAATAACACCATATGATTATTTGAGTAATTTTGGAAGGAAACATGATTATTTAAATTTTTTTAATAAATAAATACATAAATTATTTTTTTATAAATAAATGATATAAAAAATTGGCGGGTAAAGGAAGTAGGAAATCATAGAGCTCTCACTCGTTCTTATTTTGTTCCCAGTTCCCAGTACCAAATAGGTTCGTTGACGAAACCCTATCTGTGGTGAAAACAGAAGAGTATGAGGTCGGGATGCTATGGCTTCTGGAGTGTTCAATGTTTGGTGACAAAGTACTTCCCAAATAGGTTTCTTGAAAACCCAAAATCAAAACCCATTCCTTTTTGCGGTGAAAGTTTCATCCAAAGAAGAAGCTTCAAGGTATGGTCCATAACCATACCCAAATTTATAATCGGTTTTGATTAAAATGTGGTTTTGGTTATAAATCCAAACCATTTAAATGGTTTGAAAATGGTTATGGTTTGGTTATTCAAAATAACCAACCATGAACACCCCTAGGTATGGATGCTATGGCTCCTGGTGGATCAACTGACAAACTACTTCCCAACGGCCAACAGGTTTACGCTCTTCTTTTTTATTTTCAACATCTTCAACATAGGCTCAGGGTTTGTTTGCTACCGGTCACTCTGAACACGAACTCGACCTGAAACAATGAATAAAGGAAACATGATTACAAGTGTTGGATGTGTCTGGCGCCAACACTCACATGGACACGACTTTTTTGAACTGTGTCGGTGCTACATAGTTTGTTTGAATCGTGTTATTTAAGCTTATCTATGTTTTCAGCTGATTTTTTGACACGCTCTGCATGACAGCTACAAAACTAGCTAATAGCTTAAATAATAACTGTTTGGTTTTAGTTTACTTTCTTTTATAGAGAATGCCTTATACATATAACCTTTTTGTGATAAACACTTAATTAACTTGTTTATCCAAATAAGGCCTTATTTGGTCAAGGTTCGGCTTAATCAACTTATGAGTTATGATTGTT
This sequence comes from Vicia sativa, assembly GCA_021764765.1. Lineage (NCBI taxonomy): Eukaryota > Viridiplantae > Streptophyta > Magnoliopsida > Fabales > Fabaceae > Vicia > Vicia sativa. The sequence goes on from CM038795.1 coordinate 39,619,550, forward strand.
GATTTTGATATTGAGTAAATATTCTTGAGAAGGAACACCTCTTTGAGTATGCATGACTTAAGCACTTTGAGATTAACGATATCATATCATGCTCAAAGCAGGTAATTAATTAGAGGCCTTAGGTACTATGATAATGAAACTGTCCTATAGTGTTTGACATATGACTGAATCAAAATGTTCAACATCTGCAGTGTTGTATTTGGGAACCGAATTTGGTCAGCGGCAGAATATGGAAGGACAATGTACACAATTCGCCAAAGAATAGACCCGTTACTCATGAGAATGCACAAAAAACATGGTTAGTCTATTTTGTATGCATTTTCACAATCTTTCCCTGAATCTAAAACTCATGGATCCGTGAACCTTGGTTTCTATTTTCTCAAAGGAAAGAACAGACTGGTGCTGAGTTCAATAATAAGGAGGTCATCAGAGTTGAGAGGAACTCTGATGTGGTTAGTAACAAACTCAGGGAATTTTCAAGTAAGTTTCATCATATTTAAATTACAAAGTTGCAATTCTTTAATTTTCAAACCCTTTTTTTTATATATGATCTTTTATTTTCTATTGAAAGACGTCACTACTGTATTTTGATGTGGGGTTACAACTGTTTTCATTCCTCAATTTTGTAAATAATTCAGATGCAAAACTACCTAAGGAAAAAACAATTGAAAGAGTGCCGGAAAAATGATTTGACAGAAGGCTTACAACTATACAAGACTCCACCGATTCTGAAAATCATTTTCTTTCTGTCCTTATTACGGTTTTAATAGTTTTCTTCATTTATCTTATCCATGACATCTCATATTGCAAGTACTTTGTTCAATCTGCTATAGAGATTAACTACATTTTTTTGTTTAGAACTGTTATTTCACATATGTCATTATTGGGCATTTTATGAAATTTGATTTGAAACATATAATCATGCAAACATACAAAAACTATAATGTTGCGCTGGATTAAGTAAATATTTCCTTTATTATTACTCAATTGCCTCAACCACATATTTTCAATGATTAGTGTTATAACATGTCAAAAGTTGTGGGGGAGTGTCTAGTACAAAGTAAGCCATTTAAAAAACCTTTACAACCACATCTTTTCAATGATCAGTTTTATAACATGTTCCATCTTAATACTATACAAATTTATATCCATTAAGTCCCATATTGCCTAGAACATCACACAAACAAGTGTTTATACATGTTTGACATGCTAGTTAGTTCGCCGAGCTGAGTAGCGCCAGCTTGTGACCCATGTGGGGGCACCAAGGTGATGGAACATGGCTAAGGCTTAACAGGTTGGTCTGGTGGTTGCACCATGTTGGCCTGCCCACCCAAGTCCCGAGTTGACCCACGGGACTTATGCAAAGGCATGGGTCTTGTGAGTCTTAGACAGGAGGGTATAGCGTGAGGCTGGTTTCACAGAGCAGCGAAAACTTCCTACTCTTTACAGTGGAGGGATCACGGGCCGCAGCACCTCCGGCCCACAACACCTGGTGAGCTTTAGCCCCTGAACCATCTCTTTTTTTGGTTCATATTATAGGGGTGAGCCAGGTGAGAGCCAGCAAGCAACAATAACCATCTCTTTTTTTGGTTCATATTATAGGGGTGAGAGCCAGCAAGCAACAATAACCATCTCTTTTTTTGGTTCATATTATAGGGGTGAGAGCCAGCAAGCAACAATATATACTTCATTAATATCAATTACAGAAACTAATAAAAGTATTATAGAAAATATTACATACTAAGATTATTCAAACGCAGCCAGTTTAATTTTTTGTTGTTTTTTAAATAGGGTCCACCTGACATTCTATGTATTTAATCAAAAAATATATTAATAAAGTAACCAATTAATTGTTCAAACATATTCAAGCTGCACTTTCTACACTTGAAGAAGCTCTAAATTCTGGCTTTGAAGACTTTAAGGTGATAACTATAACTCTACAAGTTACAATATCATATTTGCTAAATAAGTTGCCTAATGCTGTTGTTGTTTAACAGAGAATCAGAACTGATGTTGACCTTGCAAATGCAAGGGCATACCCGGAAGTCGACCCATTTTTGAATCATTTATCAATGAGAATGCTATCAATGCCATTAAATAATCTTTTGGAATATTTATTAAGAAATAACCCCTTTGCATTGACACAAGAAAACAACCGGTTTAGCTCTAAGGAATTGATTGAGCAATATGATTTCATCACATTTGATTTCGCCGTACATATTTTGTAGTTAATTATAGGTCTCAATTTTTTTGTTGCCTTCTTTGTGGTATCTTGTTTTATGTACTAGTATGATACATAAGAAACTTTATGATCAATAAAATTGTCCATTTCCATTAATACTTTTAATTGCACCAATCACAACTCAATAGTTTTTGCTTCCCTCTATTTTATTATATGTTGTTTCTTTGGTTCACTCTGACCCCAAGACGTGTATGGGAGACTTGAAATTCAAGCCTCTTTTATATGGTCCATCCAATTTGCCACCTGTAGTTTGAATAAAAACGAGTGTGCATGGTAATGTTACATGGACATGGTTTGAGCATGTTATATTCTTTTTCTTGTATTGTTTTTTGTTTACGTGATGCTTATTTATGTAATGCCACGGGGACTGTAATTTCTCATTCTCTTTTTGAGCTTAAGATTGTGGAGTTTGATATGCATTAATATTTTTTAGAAGAATAACCTCTTTGAACATATATGACTTTAGTACTTTGAGATTAGTGATATAATATCATGCTCAAATAATGCATTATAAGCTTTTCAAATTATCCATTTAGCTACTTATAATAATGCATTATAAACCTTTCAAATAATCTATTTAGCTACTTATATGACTTTTCACCGGTAGTCATGACTAATGGCTAATCATCACATTCATTATAATGATGATTAATCTCAACTTTTGAATATGACTTTGATACACTTTGAGTCGTGATATCATTTCATGCTCAAAAAATTCTCTTTGGTTATAAATATGTAATGCTCTAAGTCATTATTGCTATCTTCATCGCCACGGTTTTGATATGTAGAAGCTTCAGGATTCAAAGAGCAAACAAGTTACAAAAATGTCAAAAGGAAGCAAGTAAAAAAAAAAGTAAACTAGCATCTTTTCACCAAGTGGATATTTGATGCTGATGAAATAAGAGTGATTTGGATGAAGATAATTTAATCGGCCATGGTGGTAACGGAAAGGTTTATCGAATCACTTTGAAGAAAAACAGGATGGTAGTGGTTGTGAGGCAATTAGAGAAAGGTGATGGTTGAAGATCTTAGGTGCAGAAATAGAGATTTTAGGGAAAACCAGACATAGAATTATACTTTTAGTTTTTGAGTATATGCCAAATAGTAATCTTTTTGAGATTCTTCATAGAAATCTAAAAGATGAGAAGGTTGCATGGGATTGGAAGCACAGATATAAAATTGCATTGGGAGGTGTTACAAGGATTTACTATTTGCACCATGATTGTTCTCCACCTGTTATTCATAGCAGCATCTTGCTTGATGAAGATTATGAGACAAAAATTGCTGATTTAGGTGTTGCTGAAAAATCTCAGATGGGTTATAGCTTTTCGCTGGTACACATGGTTATATTTCTCGAGGTATGTTTTCATAATGCTTTCAACAAGAAATTTCAATACACTGTTTGTAGTTTTAAAAGTATATCATGTTTATTTACACAATCATTATTTGTGACATTTTAATATTAGCATTTGTGGATTCAAACCCCTGTAATTAGGAAATCCCTCATCTGCTGTAGTCATACAATCTAGAGTTTCGAATTAATTAAGATCAGATGGCCTGCATTTAGATTTCGTAATCATATCTATTATACAAGGTCGGATGCGAGACATCAGATCTTGATCAGACGGTCCAAAATGCACGACTTTATCAATTGTGCAATTTCATAATTGCAAGAAATACAAATCCATAATGATTATATTAAGTGCGATTTTAAATTGCATTCTGGAACTACACATGCAGCATAAAGTATTTTGAGGTATCTGCATCATCACATTGACCTTATTACTCAATTTCTTATTAAAATAAAGAACATAGGATTGGTGACTTTTTTCTTGTAAAGATAAGATAGACGTGTCCGAACCAACACATTTTCCATATGAAATTGTAATATAGATTAAGATTAAAGAATTAATGACATCTTACTGATGTCCATCACTTTCCTGGATTTCATGTTGGTTCCTGAATTTAATGCTGATGGAATGCTAAGTACGATAAAGCATTAGAGAAATTTGATTCTGTTTTGAGAACAAAGCCAGAACTTGAAGAAGCAACATTCACAAATTATTATGTTGCTTGTTGATACTCTAAGCTAAATCATGTATGCATCTCACTACTTATTATATTGGTTTTGGATCATTTTGTTGAGTGTATTTAGTCCGTGTATAACTTTCTGAATAGATTTAATCCTTCTATATATGTTAGTGAGTAATTTTATCCAATAATCCCTCTATATATGTATTATAACATCAGCCACATAGTTTTTGAGCGTTATAATATTTAAGAAAGCATGTTCCAACTTAATACCGCACCATTTTGAATCCATTTAAGTCCCACATTGTCTAGAACATCACACAAGCAAGTGTTTATAAATGTATGTCGAGCTTGCTAGTTCGCCGAGCTGAGTAGCACCAGCTTGTGACCCATGTGGGGGCATCAAGGTGATGGAACATGGCTAAGGCTTAACAGGTTGGTCTGGTGGTTGCACCATGCTGGCCTGTCCGCTCCAAGTTGCGAGTTGACCCACGGGGCTTGTGCGAAGGCACATGCCTTGTGAGTCTTAGACAGGAGGGTATTGCGTGAGGCTGGTTTCACAGAGCAGCGAACACCTCCTACTCCTGACAGTGGAGGGATCACGGGCTGCTGGACCTCTAGCCCACAACACCTGATGGGCCTTGCCCCTTGAACCATCTCTTTTTGGGTGGGTGGGGTTCATACAATTTGAGCTTATTTCAATTCAGTATAAACCAATTGGTAATGGTAATGACAAAAAGGGAAGTGTTGATTTAGGTGTTCCTTATACATTTTTTCCGCTTAGGAAAGACGGGAAAGTCACTCTATATCAAGATGTGCATGACGATATGCTACTAGAGATTGAACTTGAGGGATCACGGGCTGCTGAACCTCTAGCCCACAACACCTGATGAGCCTTGCCCCTTGAACCATCTCTTTTTGGGTGGGTGGGGTTCATACAATTTGAGCTTATTTCAATTCAGTATAAACCAATTGGTAATGGTAATGACAAAAAGGGAAGTGTTGATTTAGGTGTTCCTGATACATTTTTTCCGCTTAGGAAAGACGGGAAAGTCACTCTATATCAAGATGTGCATGACGATATGCTACTAGAGATTGAACTTGAAGGTGGAAAAATGTTTCGACATAGTTATTGTTGGGAGGATATATGTGACGCGATTTTGGATGTCATCATATGACATATATCACTGGATGGTCCATTTTTCATCCTGTGAAGCTTGTTTCTGAGCCAACAAAACCATTGAAGTACAAGTCACAAGAAGGGTTAAGAGTTGTTATGTTGATTTGAGATGATAGAACTTCGCATGAAAAGTTTCTTTTGAAAACGGTAGTTTTTATATTCCCTGAATTTTATGTTTTTAGTTACAATTTGCTTCCTGGTTTATTAATGTGGACATAGTTGAATATTACAATTTTGTGTTCATGTATCAATGTACATATCAATGATTGGTTTTTTTTATTGCATTTTAATCATCCAACCATTGATTATGCAAGCATTACACTCAGTATTTTCAAGCAACAGGTGAAGTTAGTTATTTTTGTTTATAATTAAGATTAGAAGTTGTATTTTTTTTCTTTTTCAGTTAGTATAGTACCAATTCAGTTGAGTCTTTTGGCCCAAGTGCTGGGAACCCTCTTTACATATCCCCAGAAATGTGTGCTTTTAGACTCTCAAGGTTTCGGGAATAATCGGAAAATAACCGCATTTATTAGTTGTTTGGATCTATGTGATGGCAGATATGATACACTTGAGCATAGGATTTTTCATGATCTTGATACCATTTTTCATAATGATTTTCATAATCCTACATTTCAAGTAAGTACTTGTTCTTACTCAAAACATTGAAAATTATGTCCTTTTCACAACATTGTCATAGCTTATATGCTTACACATATTTTATTGTCAATTATCTTTGGTTTCACAACTCCTTTCTCTGTAATCTGATTTTTGTGAAATTATTTTGACGAGGTTTCAATAAAAAAGGCACAATCTTTGATATTAGAATAGAAACAAATTAAGATGTAGGTTCCACCCCTTGGGTAGACCTTATGATATCAATTATCACCCAATACCCGCCTTCCGAGATTGTTTACCAATTAGTGTAAGATTGATAGACGGTTGCAGGCTGGGATTGATTGTTGGTGGTGTAAAGTGGAGTCGGAGACAGCAGTGCACGTGCTGCTGCTGCTGTGCAAAAAGAGGCTTGGCAAAATCTGGACATGTGGAGAGAGAATGCACTTCTGCTAAATAGAAACATTTGGAGAGAGAATCTTTCCCGTATTAAATGCATCGTCAAAGTAAGAAAGAGTATGTTTGCTATGATATTATGGAGGATTAGGAATTCATCAATTTGGGACAACAAATAAGAGAGAACAGAAGATCGGAGGGAGTTGTTTACAAGCGAAGTGGTGGACTACACGACAAACGGGCATGAAGGATGGGCCAAGACAGTAGGTGCAACATAAAATGGCAACGTCCTCCTCAAAATTATATCAACTGCAAAGTTGAAGTCTCGTTCTCAGAGTACCACACCAGTGTATGGGAACGAGTTGATTATGTTCGTGGGAGCGAAAACTCTGCCGGCTGCAACCAGTTATGACAGTCGATATCAGAGAGAAGCATTAGGCATGTTTGCAGCGTTGGAGTGGGTTCGAGAGCTGGTCTTTAAGCAAGTTGTTTTGTACCTGGATTCTAAAAGCGATGTGGACACATTCAGCTCAGCTGTACCAGGATTATACTGTGTTTTCAATACTGTCAAATTAAAACAAAAGTTTGTTTGAAGGGAGGTTGAATTGGATGTTGAGTTTTGTTAAGAGCACAAAGACTTGAAAATAATGAAACGTTTTGAAACACAAGTTAACATTGATTCATAACAAAAATAACATATAATTATACATGCTGTAAGGATAAAATATGATTATAATTTGAACATAAAATATCAACAACAGAGAAGATTTATAATTTGAACTAAGTTTGATGGGGTGTGCCAGGCTATTGCTATAGTGCAACGCAAAAGCGACACTTGAGAGACCCAATAGCAAGCTATTGTGGTGGACTTTCCCCCTAAAGAAATAAATTTAATATCGTGTGGACCATTGGCGCACATATCAGATATTAAACTGATAAGAACAGATACTACACTTGATCTTAGCCAAAAGGCCGAGAAAGGTATGAGTTGCAATCAATGCTTGTTGTGTCTTTTATATGTGACATATTTTACGCTTCTTTGCTAACTCGACAATGTGGGACTTTAACACAGTAATTTGGAGTCTACTATTGTTTGTGTTAGCTCAACACTTACGTATTAATTAAACCAAGAGGGGAGATTCTCTGGTTCACATAGTTTTTATGCTCAAAGTGATTTTATTCATACAAAGAAGTGACTCTCATTTTAGTTTCCAAGTGGAGATTCTATGAAACTACTTGGTGGACTTCCTGGCTTTTTTTACAATAACAGGTTTCTCAATTTTGTAATCACCTATTTTTGCAATAATAGGTAAAGTGTGAGTGTAGAAAAAGTATTTCATATATTTCAAACTTGTGATTTACACAATAGAAGAATAAACTAGCTTGAAATGAATTATAGTTACTCACACAAAATCTGATTCCCCGAGTCACCACATGTCATATGAATTATAGTTACTCACCTGAAATCAGATTCCCCGGGTCATCACATGTCACAAAAGCATGCGTAAATGTAGTTACAAATCATCGTTAAAATGACTTAAATATATTTTAATGACTTGTTCAGTGGTACGACTTATGCTCTCATAGATTGTTCTTTTGATTCTGCTATACTTTCTTTTTTAGTTTGTTATACTCTTTGTTGTTTTTGTTGTTTAGTGATGAAGGTGAGCATGATAATCTAATACGCCTTTTGGTGAAAACGGTTTTGAAGGAGTTAAGTAATACTCCAATGATTGTGTCTGAGTTTCTAGGGGGACTCATGAGCGTGTTGAGAAGGTGATGGATCAGTTGCAATTTCAATTCAACAACGTCAAGGTCTTAGGGTTGAACGGGATGGGAGGTGTTGGTAAGACAACCCTTGCCAAGGCTCTTTTTATTAGTCTTATTGGTCGTTTTGAGCGTAGATGTTTCATTTTAAATGTGAGACTTTATGAAGAGTATGAGGTAGGGAATGTGTTACTTAAGCTTACCTATTTGAATAAGACTGTTTGTCAGGGTTTATGAAAACTATACATATCACATTTTTGCAAGTTGTTTTCTGCTGATTTTTTGACACACTCTCCATGACAGCTTGAAAAATAGCTAAAAATAGCTAATAGTTTAAATAATAATTGTTTGGTTTTAGTTTACTTTTTGTTATAGAGAATAACTTACACATATAAGCATTTTATGATAAACACTTAATTAAGGTCTCAATTTTTTTTTTGCCTTCTTTGCAGTATCTTGTTTTATGTACTAGTATGATACATTAGAAACTTTGTGATCAATAAAATTGTCCATTTCCAATAATACTTTTAATAGCACCAATCACAACTCAATAGTTTTTGCTTCCCTCTATTTTATTATATGTTGTTTCTTTGGTTCACTCTGACCCCAAGACGTGTATGGGAGACTTGAAATTCAAGCCTCTTTTATATGGTCCATCAAATTTGCCACCTGTAGTTTGAATAAAAACGAGTGTGCATGGTAATGTTACATGGACATGGTTTGAGCATGTTATATTCTTTTTCTTGTATTGTTTTTTGTTTATGTGATGCTTCTTTATGTAATGCCATGGGGACTGTAATTTCTCATTGTCTTTTTGAGCTTAAGATTGTGGAGTTTAATATGCATTAATATTTTTTAGAAGAATAACCTCTTTGAACATATATGACTTTAGTACTTTGAGATTAGTGATATAATATCATGCTCAAATAATGCATTATAAGCTTTTCAAATTATCCATTTAGCTACTTATAATAATGCATTATAAGCCTTTCAAATAATCTATTTAGCTACTTATATGACTTTTCACTGGTAGTCATGACTAATGGCTAATCATCACATTCATTATAATGATGATTAATCTCAACTTTTTGAATATGACTTTGATACACTGAGTCAGTGATATCATTTCATGCTCAAAAATTCTCTTTGGTTATAAATACGTAATGCTCTTGGTCATTATTGCTATCTTCATCGCCGCGGTTTTAATATGTAGAAGCTTCAGGATTCAAAGAGCAAACAAGTTACAAAAATGTCAAAAGGAAGCAAGAAAGAAAAAAAAAAAGTAAACTAGCATCTTTTCACCAAGTGGGTATTTGATGCTGATGAAATAAGAGTCATTTGGATGAAGATAATTTAATCGGCCATGGTGGTAACGGAAAGGTTTGTCGAATCACTTTGAAGAAAAACAGGATGGTAGTGGTTGTGAGGCAATTAGAGAAAGGTGATGGTTGAAGATCTTAGGTGCAGAAATGGAGATTTTAGGGAAAACCAGACATAGAATTATACTTTTAGTTTTTGAGTATATGCCAAATGGTAATCTTTTTGAGATTCTTCATAGAAATATAAAAGATGAGAAGGTTGCATGGGATTGGAAGTACAGATATAAAATTGCATTGGGAGGTGTTACAAGGATTTCCTATTTGCACCATGATTGTTCTCCACCTGTTATTCATAGCAGCATCTTGCTTGATGAAGATTATGAGACAAAAATTGCTGATTTTGGTGTTGCTGAAAAATCTCAGATGGGTTATAGCTTTTTCGCTGGTACACATGGTTATATTTCTCGAGGTATGTTTTCATAATGCTTTCAACAAGAAATTTCAATACACTGTTTTTAGTTTTAAAAGTATATCATGTTTATTTACACAATCATTATTTGTGACATTTTATTATTAGCATTTGTGGATTCAAACCCCTGTAATTAGGAAATCCCTCATCTGCTGTAGTCATACAATCTAGAGTTTCGAATTAATTAAGATCAGATGGCCTGCATTTAGATTTCGTAATCATATCCATTATACCAGGTCGGATGCGAGACATCAAATCTTGATCAGATGGTCCAAAATGCACGACTTTATCAATTGTGCAATTTCATAATTGCAAGAAATACAAATCCATAATGTCTTGTGAGTCTTAGACAGGAGGGTATTGCGTGAGGCTGGTTTCACAGAGCAGCGAACACTTCCTACTCCTGACAGTGGAGGGATCACGGGCTGCTGAACCTCGAGCCCGCAACACCTGGTGAGCCTTAGCCCCTTGAACCATCTCTTTTTTGTGGTGGGTGGGGTTCATACAATTTGAGCTTATTTTAATTCAGTATGAGCCTAGCCCCTTGAACCATCTCTTTTTGGTGGGTCGGTTTCATACTTCAGTATAAACCAATTGGTGGTAAAACCATCTCTTTTTGGGTGGGTGGGGTTCATACAATTTAAACTTATTTCAATTCAGTATAAACCAATTGGTAATGGTAATGACAAAAAGGGAAGTGTTGATTTAGGTGTTCCTGATACATTTTTTCCGCTTAGGAAAGACGGGAAAGTCACTCTTTATCAAGATGTGCATGACGATATGCTACTAGAGATTGAACTTGAAGGTGGAAAAATGTTTCGACATAGTTATTGTTGGGAGGATATATGTGATGCGATTTTGGATGCTCATCATATGATATATATCGCTGGATGGTCCATTTTGCATCCTATGAAGCTTGTTTCTGAGCCAACAAAACCATTAAGTACAAGTCACAAGAAGGGTTAAGAGTTGTTATGTTCATTTGAGATGATAGAACTTCGCATGACAAGTTTCTTTTGGCCCAAGTTGTGGGAACCCTCTTTACATATCCCTAGAAATATGTGCTTTTAGACTCTCAAGGTTTCGGGAATAATCGGAAAATAACCGCATTTATTAGTGGTTTGGATCTATGTGATGGCAGATATGATACACCTGAGCATAGGATTTTTCATGATCTTGATACCATCTTTCATAATGATTTTCATAATCCTACATTTCAAGTAAGTACTTGTTCTTACTCAAAACATTGAAGATTATGTCCTTTTCACAACATTGTCATAGCTTATATGCTTACACATATTTTATTGTCAATTATCTTTGGTTTTTCAACTCCTTTCTCTCTAATCTGATTTTGTGAAATTATTTTGACGAGGTTACAATAAAAACGGCACAATCTTTGATATTAGAATAGAAACAAATTAAGATGTAGGTTCCACCCCTTGGGTAGACCTTATGATATCAATTACCACCCAATACCCGCCTTCCGAGATTGTTTACCAATTAGTGTAAGATTGATAGACGGTTGCAGGGTGGGATTGATTGTTGGTGGTGTAAAGTGGAGTCGGAGACAGCAGTGCACGTGCTGCTGCAGCTGTGCAAAAAGAGGCTTGGCAAAATCTGGACATGTGGAGAGAGAATGCACTTCTGCTAAATAGAAACATTTGGAGAGAGAATCTTTCCCGTATTAAATGCATCGTCAAAGTAAGAAAGAGTATGTTTGCTATGATATTATGGAGGATTAGGAATTCATCAATTTGGGACAACAAATAAGAGAGAACAGAATAATCCAGTTATGACAGTCGATATCAGAGAGAAGCATTAGGCATGTTAGCAGCGTTGGAGTGGGTTCGAGAGCTGGTCTTTAAGCAAGTTGTTTTGTACCTGGATTCTAAAAGGGATGTGGACACATTCAGCTCAGCTGTACCTGGATTATAATGTGTTTTCAATATTGTCAAATTAAAACAAAAGTTTGTTTGAAGGGAGGTTGAATTGGACGTTGAGTTTTGTTAAGAGCACAAAGACTTGAAAATAATGAATCGTTTTGAAACACAAGTTAACATTGATACATACCAAAAATAACATATAATTGTACATGCTGTAAGGATAAAATATGATTATAATTTGAACATAAAATATCAACAACAAAGAAGATTATAATTTGAACTAAGTTTGATGGGGTGTCCCAGGCTATTGCTACAGTGCGACGCAAAAGCGACACTTGAGAGACCCAATAGCAAGCTATTGTGGTGGACTTTCCCCCTAAAGAAATTAATTTAATATCGTGTGGACCATTGGCCCACATATCAGATATTAAACTGATAAGAACAGATACTACACTTGATCTTAGCCAAAAGGCCGAGAAAGGTATGAGTTGCAATCAGTGCTTGTTGTGTCTTTTATATGTGACATATTTTATGCTTCTTTGCTAACTCCGCAATGTGGGACTTTAACACAGTAATTTGGAATCTACTATTGTTTGTGTTAGCTCGACACTGATGTATTAATTAAACCAAGAGGGGAGATTCTCTGGTTCACATAGTTTTTATGCTCAAAGTGATTTTATTCATACAAAGAAGTGACTCTCATTTTAGTTTCCAAGTGGAGAGATTCTATGAAACTACTTGGTGGACTTCCTGGCTTTGTTTTCAATAACAGGTTTCTCAATTTTGTAATCACCTATTTTTGCAATAATAGGTAAAGTATGAGTGTAGAAAAAGTATTTCATATATTTCAAACTTGTGATTTACACAATAGAAGAATAAACTAGATTGAAAATGAATTATAGTTACTCACACAAAATCTGATTCCCCGAGTCACCACATGTCCTATGAATTATAGTTACTCACCTGAAATCAGATTCCCCGGGTCATCACATGTCACAAAAGCATGCGTAAATGTAGTTACAAATCATCGTTAAAAGGACTTAAATATATTTTAATGACTTGTTCAGTGGTACGACTTATGCTCTAACAGATTGTGCTTTTGATTCAGCTATACTTTCTTTTTTAGTTTGTTATACTCTTTGTTGTTTTTGTTGTTTAGTGATGAAGGTGAGCATGATAATCTGATACGCCTTTTGGTGAAAACGGTTTTGAAGGAGTTAAGTAATACTACAATGATTGTGTCTGAGTTTCTAGGGGGACTCAATGAGCGTGTTGAGAAGGTGATGGATCAGTTACAATTTCAATTTAACAACGTCAAGGTCTTAGGGTTGAATGGGATGGGAGGTGTTGGTAAGACAACCCTTGCCAAGGCTCTTTTTATTAGTCTTATTGGTCGTTTTGAGCGTAGATGTTTCATTTTAAATGTGAGACTTTATGAAGAGTATGAGGTAGGGATCGTGTTATTTAAGCTTATCTATTTGAATAAGACTGTTTGACAGGGTTTATGAAAACTATACATATCACATTTTTGCAAGTTGTTTTCGGCTGATTTTTTGATAAACTCTCCATGACAGCTTGAAAAATAGCTAAAAATAGCTAATAATTTAAATAATTATTGTTTGGTTTTAGTTTACTTTTTCTTATAGAGAATACCTTACACATATAAGCATTTTATGATAAACACTTAATTAAGTTGTTTATCCAAATAAGGCCTTATTTGGTCAAGGTTCAGCTTAATCAGCTTATGATTGTGGATTTTGATGTTGAGTTAATATTCTTGACAAGGAACACCTCTTTGAATATATATATGATGTAAGGACTTTTAGATCAATGATATCATCTCATGAAACTGTCCTATGAGCATTAAATAGAGGCCTATAGTGTTTGACTGCCATATGACTGAATCAAAATGTTCAACATCTGCAGTGCTTATTTTGGGACCGGAGTTTGGCCAGCTGTGGAATATGGATGAACAGTGTACACAATTCGGCAAGGACTTGGCCTGCTACTCGAGAGAATGCAGAAAGTATATGGTTAGTTTATTAAATGATTTGAGAGAAGGTTTACGACTATACAAGTAAGACTCCCCCGATTCCGAAAATAGTTTTCCTTCATTAATCATATCTATGACATTTCAAAATGGAAGTATTTTGATCAATTGCTTATTAAAATAAGAAATAAAGGATTGGTGATTTTTTTTCTTGTAACAAGATAGACAAGGAATTTTTATATGAAATTGTAATCTGCTAAGGGTAACTTACCGAGAATCCTAATGCCATTACTTTCTTGTTAAATTTTTAAGGAATGCTAAGTACGAGGAAGCATTATAGAAATTTGAGTGTGTTTTAGGAACAAAATCAGAGCCTGATGAAACAGCAGTGGCAATTTATAATTTTGATTGTTGTTACTAAGCTAAATCTGATATATAGGTTTGTTCACTTTACTAATTGTCTGTGCTGCATTCCAATATTGTCATTGTTTTTGGATCATTTTTTAGTGTAATTGACTGCACTTTTTACGCTTAGACTTAAAGGTGATATAACTATAACTCTCCAAGCAACACAATCAAAACTGATCTTAACCTTGCAAATTCATGGGCATCCCCGGATGCATTGTTGAAAATAGTTGATGAGAGCGTAATCAAAAAAGAAAACATTGATAGAGCAATACTCAATTGCTTATTAAAATAAGGACTAAAGGGCTTGTGCCTTTGTCCTATTAAAGACATAGCAAAAACACCATTTTCCTTATTAAGGTGCCAGAACATGGCAAGTTGGTTTGGATAATATTCAATGAAAAGTTGGATAAACTTAATAAGGAAATAAATAAATCAATGGATTTCTTCCTAAAAAATTTGATATAAATTGGAGGGGGCCGCGCGAACGCTGGCCCCCCACGGCAACAAATTATGATGTAGGTTCCACCACTTGGGTAGACCTTAGGATGGCACCCCTCCTATGTGCAATGGAGGTCACTGTCCTAGGCCATGGTCCTTCATGATCAACCATTGACCCCATCCAGGTAAGTATTTTGATATGTAGGTATTCGAGTTCTTTTATACTCTTTTGCTTCTCTGAATACCTTTCACCTTCTTTCGACGTGGGACTTAACTACCTGTAGGCTTATGTATTTCCCAACTTGTGTAAGATTGATCGACAAAAGGGTGCACGTTGGCATGTGCTGTTGCAGTGTAATAAGAGCATTAATTCATCAACTACCATTAAGCAATGTATTTCCCAACTTATGTAAGATTGCAGGGCCATAAAGAACACAGTGAGAGATTGCAGTGCCATTCCCAATTGCTTTTTGCATCCACTACTTTGTTATATGTTGCATACTAATATAGTCTGCTTCTAATCATTCCTTTCAAGTTTGACATTGTCCTTCAAAGAGCTCAATCAAAGTAAATAGAGTAACTTGCTTCTATTCATTCCTTTCAAGTTTAGCATTATGCTTCCAAAAACTCAATCAAAAAGAACAGAAAGGTATGAATAGAAAATAATCCAGAATCTGTGGTACTTACCAAATCAATATACTCTATTGATTATTCGAAAACTCAAAGAAATTAAAGATTGGATCTGTCTAGCAAGGAGGATAGGTACCCTTGATGATAACCTAAATTAGGGAAGAATTAAAGATCAAGAAATACTGCCTAATTCCTTTATTAGTTAGCTTGTATAGCACTATGAGTAGTACTATAACATTCACATTCCTTTATGTCTCCATCAGGAAATGGTTCATTTTGACTGAGTATTATAACACAATATAGCAAACACTTTTCTCATTCCATTTCTGCTATTAATTCATATCTGTGAAAACTGAGTATCTCTTCTGTTCAATTCCTTTTTCTTGTGTGAATTTGTTTGATATGTTTTCTCTCATTTTCTTTGTTCCAGTGAAATATTGTGTTGACACACTATTTCAGATCTTCAGATTGAGCTTGCGACTCTCTTTGTCATGATTTCTTATTCAAGTTTATTCCAAATTATATATGGTTTACAGGCTGATCCCAATTTTTTGATTGGAAGCGAAATTGTCTAGTTGCAATCTCGATCTCTTTTTGAGGGTATGTTTTAATTTGTAATTTGAGATTATGTTTTTCGTTGACAAATTAACTTAGGTTTATATTAAAAATCAGGTTAAGCTTTGCAACTGAGACTAGGGATGATATAAAAAAATAGAATCACGATCAGGAAAAGGATTGGTGACTTTAATAAACATGGCAGAAACGTGTTTTTTTTATGAAATGTTAATCTGCATTTTGGATTTTGGAATGTTATTTTCATATACTTTCAGTCAACTTCTAGTTGGTTTCCTTGCATGCCTACTATGGCTGCAATATCGGCTGCAGCATTTTTGGGAGTGCTCGGTACAAAGTAAGTCATTTAAGAAACCATGTGCCAACTTAATACTATGAAAATTTATATCCATTAAATTCCGCATTGGCTAGAATAACACACATGTTTACCGAGTTGAGTAGCGCCAGCTTGTGAATTGAAGGTTTAGGGTTTGTTTGAATTTTGTTATTTAAGCGTACCTATTTGGATAAGACTGTTTAGAAGGGTTTATGGAAACAACATATCACATGTCTATAAGTTGTTTAATGCTTGTTTTGACTTGCTCTCCACGATATCTTATAAAATACTTCATTAATAATGGTGATTTACAAACTTATTAAGAGCTGCGAGGGAACCGCGTGAGGCTGGTTTCACACAGCAGCATGCTGTTGCATGAGGGGAATTTCTCTGTAATACATGATTAATGAAATGATTATTTTTTTGGGTTCAATTGGGTCTTTCATGTCTATTCGTAGAACTCCTTAAGCTTCTATGATTTACAAATGCCATGATCTGTACCCCTCTTGGATACTAATATAGTCCGCTTCAAATTGTTCTTTTCAAGTTTGACAGTCCTTCACAGGGCTTAAACAAATCCCACGGCTGTCATTTATTTATTTTAATCATTTTATTTGGTTAACAATAAAGTATAGAGAATTGTTTAGCTCAAATATGTTTGAGTTACGAGACCCTTGTTCAAAATCGGACGTTGGATAAAATACTAAGATAACAATGACATTTGTTTATCTACAGAATAATTGTAATAAAGTAATAATGAATTTCTCCATGAGATTTAAGATGAATTTTCAATCAGCTTAAAAATATTTGATGAATTATTCATCAAGAAGAATGTAATCAAAGTCATCAAATCATTTCTTGAAAAATTTATTAAGAAAGCTTACAGTTTAGCGGTATGATTCTATCACATTTGTTTTTGTAGTAATGTTTCATTTTTACCAATTGTGGGTGAAATGATAATTTATGAATATACTTCATATATTGATTGAATGATAATTTATGGGATTAGAATTGATCATGTTTTTTTCTACAAGGTCTTTAATGTATTTGTATTGTCATAGCGTTATGGGGCCAAAAGGAAAAACATGAATTTGTCCACTCAAAGTGAAGATTTTGGCCTAAAGGGTTGGTTATGAAAAACATGAATTTGTCCACTCAATGTGAAGAGTTTGGAATCATACACTTGAGTCTATTTTATCATATAAAATTTTATTGAACTTGCAAATAATCAGAGTGAAGTTGGCTTCATATTTGTTTATAGTACATCAATTTCTTGCACCCATTCTAACTTAACACCAATAGTGCAACGCAAAAACAACACATAAGAGACTCAATAACAAGCAAATGTAATTGACTCTTACCCTCAAGAAATAAATTTATTATCACGTGGACCATTAGCCCACATATCAAATATCAACTATCTAACTAAGAATTCAACATGCCACCAAACTCCCTAATTTACCCTTTGTAACATAATTATTTTACACTACATATTGCCCATAATTGTAATTGACTAAATCAATTTTTATTATCCAATGAAAACCAACCATTTAGCCAAGTGACACACATACTACTCTTTTTTTTTTCTTCTTTCTCAATCCATCTCATTTGAAAAGATACCCATTTTCCCTCACTTTTCCCGTTCTTCCTCTTCCTATATCCCGAAACCCTAGCAGCCTTCAACATCCTCCTTTCTCTCCGTCTCATTCATCTCTCATGCAACAGAAACATCTCTTGATCTCTCTCATCAGAATCCTTTGATCTCACACCTTCACCATTTCCTTTCATCTTCCTATAATATGTGTTTTGAGGTAACTTTTCTAAAGTTTCTTTTCGTCTTTGCAATTTGTTTTTGTTTCTGTGCTGAGTTTTCCTTCCCGGACATGGTCCTTTTCAGATCTAAAAATTAAAGATGAGATTTTTGCAGCTACGATGAGATTTTTGCAGCTACACTCTCCCCTGCTTTATAATGTGAGTCTATCTTTACCGATTTGTCTTTCCTTCTTATAATTCATACCACAATGTTGCAGGTTTTTCTTTTTTTCTCCCTCTCACCCTTCTCACTCGTCATTTTTTTGTGGCTCACATAACTCTTTTTGTTCTTCCCGTTTTCACTAAGGTAACATGGAATGTTTGCAATGTTCTTTTCATATTCGCCTTCTGTTTTCTATAGGTTACTAATCTAACATAATTGGATATTCATATTTTCTATGTCTGTGTTCATGTCGAGGTGAAAACGTTTTAGTATTGACAATCATTTTCAAAGACAAAAATTATGTAGATAGTCATTTTTATTACCATCTGTTTTGTGATTTCAAGAAATTTGAAACAGAATCAAGGTTGCAAGGTTTCTAATTTTGATTTAGTTTTTGTGATTTTGTTATTTGTGATTTTCATATGCAGGTAATAAAGACATTCTGATTTCGTGTCAACCCTACAAGGTAGTCTCTACGAGCCATAATGTACGAAATGCTTCTACTAAGTTTCACATAAGTATAAGAAACATTTTCCTAGAATGTCTATTGCATTCCATGGACTGATTTTGCAGGTGGATTCTATAGGAAATGTCAGTCTTGAAATTTCACAACTATGATTCTTATTTTTGATTGAGAAGTATGAAATTTCTTATTGATGTTTATTGTGTTTATATCTTATTGTTTTGGCTGTTTTCTTGATCATATTTTGATTTGAGAAGTATGAAGTTTCTTATTGATCTTTCTTTGTGATGGAGCTTACACCTTTTAATATTTGCTTATATGCTTGTAATATTTTGTAGGACAATCTTTCTTAAAACTAGAGATAGACAATGGTTCTTTTTCTGTCACAGGGATAGGAAATATCTTAACATTGCAAGGTCTAATCAAGCAACAAGGCATGGTTACTAGAAAGCTATATGAAAAGATCATAATGTGATATTCAATTATTGGTCTGTTGGAGTAACAAGACACTGGTAGTATCTTTACCTAACTATATTTGTTAAAATTATTATTTCTGTTAGCCATCATCTTCAACTAATTATTTATTGACTATTATATTGTTATAAATTCATTACCAGGTCTATTATGCATTTTACAAGGTTTTCAAGAAATGTGGCCCGGGTCCTAAGAACGGTGAACAATACGGTGTGTGACACCCCAAATAATTCAATTATTGAATAATTAGAATTTTATTTATTAATTTAATTAAAAGTTTAATTATTGGTATTTTTGAATTATTGGAATTGATTAATTAATTAAATAGAAATGGAAGTGTTGAGGGTGTGAGGTGTGAAGTGGAGGGTGTGAGGAGTAAAAGACTCTACTCATACTTATTATTCTATTTTCATTATTTTAAAATAATAAAAGGAATAAAAGAAGGGAAAAGAGGAAAAGAGAAAAAGTGAAGGTTTTCATCATACGTGCAATTGAGATGAGGAAAGAGGAAAAAGCCAAAGCGTCAAAATTCGAAGAATTATCACGAGGTAAGGGGTGATTTTATCCAATTCTGATGCCTTATGGGTTTTGGAATTCGATTGAATAGTTAAGTATGTTAGGAAACTTGAATTAGAAAATCTAGGTTTGTAGAATTATCTCTAAATGTGTCGAATTGTGTGAAATTGAACCGTTAATAATGTTATGGGATTATGGAGAATGATTGAATTATGATATGAGTCATTATGTTGGTGTGTATTGGATGATTTTGTTGCTTTTGATGCATTGGTTCGTATGGGCATTAGAAAGGAAAAGTTGGGAAAATCACATACTGTCAAACTGCTGTTTTTGGTTTTGCAGGTCGCAGGAACCGGTTCCCATGTGGGAGGAATCGGGTTCCTAGTATAAAAAGCGGAGAGAAAGTAATTCTGGGTTGGTGGGAACTGGTTACTCCTGGGGAGGAACCGGGTTCCTAGTTAAAAACTTACACTGAAAATCCACATTTTTAGTGGGAACCGATTCCCTATCTGGAGGAACCGGGTTCTCCATACATTTTTAGATGAGAGATGGATATATGACAATCCTTGTACATAAATGCTTAGTCAAAATAAGACATGACAATACCTTGTGTATGCATGATCAAATTAGATATACGGGAAGACCAATTGTTATGGATGAAAACCATGTTGATCCATTTTGAAGAGTAAGAAGGTAAAAGATTATTTCAATTTTCAAGATGAACTTAAATGGATACAATGGCAAGGTTGTCCTTTGAAATGCATTCCTTTGGACACATTGCCACATGAATCGGTTATCCTTGATATCTCAAATGCCGAGAAAACTAAAAGCTTGCGAGGATTGGAAAGTCAAAACAAGGTATGTGCTTTAATCGTTATGCATAATTAAATCACAAATGCATAAACTTTGGTGCTTTAATCTTCTTCATGAAAGAAATACAACACGTCCTATCAAATAAGGACATTAAGGACATTTGTTATGTTGGGGCGTGGGTTCAAATCTGCGGTGCCTTGCTTCTCCGCACTTTGTGTATGTAAGTTTCAACGCTAGGATTTTTTACACAAAATATATAAAGTAGTTCATTTTCCTTCTCTCTCTTTGCTATGTAAGTAATTGACTGAAACCTTTTAACTTCTACAAATATATCATATAACATAAGATCACATTTGTATAGCAGGTGCCATAGAACATAATGGTCATCAAACTCTCCGACTACTACCCAATTTGCTGCAATCCTTGATTCTTAAGAAAATTATTTTGGAAAGCTGCATTAATCTAAAAATGATTCATGAATCAATTGACAGATTGACTGACTACCTTGCTTAATTTGAACTTGAGGGATTATGAAAATATCGGAGTTTCCCATTGATGTATTTGGGCTGAAACATATGGAGATCCTTGTTCTTTATTGTTGCACCAAGTTGAAAGCATTACCTGGAAGCATAGGCATGCTTAAATCGTTGAAAGCACATGAGGCTAATGACACTGCTATAGTAAAGTTGCCTAAGTCCATTTTTCGATTAACCAACCTCGAACGACTTGTTTTAGATTGTTGCTCATATTTGAGACGACTACCAAACTGCATTGGAAAATTATGTTCTTTGCAAGAATTATCTCTTGATCAATCAGGCTTACAAGAATTATCGACACTGTGGGAACCTTGAAAAATCTTGTGAAGTTAAGTTTGATTTAATGTGAACCCCTCACGGTAATGACTGATTCTATAGGAAATCTCATATCGTTGATCGAATTTTTGGCTTACAACAGTGGAATTAAAGAACTCCCTTCCACCATTTGTTCTTTATCCTATATGAGGAAGTTATCAGTTGGAAACATTAAACATCTCAATTACAACTGTGGCCTCAATTATGGAACTTTAATTAGATAGAACATCTATTGGATATCTGCCAGAGCAAATTGGAGAAATGAAACAACTAAGGAAACTTGATATTGGGAATTGCATCAATCTTGAATCATTATCAGAATCTATGGGCCACATAGGATCTCTTACTACACTCAACATTTTCAATGGAAGTATCAAAGAATTACATGCGTCAAATGGATTATCGAAAAAACTTGTTACCTTAACATAGAACTAATGTAGAATGTTTAAAAGGCTCCCAACTTCTATTGGAAACTTGAAATCTCTAAGTCACTTAATGGTCGAGGAAACAACTATGTCATACTTGCTTGAAAGTTTCGTATGCTCTCAAACTTGAAATCATTGAGAATGGTAAAGAGGCCTAATTTAGTTACCATATATATGGATAAAAATGGCTCTTTTGTCATAACATCTTCTTTCTGTATTATGACATTGCTATATGAGTTCGATGCCCATGCATGGGGATTACCAGGGAAAATTCCTGATGAATTCGATAAGTTATCATTAATAAAGACTTTAGATTTTGGTCAAAACAAATTTCACATCCTTCCTCCACTTTGAAAGGTCTTTTCTTTCTCAAGAAATACCCACTGACAAATTGCACAAAGCTAACTTCTCTCCCCTCACTTCCTTCAAGCACGACAATTTTCTTAATTGGTCCTGTTCTAAGAAAATTCCCAATTAATGGAATGAAAGTACATCTAATCTTCTAATTATTTTAATAAAATCATTAGGGTGTTAATTAGTCATTAGGCATAGAGGGATATTACAAACACCAAGCTTCAATACTTCATAATCTTGCAGGCTTCTAAGAACCTTACCCTATCTTGAATGTCCCTTCACCCCCCGCCCTCTTTTATTACAACATCATTATCATCTTCTAATCTTTCAGGTGAGTTCATAGATATGATTTGGGGTTTTGTTGGGATTTTCTAAATTGGGATTAAGGGTTTGCGAGGAATTGCCTGAAAACATTTCACTAGAGTGATTATTAATCTTGCATGTATTGTTTTCCTTGTGTTTTAGTTCCCCAAACATGTTAGAATGAGCTAGTGATGAATGGGTGATGGATTGGGCTACAAAAATTTATGTTAAAATGTTGTTTTTCATGAAAATTTGTTGTCATGCTCGCTTAGCCAGTCGGGTGCTCAGCAACTCAATAACTTCATGGGGCTACTAGTTTTCTACAAGCATGAGTTTCTGCCCTAATGGCGCATAGCCCCACTCTGGGGCATATAGCCCAATTGATAAATTTGGGATTTCTTCCCTGACATTATTTGTGGTGTAGCTTTAGCTCAGTAACACGGTCGAATGCGTTGAAAATCTATTTCAATGCTCTATATTATGATAATAAATATCATGCTTTTATGATAGTTTATGGTACGTGATAAACCCATGTTTGATTGCATGTTGAAGGTTAAGATTGCAATGATTTGATAACATGTTTATATGATACTACTCCATCGTGTTAATCTCATGTATTGACGTTGGAATACTGATATAAGGGTATGACTTTATTTTATGCACGATTCTTGTCTTCTTTGATATAAGCGTATGACTTTATTTTATGCATGATTCTTGTCTTTTTTTTTATAATCAAAGTTAATTAATATTGGAAATGAGTACTAGGATACTCAAAACCCAATACACCACAAGAGCAAACAACAGTTTTACACCACACACCTCAACATCAAACAACAGATTTACACCCCATTAATAAAATCTAATGGAGCTTGTAGCCAATTGTAAAAAGATGAGCATCTTTCACCACTCAAATCGATCACTTGCCAAATCCACGACACCATTTTAATGTCAGAAATAACATTGTCTAGGACGCAAGCCCCATTATTGAACAAGAAATTATTGCATGAGGGGAATTTCTCTGTAATACACGATTAATGAAATGAGTATTTTTTTGGGTTCAATTGGGTCTTTCATGTCTAGCCTTAGAACTCCTTAAAATTGTAGAATGTTTTTAGCTTAAGCTTCTATGATTTACAAATGCCATGATCTATATCCCTCTTGAATACTAATATAGTCTACTTCAAATTGTTCTTTTCAAGATTGACAGTCCTTCAAAGGGCTCAATCAAAATGTTAGAATAAGTGGTATTTTCATATAACAAGATAGTTTGGTCGAGTGGTCTAAGGCGCCAGATTTAGGCTCTGGTCCGAAAGGGCGTGGGTTCAAATCCCACAGCTGTCATTTATTTTTTTTATTGCATACAATTTAGCAATATGATTTTATCACATTTGTTTTTGTAGTAATGTTTCATTTTTTACCAATTGGGGGTGAAATGATAATTTATGAATATACTTCATATATTGATTGAATGATTATTTATGAGATTAGAATTGGTCATGTTTTTTTCTCCAAGGTCTTTAATGTATTTGTATTGTCATAGCGTGATGGGCCAAAAGGGTTGGTTATGAAAAACATGAATTTGTCCACTCAAAGTGAAGATTTTGGAATCATACACTTGAGTCTATTTTATCATACAAAGTTTTATTGAACTTGCAAATAATCAGAGTGAAGTTGGCTTCAAGTGTGTTTATAGTACACCAATTTCTTGCACCCATTCTAACTTAACATTTGTATAGAATAATGATGATAAAAGGGGTTTAAGGAAATAAAATTAGAACTTGTTTTGGTGGGATGTGTCAAGTTATTGCATCACAAAAACAACACATAAGAGACTCAAATGACTCTCCCCATCAAGAAATAAATTTAATATCGTGTAGACTATTGACCCACATATCAAATATTAAACTAATAAGAACAGATACTGCACTTGAACTTATCCAAAAGACCGAGAAAGGTATGAGTTGTAATTCATATTAGTTGTGTGTTTTATATTTGACATAGTTTACGCATCTTTGCTAACTCGGCGATGTGAGACTTTAATACAATAAATAATTTGGAGTCTACTAGTGTTTGTGTTAGCTCAACGCTTATATATTAATTAAACCAAGAGGGAGATTCTCTTGTTCACATAATTTTCTGCTCAAAGTGATTTTATTCATACAAAGAAGTGACTCTCATTTTCTGCAACAACAAGATTAAATAGGTAACAACTCTTGTTGTCTCTTTTTGTTAACTGATTATTTTGAAATATATCATTTGTATTGTCATAGCGTGATGGTGCCAAAAAAGTTGGTTATGAAAAACTTTAAAAAGGATTTTTCTGCTTTTTAAATCTTACTCATATTTTAACATGTATCTATGTTAACCATGTCAAATAATTAAAAGCAACGTGTATTTCAGTTAACAATGCATAAAGCTCATAAAAAACAACTTACATTTTGCATCAAAAGTCAAAAGTAATATTTGAATCAAATATAAAATATATTTAAGCATGTTAAGAATTTGTTATCAATCAATTAGGGTTGATTGATATTCAATTAGTAATTATGGTAATTGATATTGTTTTCTTTTGTACATTAATTATTTTCATATAAATATACACCTTGTGTGATCATATTCGACACACAAATATACAATCATAACATTGTATATAAAACTGGTTGACCTACTGTCTTCCATAATTTTTTTCCGGTCACCCACACGTTTCAGCCTCGAGTCCACCGTTCCCTACTGCCGTTGTTTTTCTCGCTGGACTTTTTTTAGGTCCTCTTTCCATATCTGCTCTCGATTTTTCTTTCCAATCTATCAAATATCATGGGAGATACTGATTACGTCATGTTCACTAAGGTTCCACTTATACAACGTGAGAAACTGATCGGAACAGACAACTACAACATATGGGTTGGTGTTGTCAAGATGTTGTTTCACAATCAGGGATACGAGGATCACTAAACTACAAAAGTCGATATTATTCTCGTCGCAAAACGCGATAACTGGAAATAAATTGATGCTTCCCTATGCACTGTGTTATGCTTTTAATATCAACTAATCTCCAAACACAATACCAAGACTTTACCACTTGTTATGAGGTTTGGGAAAAAGCTAAGAAAGTCTTCTCAAATGATGTCCATAATTTTTATAGTGTCATCACCAAACTTTGCACTTTGAAATTGGAGAATATGGATATGCAAGGCTATCTGACTAAGCTTTGTGCGTTAAAGCCAAATTTCACAACCTTAATGCCCTTTGCAAAGGATGCAACAATTTATATTAAACAACAAAGTAAGTACTTCATGGTTATGTCACTTGCTGAACTACCATCTAAACTTGATTCCGTTCATAATCAGATTTTCTCAAGAACCAAATTTCCTAACTATGAAGCAGTTAGTGAATAATTGTTACTCTCAGCTACGCCTTATGTTTTTAGACCGATTCCTACATCATCTCCCACTAAATCATTTGTGCTCGCTTCCCATTATCATGGTCGTGGTGGACGAACCGGAGGACGGGGTTTACGTCAAAGTATTTGTTGTAACTATTGCAATCGTTATAGTCACATTAAAGCCGATTGTCGTACAAAGGCAGGAAAACAACTATGACAGTCACACATCGATGCCATCACTCAACCATATATCATTAAAGATGTCATTATTCCCACAGTTGATTATAATTATTTCCTTCAATACAAAGCATACCATAAACAATCATCATATGTCGTTGTTGCTTTATCGAGTAATCTTGTATCCTTTGTCTCTACGTCTTCTCTTGGTCCTTAGGTCCTTGACTATGGTGCCTCTTATCATATGATTGGTAATAAATATCTTTTAGCTCACTTGTCTTATTCTGATTCCTTGATTTCTATTACTGTTGCAGATGGTTCTAAAATCAAAGTTCAAGGCCTTGGTCATGCACGTCCACTTCCAAACTTGTCTTTAGAGTATGTCATTTACATTCATGAATGTCCCTTTAATATAATATTTATTCACAAGCTTATTCGTACTCTTGATTGCTCAATCCTTTTTAATGATAATTATGTTTATATCCAGGATCGACGTATAAGAAGAATGATTGGAGCAGGGAGTGAAGCTGGAGGATTATATCATCTTTCTCCATCGGTGGCATATGCTTCTATTGCCTCTCAAGAACTCACACGTCAATGTTTGGGTCACCCCAGTCTTAATAAAATTAATCTTTTAGTTCATAGTCTTTCTAAGATTTCGTCTTTTGAGATTTAGTTCAGTCAATTAGGAAAACATACTCGTAATACTTATTGTCAACGAGTAAATAAAAATGTTGCATCACGTTTTACTTTAGTTCACTCTAATATCTGGGGTCATAGTCGTGTGAATTCTACTTTAGGATACTATTATTTTGTAACTTTCATTGATGATTACTCATGATGCATTTGGTTATTTCTAATGAAAAATCATTTAGATGTTTTTCGTATCTCTCAAGAGTTTTATGTTGAAATTAAAAACCAGTTTAACATTTCTATTAAAATTTTCCGCACTGATAATGCTCGTGAATATATGTCATCCCAGTTTCAATCTTCTTTAATACTATAATGAATTATTCACCAATCATCATGTACCTATACACCACAATAGAACGATGTTGTTGAATGGAATAATCATCATTTAGTTGAAATCGCACACACTCTTTTACTTCACCACAATATTACCCTCTTGTTTTTTGGGTGATGCTATCCTTACTTCATGTCACCATATCAACCGAATTCCTTCATCGATCCTTCAAGACAAGATTCTACACTCTATCTTGAATCTGCAATATGATCTCTACCCCATTCCCCTTCGCGTGTTTGGTTGCACATGCTTTGTTCGTGATCTTAGTCTAGATAAAGACAAATTTTCCGCTAAATCTATCAAATGTGTTTTTATAGGTTACTCATGTATACAAATGGGATATCTTTGTTTTTATCCTCAACTTGAATGGTACGTTGTCTCCTCTGATGTTACATTCTTTGAAGGTTCCCTTTTTTTCTCGTTCTCTTCGTCACCCAATGAGACTTGTAATTTAGATGATCAAGATATCCCTTATGTCATCCCCACAACCATTAAACTTATTTTTCATGTATATCAGTGACGCACACCGCATCCATTAAAAGTTAGAGATGATATTGATCCACCTGCACCGTCTCATGCTTCAATTGTTCCTCCATATACGTCACTTGAACTTGACCTTTCAATAACATTACGAAAAGGTATTCGATCTCATAATCCAAATCCTAAATATGTTTATGTTTTAAATTATGAATGTCTCTCTACTTTCTATGTTTCTTTTGTGTCTGCTTTGATTATGTGTCTATTCATAAGTTTGCAGGTGAAGCTATGACTGATCCCAAATGGCGTTAGGCGATGGTAGAAGAAATGGCTGCATTGCATTCAAACACTACTTAGGATATTGTTCATTTGCCTTCAGACAAAACTACAGTGGGATGTCGATGGGTTTATACAATGAAAGTTGAACCAAATGGTCAGATTGATCATTTTAAAGATCGCTTTTAGTTCAGTTCGTGTCTTCTGTAAGACCCCATTTCTACCCGGTAATTATAAATAAAATCAGAGTGATAAAATTTCAACCAAACATGGGATATTACACTTTCAACTTGAAACCAACGACATAAAATTCATCATAACAGATACATAACACATATAATCAGGGAGAACTCATAACAACTATTTAGTCTTCAAAATAAATCAACTTTAATAAATAACCACGCAACGGATTCACAACTTTAAACTTCAACTTATAGCGTCTTTGTCTAACTTGAAACAACTTCAATTAAAACAATTAAACATCTCAAAATAACAACTTAAAATTCAACTTAAAACAATAATGAGCAAAACAAGCG
Source organism: Vicia sativa (assembly GCA_021764765.1). NCBI lineage: Eukaryota > Viridiplantae > Streptophyta > Magnoliopsida > Fabales > Fabaceae > Vicia > Vicia sativa. Next base: position 39,647,850 of record CM038795.1, read on the forward strand.
TTCATTCCCCCCGAGTGCTACGTATCAGAGCAAATGACACCAACTTGAACTAACAACGGTAACAACTACTCTTCATGGTTACTTGCATGTTACCCACGTAGAGGCAACATCACAACAGTAAGGGGTGAGTTATCGAACAATATAAGAGAAAATATGATAAACAATATATACATAATCAGATAAATACAACAACTATTGTTTCACAATTCATCAACAACAAACGACATAAAAATTAGCACAAGTTATAATTAACCGGCAACATAAGTGCAATACATCTTATCAACAACAATCAATCAAGATTCTAATTGAAAACGCAACTTAGAATGCAACGTGAATATGCTTATGCATGTGGTACCATTAGAGAAGAACTCTGAACTTAAAACTGCCATATTATGAGGCATCAACAACAACTTTTGCCAATCCAGGCCAACATATCGGAGCAGAACTCCCAACGTAGAAAATTCAAATGTATGTCACATGAGTATGAGCATGATAACAACATAATAACAACATCATCAACTTAACAACAATATCAACGTAATACTCCAATCAACGTTGGCCACCGACCTACAACTTAATTATGCTAATTTAATGACGGCAGTACAACAATCCAACACTTGCTCAACACGTTAATTCAAACAACAACAATGTGTACATGTACATTATATTAGCTACATGACATAATTTTCATCAAAAGTCCAACAATCAGAATAAATAACTTATCAATTATTATTACCAATTAAAATCAAGCAATCTTTAAAACTAGTAAAACTGTTGCTTACTTATTACTATTGTTACTTGTTATACTGCTATCTGATAAAGCTGATAAAAACCGACTTATCCCTATTAATTAATCAATACTATGCTTCATTTAATAATTGCCTAAAGTTATACTGTTTTTCACTATTAATTATTTTACTCAACAAATACCTGAAGGAATTAATGTAAAGCCAATGTGTATATACATATATTAGAAAAATGAAGCAAAACAGCAAAGTGTGCCCCCCACCCCTTGTACAGGGCGTCCACCCTTTATCCCTAACACATAGGGGGCGTCCACCCTTTACCCTCTTCAAGTATGGGGCGCACACCCCTCATGGTGTGGCCTCCGCCCCCAATTTTCTTCATTTCTTCTTCTTTTTTGTGCTATTATACAGTTTCAGTTCTACAATTTCTCTCAGAATAAATTAACCACTTCAATTCATAATCAATTTATTCCATACAAACAATCTACATGTCCCAGTGATTTAATTAAATAGCAAGCAACATATAATTTTCCCAGTTTCAGTCTAACAACAACAACAACATCGATGAAGCATAAACAAGGAATCAAAACAAACAGAACAACGAAGACATCAATTTTCACATAATACAATACGATCGTATCACCCAATTCACACATACAATCTATCATATAATCCATTATAAAATTCGAAACTCCGCCTTACCTTGGATTGAAGGTAGCTCTGATGTTAATGGCAAATTTGGCAAATCTACCCGGTCCCTAATTCTACAACAGATAGACTAATGTGAATTTTCTGGCTTTTAATTCTATTCATCAAAATTAATTCAACACTTGCTGGTATATATGTGAGACTGGTTTTTTCTACTTTTCCGTTCAGCTACCAGTTTTTTTGTTCAAATTGCACGCAAACTGTTTATTTTACTTCCCACCCTAGTTACCCAGCAAGGCCACTTTATATATGCTACTTGTTTTAAATTATTTCCCGTTCAATTTTTAATGGGCCAAAAACCCCCCCTATTCCACTTATACTACCAACTAATCAATCCAACAAATAATGCTACTTATTTTAATAATCATAATATATTTTACGCAACTTAATAATTCGACTTAACTATCGACTTAGCAACACAAAAATCAATTGTTATTGACATTTAACACATAGACCGAAAACAATAATTTAATTAAATAGTTAATTAAATATACAGGCGTTACATCTTCTCTGCAATGACTGCTATTAATCATTGGTCGCTTCATCAGTTGATTAAAAATGCATTCTTACACAAAGAATTTTCTTTGGATGAGGAAGTGTATATGAATCAGCCTCTCGATTTTACTATTCTTGGTAATTCAAGACTTGCTTGTCGGCTTCATAGGTCTCTTTATGGGCTGAAACACTCTCCACGTTCTTGATTTGGTCGCTTCAACTCTGCCTTGGTACAATTTGGTGTGACTAGATGTGAAGGTGATTATTCTGTTTTTTTTTGCTTCACTCTTCCACCGGTCAGCGTATTTTTCTCGTGGTTTATGTTGATGACATTGTTATCATTAGAGACGATACAAAAGGTATCTAGCGAATCAAAACTCATATTTTCAAAAACTTCCAAACAAGAGATTTTGGCCTACTTAGATACTTCTTAGGTATTGGAGTTGCTCAATCCTCATTATGCATTGCAATAATGTAAGTATGCATTAGACATCCTAACTAAAACTGGTATGATTGATTGTCGTCTGATTGATACTCTTATGGATCCCAACATCAAGCTTCTTCTGGGTCAGGGGGAGTTGTTGAAACACCCGAGAAGTTATCAATGTTTAAGGGGTAGGCTCAATAGTCTTACTAGCACCAGACCGAATATTACCTTTGTTGTGAGGATTGTGACCCAATTCCTGGATGCTCCTTGTGCTACTCATTGAAACAAAACTAGATATATAATAGATAAACATCAATTACAAAATTATTTACTCGTTGAGAAATGGTGCTAAGTAACATTATTTTCCTCCTTCATTTAGGGTCTGTTTGATTGGAGGGTTTTGGAGGTGAGTAAAGGGGAGGGGAGGTAATATTTTAAACTAAATATGTTTGGTTCAATTTATTACCAGGGGATGAGAGGGGATTGGAGGTAATCAAATTTCCTCCTGGAGCAATTTGTCAATCCCCCTAAATTGGAGGGATTTAGAGGGAAGAGAGGATAGGAGTTTTGATAAAACTTATTTGTGTTACATTGACAAAATTATTCTCACTTTTTATTACAATCTTAAATTGAACTTAATAAATAGTATACATTAATTTTGTTCCTTATTATAAGTCATCCATATGTTTTTGACGACAACTCTATTATTTTTATTAACACGCCTCAATTTTCTTTCTTTTCATATTTTTGATTTTTGTTCATTTTCTTTTATTACTTTATTTATAAGAAATTAATCATTTTATAATATAAGTTGTTGCATTGTATTATATGTCTATATATAATTGTTGTATATGAGTTATATATTATGTAGAAATTAATTTTATAAATATTTTATAGGATTAGATGGATAATCAAGATGAGAAAATGGTTCGTCTAATTATTGATTTTATACAATAATTGTATAAAATTTATTAATATTTTATTTTCGCTTTAATATATTTTAGAGTATTAAAATATTAAATATTTGTGTTTGATAATCTATATTGTTTATGAATTGATAATTTTTTTTTATGAATAATATTTTGTTTTATTTATTCATTTTAGCATGAGAGTTATAATATTTTAAGGGTAAGAAAGTAAATTAGTTTTAAAACTTCTCTCCTCCTCTTGTGAACCAAACATATGATTAAAAACTCTTCATCCCTTCTTTTGAACAAAACATACATTTAATTAAAATACAATCCCCCATCTTCCCTCCCTTCCCCTTTATTGAAATTCCTCCCTTCCCATCCCCTCCGTTGAACCAAAGAGACCCTTAACCGTCTTTTTATGTACTTTTCAATGACTTTTTGATCATTAAATGGCCATCAAATACAAATTAGATCCAAGATTCCATAACTCGGTTTATTCAACTCTATACAAACACGATGTATGCACCTAAATGATTAAAGAAAAATAAAAAATTAAGTGAGGGTATACAAAAAAATGACAATGTTCTATAATGACATGCATATTCAATTATATACTTGCGTGCACCAAACTTGTAACATTCCTACGTCCAGCCACTTTATCCAACGAGAAAATCCCTCACATCCTCATGATTAAAATAAAATGATTGTATCGATGGACCATGTTCTAGCTCAATAGATTGAGATTCATTCATCTCCACAACAGACAAGTACAACATGGTGATCTCATTTGCGGTATGATCCATTAATTCATTGCGGTTTTTTAGAGGAAAGGACGAGCTAAACAATTATTTACTTTTGTGTTAGCACGACGTACGACATTTCTATTTGGGAACTAGTCATCATCGCCATCAACATTATGTTGATCTTCATTATTTGTACGTTGTTCGATGTTTCTACTTATTCTCTACATCAAAATATTCAATTAAAACATAAAATAAAATAAGCACAATATATATCATACATTTACGATAAAACACTAGCATCTCAAATAAAGCACATACCGTGCATAACTCTTCTAACTTTTCCATATATTTCTTCTATCTTTCCTTATCCTCCTCTAACATCTCAAATATTTTATGGGTTGAATATGTTTTTTGGTCCCTCTAAATATCCCAAACTTCGTTTTTAGTCATTCTAAAATTTTCCTTAAAAGAATGATAATCCTAAAAAGTTAAATTTTAACTTTTGGTCCCTCATGGAATTTAGCGACGATTTTTACAACTTGACGACGATTTTAGCAACGGTTTTTACAACTTAGCGTCGATTTTAGCGATGATTTTTTATTTAGCAATAGAATTAGAGATCGTTTTAACTACGATTTTGTCACCAACACTTTCAACACTTCCAACCAAAACACCTAAACATCACAACATCAAAAAACATACAACAAACATATGATGACCAAAAACCACAACAACCATTTTCCCTTTCCCTAACAAAGCATTTACACCAATGTCACCATTCATTCGACGTGACTGCTCCCTAATAACACCATATGATTATTTGAGTAATTTTGGAAGGAAACATGATTATTTAAATTTTTTTAATAAATAAATACATAAATTATTTTTTTATAAATAAATGATATAAAAAAATTGGCGGGTAAAGGAAGTAGGAAATCATAGAGCTCTCACTCGTTCTTATTTTGTTCCCAGTTCCCAGTACCAAATAGGTTCGTTGACGAAACCCTATCTGTGGTGAAAACAGAAGAGTATGAGGTCGGGATGCTATGGCTTCTGGAGTGTTCAATGTTTGGTGACAAAGTACTTCCCAAATAGGTTTCTTGAAAAACCCAAAATCAAAACCCATTCCTTTTTGCGGTGAAAGTTTCATCCAAAGAAGAAGCCTCAAGGTATGGTCCATAACCATACCCAAATTTATAATCGGTTTTGATTAAAATGTGGTTTTGGTTATAAATCCAAACCATTTAAATGGTTTGAAAATGGTTATAGTTTGGTTATTCAAAATAACCAACCATGAATACCCCTAGGTATGGATGCTATGGCTCCTGGTGGATCAACTGACAAACTACTTCCCAACGGCCAACAGGTTTACGCTCTTCTTTTTTATTTTCAACATCTTCAACATAGGCTCAGGGTTTGTTTGCTACCGGTCACTCTGAACACGAACTCGACCTGAAACAATGAATAAAGGAAACATGATTACAAGTGTTGGATGTGTCTGGCGCCAACACTCACATGGACACGACTTTTTTGAACTGTGTCGGTGCTACATAGTTTGTTTGAATCGTGTTATTTAAGCTTATCTATGTTTTCAGCTGATTTTTTGACACGCTCTGCATGACAGCTACAAAACTAGCTAATAGCTTAAATAATAACTGTTTGGTTTTAGTTTACTTTCTTTTATAGAGAATGCCTTATACAGATAACCTTTTTGTGATAAACACTTAATTAACTTGTTTATCCAAATAAGGCCTTATTTGGTCAAGGTTCGGCTTAATCAACTTATGAGTTATGATTGTTGATTTTGATATTGAGTAAATATTCTTGAGAAGGAACACCTCTTTGAGTATGCATGACTTAAGCACTTTGAGATTAACGATATCATATCATGCTCAAAGCAGGTAATTAATTAGAGGCCTTAGGTACTATGATAATGAAACTGTCCTATAGTGTTTGACATATGACTGAATCAAAATGTTCAACATCTGCAGTGTTGTATTTGGGAACCGAATTTGGTCAGCGGCAGAATATGGAAGGACAATGTACACAATTCGCCAAAGAATAGACCCGTTACTCATGAGAATGCACAAAAAACATGGTTAGTCTGTTTTGTATGCATTTTCACAATGTTTCCCTGAATCTAAAACTCATGGATCTGTGAACCTTGGTTTCTATTTTCTCAAAGGAAAGAAGAAACTGGTGCTGAGTTCAATAATAAGGAGGTCATCAGAGTTGAGAGGAACTCTGATGTGGTTAGTAACAAACTCAGGGAATTTTCAAGTAAGTTTCATCATATTTAAATTACAAAGTTGCAATTCTTTAATTTTCAAACCCTTTTTTTTATATATGATATTTTATTTTCTATTGAAAGACGTCACTACTGTATTTTGATGTGGGGTTACAACTGTTTTCATTCCTCAATTTTGTAAATAATTCAGATGCAAAACTACCTAAGGAAAAAAGAATTGAAAGAGTGCCGGAAAAATGATTTGACAGAAGGCTTACGACTATACAAGACTCCACCGATTCTGAAAATCATTTTTTTCTGTCCTTATTACGGTTTTTAATAGTTTTCTTCATTTATCTTATCCATGACATCTCATATTGCAAGTACTTTGTTCAATCTGCTATAGAGATTAACTACATTTTCTTGTTTAGAACTGTTATTTCACATATGTCATTATTGGGCATTTTATGAAATTTGATTTGAAACATATAATCATGCAAACATACAAAACTATAATGTTGCGCTGGATTAAGTAAATATTTCCTTTATTATTACTCAATTGCCTCAACCACATATTTTCAATGATTAGTGTTATAACATGTCAAAAGTTGTGGGGGAGTGTCTAGTACAAAGTAAGCCATTTAAAAAACCTTTACAACCACATCTTTTCAATGATCAGTTTTATAACATGTTCCATCTTAATACTATACAAATTTATATCCATTAAGTCCCATATTGCCTAGAACATCACACAAACAAGTGTTTATACATGTTTGACATGCTAGTTAGTTCGCCGAGCTGAGTAGCGCCAGCTTGTGACCCATGTGGGGGCACCAAGGTGATGGAACATGGCTAAGGCTTAACAGGTTGGTCTGGTGGTTGCACCATGTTGGCCTGCCCACTCCAAGTCCCGAGTTGACCCACGGGACTTATGCAAAGGCATGGGTCTTGTGAGTCTTAGACAGGAGGGTATAGCGTGAGGCTGGTTTCACAGAGCAGCGAAAACTTCCTACTCTTTACAGTGGAGGGATCACGGGCCGCAGCACCTCCGGCCCACAACACCTGGTGAGCTTTAGCCCCTGAACCATCTCTTTTTTTGGTTCATATTATAGGGGTGAGAGCCAGGTGAGAGCCAGCAAGCAACAATAACCATCTCTTTTTTTGGTTCATATTATAGGGGTGAGAGCCAGCAAGCAACAATAACCATCTCTTTTTTTGGTTCATATTATAGGGGTGAGAGCCAGCAAGCAACAATATATACTTCATTAATATCAATTACAGAAACTAATAAAAGTATTATAGAAAATATTACATACTAAGATTATTCAAACGCAGCCAGTTTAATTTTTTGTTGTTTTTTAAATAGGGTCCACCTGACATTCTATGTATTTAATCAAAAAATATATTAATAAAGTAACCAATTAATTGTTCAAACATATTCAAGCTGCACTTTCTACACTTGAAGAAGCTCTAAATTCTGGCTTTGAAGACTTTAAGGTGATAACTATAACTCTACAAGTTACAATATCATATTTGCTAAATAAGTTGCCTAATGCTGTTGTTGTTTAACAGAGAATCAGAACTGATGTTGACCTTGCAAATGCAAGGGCATACCCGGAAGTCGACCCATTTTTGAATCATTTATCAATGAGAATGCTATCAATGCCATTAAATAATCTTTTGGAATATTTATTAAGAAATAACCCTTTGCATTGACACAAGAAAACAACCGGTTTAGCTCTAAGGAATTGATTGAGCAATATGATTTCATCACATTTGATTTTGTACATATTTTGTAGTTAATTATAGGTCTCAATTTTTTTGTTGCCTTCTTTGTGGTATCTTGTTTTATGTACTAGTATGATACATAAGAAACTTTATGATCAATAAAATTGTCCATTTCCATTAATACTTTTAATTGCACCAATCACAACTCAATAGTTTTTGCTTCCTCTATTTTATTATATGTTGTTTCTTTGGTTCACTCTGACCCCAAGACGTGTATGGGAGACTTGAAATTCAAGCCTCTTTTATATGGTCCATCCAATTTGCCACCTGTAGTTTGAATAAAAACGAGTGTGCATGGTAATGTTACATGGACATGGTTTGAGCATGTTATATTCTTTTTCTTGTATTGTTTTTTGTTTACGTGATGCTTATTTATGTAATGCCACGGGGACTGTAATTTCTCATTCTCTTTTTGAGCTTAAGATTGTGGAGTTTGATATGCATTAATATTTTTTAGAAGAATAACCTCTTTGAACATATATGACTTTAGTACTTTGAGATTAGTGATATAATATCATGCTCAAATAATGCATTATAAGCTTTTCAAATTATCCATTTAGCTACTTATAATAATGCATTATAAGCCTTTCAAATAATCTATTTAGCTACTTATATGACTTTTCACCGGTAGTCATGACTAATGGCTAATCATCACATTCATTATAATGATGATTAATCTCAACTTTTTGAATATGACTTTGATACACTTTGAGTCAGTGATATCATTTCATGCTCAAAAAATTCTCTTTGGTTATAAATATGTAATGCTCTTGGTCATTATTGCTATCTTCATCGCCACGGTTTTGATATGTAGAAGCTTCAGGATTCAAAGAGCAAACAAGTTACAAAAATGTCAAAAGGAAGCAAGTAAAAAAAAAAAGTAAACTAGCATCTTTTCACCAAGTGGATATTTGATGCTGATGAAATAAGAGTCATTTGGATGAAGATAATTTAATCGGCCATGGTGGTAACGGAAAGGTTTATCGAATCACTTTGAAGAAAAACAGGATGGTAGTGGTTGTGAGGCAATTAGAGAAAGGTGATGGTTGAAGATCTTAGGTGCAGAAATGGAGATTTTAGGGAAAACCAGACATAGAATTATACTTTTAGTTTTTGAGTATATGCCAAATGGTAATCTTTTTGAGATTCTTCATAGAAATCTAAAAGATGAGAAGGTTGCATGGGATTGGAAGCACAGATATAAAATTGCATTGGGAGGTGTTACAAGGATTTCCTATTTGCACCATGATTGTTCTCCACCTGTTATTCATAGCAGAATCTTGCTTGATGAAGATTATGAGACAGAAATTGCTGATTTTGGTGTTGCTGAAAATTCTCAGATGGGTTATAGCTTTTTCGCTGGTACACATGGTTATATTTCTCGAGGTATGTTTTCATAATGCTTTCAACAAGAAATTTCAATACACTGTTTTTAGTTTTAAAAGTATATCATGTTTATTTACACAATCATTATTTGTGACATTTTAATATTAGCATGTGTGGATTCAAACCCCTGTAATTAGGAAATCCCTCATCTGCTGTAGTCATACAATCTAGAGTTTCAAATTAATTAAGATCAGATGGCCTGCATTTAGATTTCGTAATCATATCTATTATACAAGGTCGGATGCGAGACATCAGATCTTGATCAGATGGCCCAAAATGCACGACTTTATCAATTGTGCAATTTCATAATTGCAAGAAATACAAATCCATAATGATTATATTAAGCGCGATTTTAAATTGCATTCTGGAACTACAAATGCAGCATAAAAGTATTTTGAGGTATCTGCATCATCACATTGACCTTATTACTCAATTTCTTATTAAAATAAAGAACATAGGATTGGTGACTTTTTTCTTGTAAAGATAAGATAGACGTGTCCGAACCAACACATTTTCCATATGAAATTGTAGTATAGATTAAGATTAAAGAATTAATGACATCTTACTGATGTCCATCACTTTCCTGGATTTCATGTTGGTTCCTGAATTTAATGCTGATGGAATGCTAAGTACGATAAAGCATTAGAGAAATTTGATTCTGTTTTGAGAACAAAGCCAGAACTTGAAGAAGCAACATTCACAAATTATTATGTTGCTTGTTGATACTCTAAGCTAAATCATGTATGCATCTCACTACTTATTATATTGTTTTTGGATCATTTTGTTGAGTGTATTTAGTCCGTGTATAACTTTCTGAATAGATTTAATCCTTCTATATATGTTAGTGAGTAATTTTGTCCAATAATCCCTCTATATATGTATTATAACATCAGCCACATAGTTTTTGAGCGTTATAATATTTAAGAAAGCATGTTCCAACTTAATACCGCACCGTTTTGAATCCATTTAAGTCCCACATTGTCTAGAACATCACACAAGCAAGTGTTTATAAATGTATGTCGAGCTTGTTAGTTCGCCGAGCTGAGTAGCACCAGCTTGTGACCCATGTGGGGGCATCAAGGTGATGGAACATGGCTAAGGCTTAACAGGTTGGTCTGGAGGTTGCACCATGCTGGCCTGTCCGCTCCAAGTTGCGAGTTGACCCACGTGGCTTGTGCGAAGGCACATGCCTTGTGAGTCTTAGACAGGAGGGTATTGCGTGAGGCTGGTTTCACAGAGCAGCGAACACTTCCTACTCCTGACAGTGGAGGGATCACGGGCTGCTGAACCTCGAGCCCACAACACCTGATGAGCCTTGCCCTTGAACCATCTCTTTTGGGTGGGTGGGGGTTCATACAATTTGAGCTTATTTCAATTCAGTATAAACCAATTGGTAATGGTAATGACAAAAAGGGAAGTGTTGATTTAGGTGTTCCTGATACATTTTTTCCGCTTAGGAAAGACGGGAAAGTCACTCTTTATCAAGATGTGCATGACGATATGCTACTAGAGATTGAACTTGAAGGTGGAAAAATGTTTCGACATAGTTATTGTTGGGAGGATATATGTGACGCGATTTTGGATGTCATCATATGACATATATCACTGGATGGTCCATTTTTCATCCTGTGAAGCTTGTTTCTGAGCCAACAAAACCATTGAAGTACAAGTCACAAGAAGCGTTAAGAGTTGTTATGTTGATTTGAGATGATAGAACTTCGCATGACAAGTTTCTTTTGAAAATGGTAGTTTTTATATTCCCTGAATTTTATGTTTTAGTTTACAATTTGCTTCCTGGTTTATTAATGTGGACATAGTTGAATATTACAATTTTGTGTTCATGTATCAATGTACATATCAATGATTGGTTTTTTTTATTGCATTTTAATCATCCAACCATTGATTATGCAAGCAGTACACTCAGTATTTTCAAGCAACAGGTGAAGTTAGTTATTTTTGTTTATAATTAAGATTAGAAGTTGTATTTTTTTTCCTTTTCAGTTAGTATAGTACCAATTCAGTTGAATCTTTTGGCCCAAGTTGTGGGAACCCTCTTTACATATCCCCAAAAATGTGTGCTTTTAGACTCTCAAGGTTTCGGGAATAATCGGAAAATAACCGCATTTATTAGTGGTTTGGATCTATGTGATGGCAGATATGATACACCTGAGCATAGGATTTTTCATGATCTTGATACCATTTTTCATAATGATTTTCATAATCCTACATTTCAAGTAAGTGCTTGTTCTTACTCAAAACATTGAAAATTATGTCCTTTTCACAACATTGTCATAGCTTATATGCTTACACATATTTTATTGTCAATTATCTTTGGTTTTTCAACTCCTTTCTCTCTAATCTGATTTTGTGAAATTATTTTGACGAGGTTACAATAAAAAAGGCACAATCTTTGATATTAGAATAGAAACAAATTAAGATGTAGGTTCCACCCCTTGGGTAGACCTTATGATATCAATTATCACCCAATACCCGCCTTCCGACCAATTAGTGTAAGATTGATAGACGGTTGCAGGCTGGGATTGATTGTTGGTGGTGTAAAGTGGAGTCGGAGACAGCAGTGCACGTGCTGCTGCTGCTGTGCAAAAAGAGGCTTGGCAAAATCTGGACATGTGGAGAGAGAATGCACTTCTGCTAAATAGAAACATTTGGAGAGAGAGTCTTTCACGTAATAAGTAATAAATGCATCGTCAAAGTAAAAAAGAGTATGTTTGCTATGATATTATGGAGGATTAGGAATTCATCAATTTGGCATAACAAATAAGAGAGAACAGAAGAGTATGTTTGCTATGATATTATGGAGGATTAGGAGTTCATCAATTTGGGACAACAAATAAGAGAGAACAGAAGATGAATACAACGGAGGGAGTTGTTTACAAGCGAAGTGGTGGACTACACGACAAACGGGCATGAAGGATGGGCCAAGACAGTAGGTGCAAGATAAAATGGCAACGTCCTCCTCAAAATTATATCAACTGCAAAGTTGAAGTCTCGTTCTCAGAGTACCACACCAGTGTATGGGAACGAGTTGATTATGTTCGTGGGAGCGAAAACTCTGCCGGCTGCAACCAGTTATGACAGTCGATATCAGAGAGAAGCATTAGGCATGTTTGCGGCGTTGGAGTGGGTTCGAGAGCTGGTCTTTAAGCAAGTTGTTTTGCACCTGGATTCTAAAAGGGATGTGGACACATTCAGCTCAGCTGTACCAGGATTATAATTGTTTTCAATACTGTCAAATTAAAACAAAAGTTTGTTTGAAGGGAGGTTGAATTGGATGTTGAGTTTTGTTAAGAGCACAAAGACTTAAAAATAATGAAACGTTTTGAAACACAAGTTAACATTGATTCATACCAAAAATAACATATAATTATACATGCTGTAAGGGACACTTGAGAGGATTATAATTTGAACTAAGTTTGATGGGGTGTGCCAGGCTATTGCTACAGTGCAACGCAAAAGCGACACTTGAGAGACCCAATAGCAAGCTATTGTGGTGGACTTTCCCCCTAAAGAAATAAATTTAATATCGTGTGGACCATTGACCCACATATCAGATATTAAACTGATAAGAACAGATACTACACTTGATCTTAGCCAAAAGGCCGAGAAAGGTATGAGTTGCAATCAATGCTTGTTGTGTCTTTTATATGTGACATATTTTACGCTTCTTTGCTAACTCCGCAATGTGGGACTTTAACACAGTAATTTGGAATCTACTATTGTTTGTGTTAGCTCGACACTTATGTATTAATTAAACCAAGAGGGGAGATTCTCTGGTTCACATAGTTTTTATGCTCAAAGTGATTTTATTCATACAAAGAAGTGACTCTCATTTTAGTTTCCAAGTGGAGATTCTATGAAACTACTTGGTGGACTTCCTGGCTTTGTTTTCAATAACAGGTTTCTCAATTTTGTAATCACCTATTTTTGCAATAATAGGTAAAGTAGAGTGTAGAAAAAGTATTTCATATATTTCAAACTTGTGATTTACACAATAGAAGAATAAACTAGCTTGAAATGAATTATAGTTACTCACAAAATCTGATTCCCCGAGTCACCACATGTCATATGAATTATAGTTACTCACCTGAAATCAGATTCCCCGGGTCATCACATGTCACAAAAGCATGCGTAAAATGTAGTTACAAATCATCGTTAAAATGACTTAAATATATTTTAATGACTTGTTCAGCGGTACGACTTATGCTCTCATAGATTGTTCTTTTGATTCTGCTATACTTTCTTTTTTAGTTTGTTATACTCTTTGTTGTTTTTGTTGTTTAGTGATGAAGGTGAGCATGATAATCTGATACGCCTTTTGGTGAAAACGGTTTTGAAGGAGTTAAGTAATACCAATGATTGTGTCTCGAGTTTCTAGGGGACTCAATGAGCGGGTTGAGAAGGGATGGATCAGTTACAATTTCAATTCAACAACGTCAAGGTCTTAGGGTTGAATGGGATGGGAGGTGTTGGTAAGACAACCCTTGCCAAGGCTCTTTTTATTAGTCTTATTGGTCGTTTTGAGCGTAGATGTTTCATCTTAAATGTGAGACTTTATGAAGAGTATGAGGTAGGGAATGTGTTATTTAAGCTTATCTATTAGAATAAGACTGTTTGACAGGGTTTATGAAAACTATACATATCACATTTTTGCAAGTTGTTTTCGGCTGATTTTTTGACACTCTCCATGACAGCTTGAAAAATAGCTAATAGTTTAAATAATAATTGTTTGGTTTTAGTTTACTTTTTGTTATAGAGAATACCTTACACATATAACCATTTTATGATAAACACTTAATTAAGTTGTTTATCCAAATAAGGCCTTATTTGGTCAAGGTTCAGCTTAATCAGCTTATGATTGTGGATTTTGATGTTGAGTTAATATTCTTGACAAGGAACACCTCTTTGAATATATATGATTTAAGCACTTTGAGATTAATGATATCATATCATGAAACTCTCCTATGAGCATTAAATAGAGGCCTATAGTGTTTGACTGCCATATGACTGAATCAAAATGTTCAACATCTGCAGTGCTTATTTTTGGACAGGAGTTTGGCCAGCTGTGGAATATGGATGAACAATGTTCACAATTCGCCAAGGACTTGGCCTGCTACTCGAGAGAATGCAGAAAATATATGGTTAGTTTATTAAATGATTTGAGAGAAGGTTTACGACTATACAAGTAAGACTCCCCCGATTCCGAAAATAGTTTTCCTTCATTAATTATATCTATGACATTTCAAAATGGAAGTAATTTGATCAATTGCTTATTAAAATAAGAAATAAAGGATTGGTGATTTTTTTCTTGTAACAACAAGATAGACAAGGAATTTTTATATGAAATTGTAACCTGCTAAGGTTAACTTACAGATAATCCTAATCTTGTTAAATTTTTAAGGAATGCTAAGTATGAGGAAGCATTAGATAAATTTGAGTCTGTTTTAGGAACAAAATCAGAGCCTGATGAAACAGCAGTGGCAATTTATAATTTTGATTGTTGTTACTCTAAGCTAAATCTGATATATAGGTTTGTTCACTTTACTAATTGTCTGTGCTGCATTCCAATACTGTCACTGTTTTTGGATCATTTTTTAGTGTATTTAACTGCACTTTTTACGCTTGGACTTAAAGGTGATATAACTATAACTCTCCAAGCAGCACAATCAAAACTGATCCTAACCTTGCAAATTCATGGGCATCCACGGACGCATTGTTGAAAATAGTTGATGAGAACGTAATCAAAAAAGAAAACATTCATAGAGCAACACTCAATTGCTTATTAAAATAAGGACTAAAGGGCTTGTGCCTTTGTCCTATTAAAGACATAGCAGAAACAACATTTTCCTTATTAAGGTGCCAGAACATGGCAAGTTGGTTTGGATAATATTCAATGAGAAGTTGGATCCACTTGAAAAGGAAATAAATGAATTTCTTCCTCAGAAATTTGATATAAGAATTGTAGGGGGCCGCGCGAACGCTGGCCCCCACGGCAACAAATTATGATGTAGGTTCCACCACTTGGGTAGACCTTAGGATGGCACCCCTCCTATGTGCAATGGAGGTCACTCTCCTAGGCCATGGTCCTTCATGATCAACCATTGACCCCATCCAGGTAAGTATCTTGATATGTAGGTATTCGAGTTCTTTTATACTCTTTTGCTTCTCTGAATACCTTTCACCTTCTTTCGATGTGGGACTCAACTACCTGTAGGCTTATGTATTTCCCAACTTGTGTAAGATTGATCGACAAAAGGGTGCAAGTTGGCATGTGCTGCTGCAGTGTAATAAGAGCATTAATTCATCAACTACCATTAAGCAATGTATTTCCCAACTTATGTAAGATTGCAGGGCCATAAAGAACACAGTGAGAGATTGCAGTGCCATTCCCAATTGCTTTTTGTATCCACTACTTTGTTATATGTTGCATACTAATATAGTCTGCTTCTAATCATTCCTTTCAAGTTTGACATTGTCCTTCAAAGAGCTCAATCAAAATAAATAGAGTAACTTGCTTCTATTCATTCCTTTCAAGTTTAGCATTATGCTTCCAAAAACTCAATCAAAAAGAACAGAAAGGTATGAGTAGAAAATAATCCAGAATCTGTGGTACTTACCAAATCAATATACTCTCTTGATTATTCGAAAACTCAAAGAAATTAAAGATTGGATCTGTCTAGCAAGGAGGATAGGTACCCTTGATGATAACCTAAATTAGGGAAGAATTAAAGATCAAGAAATACTGCCTAATTCCTTTATTAGTTAGCTTGTATAACACTATGAGTAGTACTATAACATTCGCATTCCTTTATGTCTCCATCAGGAAATGGTTCATTTTGACTGAGTATTATAACACAATATAGCAAACACTTTTCTCATTCCATTTCTGCTATTAATTCATATCCATGAAAACTGAGTATCTCTTCTGTTCAATTCCTTTTTCTTGTGTGAAATCTTGTGTTGACATACTGTTTCAGATCTTCAGATCGAGCTTGCGACTTTCTCTGTCATGATTTATTGTTCAGGTTTATTCCAAATTATATAGGGTTTACAGGCTGATCCCAATTTTTTGATTGGAAGCGAAATTATCTAGTTGCAATCTCGATCTCTTTTTGAGGGTATGTTTTAATTTGTAATTTGAGATTATGTTTTTCGTTGACAAATTAACTTAGTTTTATTTTAAAAATCAGGTTAAGCTTTGAAACTGAGACTAGATGATATAGAAAAGTAGAATCAGGATCAGAAAACTAGTGCATAGAATCACGATCAGGAAATACAAAATAATTGTTTGTAACACAGTAATATGATAATGCTATTCTTAACTAAATAAAAATTGAGAAAATAGTGTGGAATAACTACAAAGGCCAGGAGAACGATTGTCAAATAAACTCTATAATGGAGTTTGGCAATAAAATAGGGAATAAAGGATTGGTTTAATAAACATGGCAGAAACGTGTTTTTTTTTTATGAAATGTTAATCTGCATTTTGGATTTTGGAATGTTATTTTCATATACTTTCAGTTAAGTTCTAGTTGGTTTCCTTGCATGCCTACTAATATGGCTGCAATATCGGCTGCAGCATTTTTGGGAGTGTTCAGTACAAAGTAAGTCATTTAAGAAACCATGTGCCAACTTAATACTACGAAAATTTATATCCATTATATTCCGCATTGGCTAGAATATCACACATGTTTACCGAGGTGAGTAGCGCCAGCTTGTGAATTGAAGGTTAATGGTTTGTTTGGATTTTGTTATTTAAGCGTACCTATTTGGATAAGACTGTTCAGAAGGGTTTATGGAAACAACATATCACATGTCTATAAGTTGGTTAATGCTTGTTTTGACTTGCTCTCCATGATATCTTATAAAATATTTCATTAATAATGGTGATTTACAAACTTATTAAGAGCTGCGAGGGAACCGCGTGAGGCTGGTTTCACACAGCAGCATGCTGTTTGTCATGGAATGATTTGGTTCACATACTACTTGGTTCTGAATCACTATTGCATGAGGGGAATTTCTCTGTAATACATGATTAATTAAATGAGTATTTTTTTGGGTTCAATTGGGTCTTTCATGTCTAGCCTTAGAACTCCTTAAAATTGTAGAATGTTTTTAGCTTAAGCTTCTATGATTTACAAATGCCATGATCTGTACCCCTCTTGGATACTAATATAGTCCGGTTCAAATTGTTCTTTTCAAGTTTGACAGTCCTTCAAAGGGCTCAATCAAAATGTTAGAATAAGTGGTATTTTTATGTATCAAGACAGTTTGGCCGAGCGGTCTAAGGCGCCAGATTTAGGCTCTGGTCCGAAAGGGCGTGGGTTCAAATCCCACAGCTGTCATTCATTTTTTCTATTGCTGAAGTTGGTTAGAATTGTTTAGCTCAAATATGTTTTGAGTTTTAAGAGTTGAAAGGAGTTAGAAGACCCTTGTTCAAAATCGGACGTTGGATAAAATACTAAGATAACAATGACATTTGTTTATCCACAAAATAATTGTAATAAAGTAATAATTAATTTCTCCATGAGATTTAAGATGAATTTTCGATCAGTTTAAAAATATTTGATGAATTATTCATCAAGAAGAATGTAATCAAAGTCATCAAATCATTTCTTGAAAAATTTATTAAGAAAGCTTACAGTTTAGCAGTATGATTCTATCACATTTGTTTTTGTAGTAATGTTTTATTTTTTACCAATTGTGGGTGAAATGATATTTTATGAATATACTTCATATATTGATTGAATGATAATTTATGGGGATTAGAATTGGTCATGTTTTTTTCTACAAGGTCTTTAATGTATTTGTTTTTTCATAGAGTTATGGGGCCAAAAGAGTTGGTTATGAAAAACATGAATTTGTCCACTCAAAGTGAAGATTTTGGCCAAAAAGGGTTGGTTATGAAAAACATGAATTTGTCCACTCAAAGTGAAGATTTTGGAATCATACACTTGAGTCTATTTTATCATACAAAGTTTTATTGAACTTGCAAATAATCAGAGTGAAGTTGGCTTCATGTTTGTTTATAGTACACCAATTTCTTGCACCCATTCTAACTTAACACCAATAGTGCAACGCAAAAACAACACATAAGAGACTCAGTAGCAAGCAAATGTAATTGACTCTCCCCCTCAAGAAATAAATTTAATATCATGTGGACCATTAGCCCACGTAACAAATATCAACTACCTAACTAAGAATGTAACGTGCCACCAAACTCCCTAATTTATCCTTTGTAACATAATTATTTTATACTACATATTACCCTTAATTGTAATTGACTAAATTAATTTTTATTATCCAATGAAAATCAACCATTTAGCCAAGTGGCACACATATTACTCATTTTTTTTCTTTCTCAATCCATCTCATTTGAAAAGATATCCATTTCCCCTCACTTTTCCCTTTCTTCCTCTATCCCGAAACCCTAGCAGCCTTTAACATCCTCCTTTCTCTCTCATCCGTCTCATTCATCTCTCATGCAACAGAAACATCTCTTCATCTCTCTCATCAAAATCCTTTGATCTCACACCTTCACCATTTTCTTTCTAGGTAACTCGTCTAAAGTTTCTTTTCGTCTTTGCAATCTGTTTTTGTTTCTGTGCTGAGTTTTCCTTCCTGGGCATGGTCCTTTTCGGATCTGGAAATTAAAGATGAGATTTTTGCAGTTACGATGAGATTTTTGCAGGTACACCTCTCCCCTGCTTTATAATGTGAGTCTATCTTTACCGATTTGTCTTCCCTTCTCAGAATTCATACTACAGTGTTGCAGGTTTTTCTTTTTTTCTCCTTTTCACCCTTCTCACTCGTCATTTTTTTGTAGCTCACATAACAACTCTTTTTGTTCTTCCCGTTTTCACTAAGGTAACATGGAATATTTGCAATGTTCTTTTCATATTACTTTCTATAGGTTACTAATCTAACATAACTGGATATTCATATTTTCTATGTCTGTGTTCATGTCGGGGTGAAAACGTTTTAGTATTGACAATCATTTTCAAAGACAAAAATTGTGTAGATAGTCATTTTTATTATCATCTGTTTTGTGATTTCAAGAAATTTGAAATAGAATCAAGGTTGCAAGGTTTCTAATTTTGATTTAGTTTTTGTGATTTTGATTTAGTTTTTGTGATTTTGTTATTTGTGATTTTCATATGCAGGTAACGAAGACATTCTGATTTCGTGTCAACCCTACGAGGTGGTCTCTACGAGCCATAATATACGAAATGCTTCTACTAAGTTTCACAGAAGTGTAAGAAACATTCTCCTAGAATGTCTATTGCATTCCATGGACTAATTTTGCAGGTGGATTCTATAGGAAATGTCAGTTTTGAAATTTCACAACTATGATTCTTATTTTTGATTGAGAAGTATGAAGTTTCTTATTGATGTTTATTGCATTTATATCTTATTGTTTTGGCTGTTTTCTTGATCATATTTTGGTTTGAGAAATATGAAGTTTCTTATTGTTCTTTCTTTGTGATGAAGCTTACACCTTTTAATATCCTCTTTGATTGCTTATATGCTCGTAATATTTTGCAGGACAATCTTTCTTAAAATTAGAGATAGATAATGGTTCTTTTTCTGTCACAGGGATAGGAAATATCTTAACATTGCAAGGTCTAATCAAGCAACAAGGCATGGTTACTGGAAAGCTACATGAAAAGATCATAATGTGATATTCAATTATCGGTCAGTTGGAGTAACAAGACACTGGTAGTATCTCTAACTAACTATATTTGTTAAAACTATTGTTTCTGTTAGCCATCATCTTCAACTAATTATTTACAGACTATTATATTGTTATAAATTCATTACCAGGTCTATTATGCATTTTACAAGGTTTTCAAGAAATGTGGTCCGGGTCCTAAGAACGGTGAACAATATGGTGCACCATTTAAAGAAGAAGAATGGGTAGATGAGATGACAATGTTGTAGATATTAATGTCAATTCAGTTGTTATGGGAGGCTCTAAACGTTGTTATCTCATTAATTTTTCTTCTATTCATGTTCCTATTCTCTTTATTGAAGCCTTGTAATTTCAATTGGTGTTTAGGGTGCATTTGAATTTGGCTGTACAGTTGTAATTTCTATATGTCTCCTTTCGTGTTATCTAAAGTAATTGTATCGGTTATTAAGCTCTAGCTGATTTTCAGTACTGAGAGATTTATTATGCAGGGTATATTGCAGCAATAGGGAACAACTTTAGCTTTCTATGCAAATAATAATTTTTCTTCATTGAATATCACCTTCTGGACTTTCTTCAGAAGTTTTACTTCCACCAGAAGTTCCACCGTTGTTAACTTCTGGACCTTGTCCAAAACCACCACCTTCAAAAGTTCCTCCTTCAGAATCATGACCATCATAAGAGGCTAGAATGCCTTTAGAAGCTCCTCCTTCAGAAGATCCACCTTTAGAGTCATGATTACCACCAAAAGCATGATCATCTCCAAAAACTTGTCCTCCAGAACCTACGTCTTCAGAGTTTTCCCTTTTAGAAGCATGATCACCACCAGATTCTTGATCATCATCAAAATCTGGATCAGAATCAGATTCACCATCTGACTCATCCTTAGAGTCTCTAGAAGATTCTTCATCTTTTGACTCTAACTCTTCTTCAAAACTTTTAAGTTCTAACTCATCTTCAGAACCTTCATGTTCTGACTCATCTTCAGAAGCAAAATCTCCTTGAGATTCAAACTCATCTTCTGATTCTTCTTCAGAAGTTTCAACTTATGACTCTTGTTCAGGAGTTTCAACTTCTGACTCTTTTTCACAAACCTCAGATTCTGGCTCATCTTTAGAATCTTCTATGTCATTTTCTGACTCTGACTCATAAAGAAACACTCATTCAGAATCAGAATATTCAGAGTCATCTTCAAGTTCTGACTCATCTTTAGAAGTTTCAACTTCTGACTCTTCTTCAGAAGTTTCAACTTTTGAATCTTCTTCAAAAGTTTCAACTTTTGACTCTTCTTCAGAAGTTTTAACTTCTGACTCTTCTTCAGAAGTTTCAATTTCTGACTCTTCTTCACAAACTGACTAATCTTCAAAAATCTTCTATGTCATTTTCTGACTCTGACTCATAAAGAAACACTCATTCAGAATCAGAATATTCAGAGTCATCTTCAAGTTCTGACTCATCTTTAGAAGTTTCAACTTCTGACTCTTCTTCAGAAGTTTCAATTTCTGAGTCTTCTTCACAAACTGACTAATCTTCAAAATCTTCTATGTCATTTTCTGACTCTGACTCATAAAGAAACACTCATTCAGAATCAAAATATTCAGAGTCATCTTCAAGTTCTGACTCATCTTCAGAAGTTTCAACTTTTGACTCTTCTTCAGAAGTTTCAACTTCTGACTCTTCAATGTCATCTTCTGAGGAGTAAGCGACCTCATAACTTTCTCTATGATTAGCTCAACAGGTTCAAAAAAAACATATTTTTTCCTTGATATACACGTTCTGATAACAATTTTTTTACTTCATATACACTCTTCCTGCTAATAAGTGGCCATCAATTATGCTTACACGTTTCACTGTAACATGCTCTATATTACTTGTGTATTTTAATTTATGTAGCCATAGTAATTTATGTAGCCTTAGTATTTTAGTTTAGATCATGACCTTAGTATTTTACTTTAGATTTATGTAGCCTCTACATTTACACGTTTCACTGTAACTTGTTCTATATTATTAGCAGTGTCATTCTTATGATCATTACTAAAATACTTTAATTTCATAGTTTATTTAGATGAGCAATTGCTAATTTTTAACCAAATCATGCAAGCTGTTCAAGATCAAAAAAGGGGTGTATTTTTTTGTATGGTTATGGTGGTATCGGAAAAACATTCATGTTGAATACATTGTCAGCAGCTTTGCGTTCAAATCGTGATATTGTTTTGAATGTTGCATCAAGTGGTATAGCAAGTTTACTTCTACCTGGTGAGAGCTATTTTAGCCTCAACCATTGAAGTTGTGGATGAAATCAAGAACTTTTTAATATTCTCAAATTTTTTAATTCTACATGTGTCATTAAGAATTCAATTACCTGTGCGTCCCGCACAGGACGCACAGGTCACATTTTTTTTTTTGACATTTTTTTTACCTAATTTCTTAATGTATTTAAAAATTTGTATTAATTTATGATTTATTTTTATTATATTACTAGATGATATTATATAAACATTAATTAATCACAAAATTACATATTTCTATTGCGTTACGAATATTTTATATATTTCTATTGCATTACAAATATTTTATTCATCTCAAAATTACATATTTCTATTGCGTTACGAATATTTTATTCATCTTAAGAACAAACAACACCGTTACGAATATTTTATGCTTCTTTGCTAACTCGGCCATGTGGGACTTTAATACAATAATTTGGAGTCTATTGGTGTTTGTGTGAGCTCAACACTTATGTATTAATTAATCCAAGAGGGAGATTCTTGTTCACATACTTTTTCTGCTCAAAGTGATTTTATTTATACAAAGAAGTGACTCTCATTTTCCGCAACAACAAAATTAAACAGGTAACAACTCTTGTTGTCTCTTTTTGTTAACTGATTATTTTGAAATGTAACATTTGTTAGAACATGACTGAATCTAGAGTTTCCAATGCTAAAAACTTAAGCAGAAAAACCCTTTGACAAGTTATGGTTTCCTGAAATATATCATTTGTTAGAATAAGACTGAATATAGAAAAAGTGATTTGATAATATTATGGTTTTAAAGTGGAGAGATTCTATGAAACAACTTGGTGGACTTCATGGCTTTGTTTTCAATAACAGTTTCTCAATTTTGTAATCACCTATTTTTGCAATAATAGTTAATCTATCAGTGTAGAAAAAGTATTTCATGTATTTCAAACTTGTGATTTACAAAAGAAGAATAAACTTGCATGAAATGAATTATAGTTACTCACACGAAATCAGATTCTCTGAGTCGTCACATGTCACATGAATTATAGTTACTCACTCGAAATCAGATTCTCTGAGTCATCACATGTCACAGAAGCATGCGTAAATGTAGTTACAAATCATCGTTAAAATGAATTTAATAATATATTTTAATGATTTGTTAAGTGGTATGGCTTGTACTCTCATGGATTGTTCTATTGATTCTGCTATTCTTTCTTTTTAAGTTTGTTTTACTCTTGTTTGTATTTGTTGCTTAGTGATGAAGGCAAGCATGAGAATCTGATACGCCTTTTGGTGAAAACGGTTTTGAAGGAGTTAAGTAATACTCCTTTGATTGTGTTTGAGTTTCTAGGGGGACTTGATGAACGTGTTGAGAAGGTAATGGATCAGTTACAATTTCAATTTAACAGTGTCAAGGTCTTAGGGTTGAATGGGATGGGAGGTGTTGGTAAGACAACCCTTGTGAAGGCTCTTTTTAATAGTCTTGTTGGTCGTTTTGAGCGTACATTTTTCATTTCAAATTTGAGACAATTTTTCTTTAACATCATTAAAGATCTTTCTTGTGAAGAAGAAAGTGTTATTAGTGATGTCACTGCTGGTACTTCTACAATAAAAAATATGTTCATAAAAATCGAGTCTTGTTGGTGTTGGGTGATGTTGATAATGTAAATCAGCTTGATGTTTTGATTGGTAAAAGGGAATGGTTTTATGAAGGAAGTTGTATCATAATTACAACAAGGGATATAACTGATTTTCCTGAAAAACACGTCAATGAGTTGTATGATGAATAAGCTCTACGGTTATTCAGTTACCATGCTTTGAGGAAAAAGGACCTTCCACCAAGTTTTCTGGATTTTTTAAAGAAAATTGTATCTCTTACAGGAAGAACGCCATTGGCTATAGAAGTGTTTGGTTGCTTTATGTGTGAGAATATGAGGAAAGGGAGGATGTTGTTGAGAAATTGAGAACAATTCGGCTCGGGAATCTTCATAATGTGTTGAATATGATGGGTTGGATGGACAAGATAAGTGTATATTCCTTGATATTGCTTGTTTCTTTCTTCAAATGCAAATGAAGAGCGGTGATGTGATTGATATATTGAGAGGTTGTGGTTTTAGATGAGAGATAGATATATGACAATCCTTGTACATAAATGCATAATCAAAATAAGACATGACAATACCTTGTGGATGCATGATCAAATTAGAGATACGGAAAGATAGATTGTTATGGATGAAAACCATGTTGATCCTGGGATGAGTAGTAGATTGTGGGATCGTGTTGAAATTATTTCCATTTTGAAGAGGAAGAAGGTAAAAGATTATGTCCATTTTCAATATGAACTTAAATGGATACAATGGCAAGGTTGTCCTTTGAAATGCATTCCTTTGGACACATTGCCACATGAATTGGTTATCCTTAATATCTCAAATGCCGAGAAAATTAAAAGCTTGCGAGGATTGGAAAGTCAAAACAAGGTATGTGCTTTAATCTTTATGCATGATTAAATCACAAATGCATAAACTTTGGTGCTTTAATCTTCTTCAAGAAAGAAATACAACAAGTCCTATCAAATAAGGACATTTGTTATGTTGGGGCGTGGGTTCAAACCCGCGGTGCCTAGATTCTCCGCACTTTGTGTATGTAAGTTTCAACGCTATGATTTTTTACACAAAATATATAAAGCAGTTCATTGTTCCTTCTTTCTCTTTGCTATGTAAGTAATTGACTGAAACCTTTTAACTTCTACAAATATGTCATATAACATAAGATCACATTTTTATAGCAGGTGCCAGAGAACCTAATGGTCATTAAACTCTCCGACTGCTACCCAACTTGCTGCAATCCCTGATTCTGGAGAAAATTATTTTGGATAGCTGCATTAATCTAAAAATGATTCATGAATCAATTGACAGTTTGACTGACTACCTTGCTTAATTTGAACTTGAGGGATTATGAAAATATTGGAGTTTCCCATTGATGTATTTGGGCTGAAACATATGGAGATCCTTGTTCTTTCTTGTTGCACCAAGTTGAAAGCATTACCTGGAAGCATAGGCATGCTTAAATCGTTGAAAGCACTTGAGGCTAATGACACTGCTATAGTAAAGTTGCCTGAGTCCATTTTTCGATTGACCAAACTCGAACGACTTGTTTTAGATTGTTGCTCATATTTGAGAAGACTACCAAACTGCATTGGAAAATTATGTTCTTTGCAAGAATTATCTCTTGATCAATTAGGCTTACAAGAATTACCGACTCTGTGGGAACCTTGAAAAATCTTGTGAAGTTAAGTTTGATTTAATGTGAATCTCTCACTGTAATGACTGATTCTATAGGAAATCTCGTATCATTGATCGAATTTTTGGCTTACAACAGTGGAATTAAAGAACTCCCTTCCACCATTTGTTCTTTATCCTATATGAGGAAGTTATCAGTTGGAAACAGTAAACATCTCAATTACAACTGTGGCCTCAATTATTGAACTTCAATCAGATAGAACATCTATTGGATATCTGCCAGAGCAAATTGGAGAAATGAAACAACTAAGGAAACTTGATATTGGGAATTGCAGCAATCTTGAATCATTATCAGAATCCACACCTAGGATCTCTTACTACACTCAACATTTTCAATGGAAATATCAAAGAATTACTTGTGTCGAATGGATTATCGAAAAAACTTGTTACCTTAGCATAGAACTAATGTAGAATGTTTAAAAACCTCCCAGCTTCTATTGGAAACTTGAAATCTCTAAGTCACTTAATGTTTAAAAAGCTCCCAGCTTCTATTGGAAACTTGAAATCTCTAAGTCACTTAATGATCGAGGAAACAACTATGTCATACTTGCTTGAAAGTTTCGGTATGCTCTCAAACTTGAAATCATTGAGAATGGCAAAGAGGCCTAATTTAGTTACCATATATATGGAGAAAAATGGCTCTTTTGCCATACCATCTTCTTTCTGTATTATGACATTGCTATATGAGTTCGGTGCCCGTGCATGGGGATCACTAGGGAAAATTCCTGATGAATTCGATAAGTTATCATTAGTAAAGACTTTAGATTTGGGACAAAACAAATTTCACAGCCTTCCTTCCAGTTTGAAAGGTCTTTCCTTTCTCAAGAAACTCTCACTGACAAATTGCACAAAGCTAACTTCTCTCCCCTCACTTCCTTCAAGCTTGATCGAGCTAAACACGACAATTTTTTTAATTGGTCCTGTTCTAAGAAAATTCCCAATTAATGGAATGAAAGTACATCCAATCTCCTAATTATTTTAATAAAATCATTAGGGTGTTAATTAGTCATTAGGCATACAGGGATATTACAAACACCAAGCTTCAAGACTTCATAATCTTGCATGCTTCTAAGAACCTTACCCCTACTAGTTTTCTACAAGCATGAGTTTCTGCCCCAATGGCGCATAGCCCCACTCTGGGGCGCATAGCACAGTTGACAAATTTGGGATTTCTTCCCTGACATTATTTGTGGTGTAGCTTTAGCTCAGTAACTCAAAATGAGACGCGGTCGAATGCGTTGAAAAGCTATTTCAATGCTCTATATAATGATAATAAATGTCATGCTTTTATGATAGTTTATGGTACGTGATAAACCCATGTTTGATTGCATGTTGAAGGTTAAGATTGCAATGATTTGATAACATGTTTATATGATACTACTCCATCGTGTTAATCTCATGTATTGACGCTGGAATACTGATACAAGGGTATGACTTTATTTTATGCATGATTCTTGTCTTCTTTGATATAAGGGTATGACTTTATTTTATGCATGATTCTTGTCTTTCTTTTATTTTTTATAATCAAAGTTAATTAATATTAGAAATGAGTACTAGGGGTACTCAAAACCCAATACACCACAAGAGCAAACAACAGTTTTACACCACACACCTCAACATCAAACAACATATCTACACCCCATTATAAAATCTAATGGAGCTTGTAGCCAATTGTAAAAAGTGTTATGTTATTATTAATATTGTTATTAATTGTTATTTGTTATATGTAACTGACTTAGTCTCTATTGATCGTGAGAGGATCATGGTTGTTAGTTTTAATTAAGCCTAAATTGTAGGGAGTCAAGTATGACTTAGTGGCCCTGATTCTTAGGAAGCATTCAGTTCAGTTTTCTTTTTGTAAGCTATTTATATAGCAGTATTTCATTCTAATAAAGATGTCAGTTACCAGATTTGCTAACATCTGGTATCAGAGCGAGAAAGACCTCAAAAGTGTGAGGGATCCAAAAGTGTGAGAGTACCACAAAATAGAGTGTTTGGGGTATGGGATCCGAAGAGAAGAAGATTATGATCATTGGAAAATGGTCATGGAAAATCTCTTGAGATCCAGAGAATATTGGCCCGTGGTGGAGAACAGTTACATGTTGCCCAAAGAAGGAGAAGTGCAGACAGATGCGCAAAGGAACACCCTGGATGATTTGAAACTTAAGGATTTGAAGGCGAAGAATTATTTGTTCCAATCCTTGGACAAATCAATTCTGAGAACCATCACCAAGAAGGACACTTCCAAGCAGTTGTGGGACTCCATGAAGATGAAGTACCAAGGAAATGATCGGGTTCGACGTGCTCAGCTCAATCGACTCCGACGAGAATTCGAGGTGTTGGCTATGAAACAAGGGGAGTCAGTCAATGACTACTTTGGAAGGGTGATGAGCATAGCCAATGACATGCGAAATTCAGTCCATTGAAAAGAATGGAACCTGGACTCTAGTTGAATTACCAAAGGGAGTCGCAAGCATAGGGGTTAAATGGGTGTATAAAACAAAATTGAATCAACATGGTGAGATTGACAAGTATAAGGCTCGCTTAGTAGCAAAGGGATATGCGCAACAACACGGAATTGATTATGAAGAAGTATACGCGCCAGTGGCAAGGCTAGACACTGTGCGTATGATCTTGGCTCTTGCTGCGCAACGAAGTTGGGTTGTGTATCAGCTCGACGTGAAGTCCGCATTCTTACAAGGTGAACTTACAGAGGAGGTATATGTTGATCAACCAAAAGGATACGAAGTGAAGCATGAGACGACTAAGGTATACAAGCTCCAGAAAGCTTTATACGGCCTTAAACAAGCACCGAGAGCTTGGTTTAGCAGAATTGAAGCATACTTCAGAAACATGGGCTTTGATAAAGAAGCAAGCGAACAAACCTTGTTCACCAAGATCAATCAACAAGGGAAGCATTTGATCGTTAGCCTATATGTTGATGGAGGAATTTGAAATGACTGATCTGGGAAGAATGCACTTCTTCCTTGGCTTAGAGGTTATGCAGATTGACAGTGGAATCTTCATCTCTCAAAAGAGATATGCCAAAGAGGTCTTGAAGAAGTTTGGAATGGATAAAAGCAACTTGGTCCTAAATCCTACTGTTCCTGGGGTTAAAATTGATAAAGATGATGCAGGTGTGACAGTAAACAGCTCCATGTTCAAGCAACTTGTTGGTAGCTTGATATATTTAACCACTACCAGGCCGGATCTGATGTATGCAGTTAGTGTAGTCAGTAGATATATGGCCAAGCCAACTGAGATGCATCTTATGGCAACAAAGAGGATACTGAGGTATGTGCAGGGAACTATGTGTTTTGGGATTTTCTATCAAAGATCAGGCAATCAGGAGCTTGTGGGATACACAGACAGCGACTATGTCGGATGTATCGATGATGTGAAAAGCACCCGGCTATGCCTTTATACTTAGCAATGTGGCATGGTCATCAAGGAAACTATAGTCACACTCAAGACCACCAAGCATCAGAGCTACCAGCTCGCCAACCGATTTGGATGAAGAGGTGTTGTCCAAATGGACTACAATGGAAGCAAAAGTCCAGTGATTTTTGTGATAACAGTTCTACCATCAAGCTCTCAAAGAACCCGTTATGCATGGTAAGAGCAAACATATTGATGTGCTTTCACTTCCTCCGTGATTTAGTAAATGAAGGAAAGGTTCAATTGAATTATTATGCACCAAACAGCAGATAGTGATATCTTTACTAAGCCGCTCAAGCTTGAAGTCTTTCAAGAGCTCGAAGAAGCTTGATGTGACATCTCGTAGATAAACTAGAGTCTAGTTTAGGGGGAGAATTGTTATGTTATTATTAATATTGTTATTAATTGTTATTTGTTATATGTAACTGACTTAGTCTCTATTGATCGTGAGAGGATCATGGTTGTTAGTTTTAATTAAGCCTAAATTGTAGGGAGTCAAGTATGACTTAGTGGCCCTGATTCTTAGGAAGCATCGATTCTTTTCTTTTGTAAGCTATTTATATAGCAGTATTTCATTCTAATAAAGATGTCAGTTACCAGATTTGCTAACATCTGGTATCAGAGCGAGAAAGACCTCAAAAGTGTGAGGGATCCAAAAGTGTGAAAGTACCACAAAATAGAGTGTTTGGGGTATGGGATCCGAAGAGAAGAATGGTGGATTTTCTGTACCCTCCATTCCCAGATTCGATGGAGATTATGATCATTGGAAAATGGTCATGGAAAATCTCTTGAGATCCAGAGAATATTGGCCCGTGGTGGAGAACAGTTACATGTTGCCCAAAGAAGGAGAAGTGCAGACAGATGCGCAAAGGAACACCCTGGATGATTTGAAACTTAAGGATTTGAAGGCGAAGAATTATTTGTTCCAATCCTTGGACAAATCAATTCTGAGAACCATCACCAAGAAGGACACTTCCAAGCAGTTGTGGGACTCCATGAAGATGAAGTACCAAGGAAATGATCGGGTTCGACGTGCTCAATTAATCGACGAGAATTCGAGGTGTTGGCTATGAAACAAGGGGAGTCAGTCAATGACTACTTTGGAAGGGTGATGAGCATAGCCAATGACATGCGAAATTCAGTCCATTGAAAAGAATGGAACCTGGACTCTAGTTGAATTACCAAAGGGAGTCGCAAGCATAGGGGTTAAATGGGTGTATAAAACAAAATTGAATCAACATGGTGAGATTGACAAGTATAAGGCTCGCTTAGTAGCAAAGGGATATGCGCAACAACACGGAATTGATTATAAGAAGTATACGCGCCAGTGGCAAGGCTAGACATCGTATGTATGATTGGCTCTTGTTGCAAGAACGGTTTGTATCACCGACGTGAAGTCCGCATTCTTACAAGGTGAACTTACAGAGGAGGTATATGTTGATCAACCAAAAGGATATGGAGTTCAGCATGATAAGACTAAGGTATACAAGCTATAGAAAGCTTTGTACGACCTTAAACAAGTAGCGAGACCTTGGTTTAGCGGATTGAAGCATACTTAAACATGGGCTTTGATAAAGAAGCGAACAAACCTTGTTCACCAAGATCAATCAACAAGGGAAGCATTTGATCGTTAGCCTATATGTTGATGGAGGAATTTGAAATGACCGATCGGGAAGAATGCACTTCTTCCTTGGCTTAGAGGTTATGCATTGACAAGGAATCTTCATCTCAAAAGAGATATGCCAAAGAGGTCTTGAAGAAGTTTGGAATGGATAAAAGCAACTTGGTCCTAAATCCTACTGTTCCTGGGGTTAAAATTGATAAAGATGATGCAGGTGTGACAGTAAACAGCTCCATGTTCAAGCAACTTGTTGGTAGCTTGATATATTTAACCACTACCAGGCCGGATCTGATGTATGCAGTTAGTGTAGTCAGTAGATATATGGCCAAGCCAACTGAGATGCATCTTATGGCAACAAAGAGGATACTGAGGTATGTGCAGGGAACTATGTGTTTTGGGATTTTCTATCAAAGATCAGGCAATCAGGAGCTTGTGGGATACACAGACAGCGACTATGTCGGATGTATCGATGACAGGAAAAGCACCTCGGGCTATGCCTTTATACTTAGCAATGCAGCGGTGGCATGGTCATCAAGGAAACAACCTATAGTCACACTCACCACCAAGACAGGCTCGCCAACTGATTTGGATGAAGAGGGTGTTGTCCAAATTGGACTACAATGGAAGCAAAAGTCCAGTGATTTTTTGTGATAACAGTTCTACCATCAAGCTCTCAAAGAACCCGGTTATGCATGGTAAGAGCAAACATATTGATGTGCGCTTTCACTTCCTCCGTGATTTAGTAAATGAAGGAAAGGTTCAATTGAATTATTGCGGCACCAAACAGCAGATAGCTGATATCTTTACTAAGCCGCTCAAGCTTGAAGTCTTTCAAGAGCTCAGGAAGAAGCTTGGCGTATGTGACATCTCAGAGATAAACTAGACAGTCTAGTTTAGGGGGAGAATTGTTATGTTATTATTAATATTGTTATTAATTGTTATTTGCTATATGTAACTGACTTAGTCTCTATTGATCGTGAGAGGATCATGGTTGTTAGTTTTAATTAAGCCTAAATTGTAGGGAGTCAAGTATGACTTAGTGTCCCTGATTCTTAGGAAGCATTCAGTTCAGTTTTCTTTTTGTAAGTTATTTATATAGCAGTATTTCATTCTAATAAAGATGTTAGTTACCAGATTTGCTAACAAAAAGAAGAGCATCTTTCACCACTCAAACCGATCATTTGCCAAATCCACGACACCATTTTAATGTCAGAAATAACATCGTGTAGGACGCAAGCCCCATTATTGAACATAAAATTATTCTT
The DNA here is from genome assembly GCA_021764765.1 of Vicia sativa. Lineage (NCBI taxonomy): Eukaryota > Viridiplantae > Streptophyta > Magnoliopsida > Fabales > Fabaceae > Vicia > Vicia sativa. The sequence continues at coordinate 39,679,852 of CM038795.1, forward strand.
CGCGTTCCAAATTGACCATAACGATGCCATCTAACTTAGACATGTCTTCTTCTTTTTAATCTTTCTTGCAAGAGCTTGCACGAATTGATCCAAATGAACCGTTCCAATCACATCCTCCGTATTCTGTAGGTTCAGACAAGAATAAATACTGCGCCAATTTTTTATAGAAAAATAACATTTGAAAAAAAGATGATCTAAGCCTTCAAGATCTTCCAGGCAGAAAATATACAACTTATCTTGATCATTATAAATAATGTTCCTCTTAGCCAATTGATCTTTCAAATGAAGTCTGTTTAACATTGCTCTCCAACCGAAACCATAAATTTTGACGGAATATCTGTCCTCCAAAACCTTTTGATAGCTACTAATCTGTTTTCATCCACCACATCTTCAAGTTGTTTGTCCCTCGAAAAAGAGAGACCGTTTTTAACCGAGAAAATGCCATCTGCATTTGACCACAATTTGACTGTGTCAACACCCTCCATTATGTATATCACCATATCTAGCTTCCAGAATTTGTTTCCACAAATAACCTCATTTTCAAAATCCTCCACTTCCATTTAGGTAATAAAGAATTGTTGAAATAACCTATATGTTTTACGCCTAGACATAGCAAATAAATCCGTCTCCGTCGGAGCCCGCCCGCCCCCGCCTCGAAATTAGCTGGGAAAACTCGATTTAACCGGAGGCGGGGACGGGTGCGGGGAAAACCCGTTTTTATTTACGGGTGCGGGTGCGGGTGATGGTAATACCCGCCCCGCACCCGCACCCGCCAACTAAATTTATTTTATTTTATTTATTTTTAATAGTTTTATTACTCATTTACACTTTAAGTATTTGATAGATTAGATGAAATTCAAACCCGGAAGAGTTTTCTCCTCTCCAAATAATGTATTTAATTTATGTTCATATATTTTACTTTTCATACCTTACACCTTTAAACCCATTCAAAACTAAGCTCTGAAACACAGAAACTTTTGAATGACATTTTTTCCCTCGCACTGATCCTTGTGGATACGATAAAACCCGAAATACTTCTAATTTTTTGCTTGCCGCTTTACTGCATCAACAAAATGGAAATGTTGCCAGGGCTTTGTGTTTGATATTGGACCGCATTGTGGTAGTTTCTTTGTTTTTGAGTTTTTCACATAATGTTCATATTGTTTATAATGTGTAAATAGAAACTTGTTTATATTGATACTTGTATATGATCACCATACTTGTGAATTTGTACATGTTTCGTATACTTGTGAATTTTGTATATATGTTTGGATCTCTTGATGTTTGCTAATGTGTTTGATTAGGAACAATCTTGCTCGAAATCAACTTGGAGGAGTGTGTATACATAAAGGCGTCGAGCTAACAAAGTAAAATAAACGATTGTTGGGAGGCACCCCACCATATTTGAAATTTGTATATGTGTATATTTGAGGTATTGTAGGTGTAATGGAGTCAAGGCTTGGAAATTCTAGTGTTGTCTAGAATTTCTTCACATAACAACTCGGATTAAGCGTGGTCTGTGCGCGCTTGGCGCGCCTTGTTCTTCCTGCGCGCACTTAGCATGATTTGTGGGCGCTTAGCATGTCATGTTGTGTGCCATTTGAATTTTTGTTTCACTCGGCCACTTTTCCCACTTTCACCAAGGTTGTTTAGAGTAGTAAATATTAGTAGTAATTTCTAATATTTACTACTCTAATATCATTACCATACATCCGCAAATTGAAACGATCAAATTTGGAAAATCACCTCATGCGACTTCTAATGTTTGGACTCAAATTTTGTTCTGATTATTTGAAATCGCATGAGGTGATTATCCAAGTTTGATCGTTTTAACTTGCGGATGTATGATAATGATATTGTTGGAAGTTGGTACTTTGCAAGGTACTCATTTATCGCTTTCTAGAAGACAACATGTTTATGAGACTTTTTGTTTGTTTGTGTCTCCCTTACTTTAGAAATCTAGGGAGCTTTCGCATTACATGTTCGGTTGTATTTAAGTTGGGGGGAGCATTCTTGGTTGATTATTTGTTAAGTTACTTTGTGGTTGAAAAAATAAGTGGTTGGAAAAAGAAAAGAAAAAATGTGAAAAAGGAAAATAAAGGAAAGAAAGCTAAATAAATTTGTGTATGTGAATAAAATCAAGGTTGTACCAATAAGCAAAGCGAGAGGGTGAATAAAAATAATTTTTGACTGCTTAAATGTGTCTGATTTAATGCTTTTATAGGTTTAGGCAATGTCGTTTCTTTAGATTTAGGAATAACCTTTCTTTGTTAACCAAGCCAAAACACAACCCTTGAAAGTCCTTTTGATTCTTGTTTTATTATTGTTCAATATGAGTTTCTTCTTGATGAATGCATAATTTTACTTGTTGTTCATTTGATTGTTGGAGAAAGTTTGATGAGTGCTAAATTGTTATGAATTTGAGTGTAAATAGTTAGCTTTCATTGACTTATTTCATTTTCTTTTCGTTAATAAACCTCAACTTTTGTGTACACTTTGTATTATTTTTGTTATAGTGTATATTTTGTGTTATCGTGTAAATATCATTAAGTTTATGTATTTTTGTCTCATTTTTGTATGTATTTAATCAATGATATTTAGGCAATGAAAGATAGAGCATTGAATAAGTTTTTCAACACTTATGACCATGCATAAATCGGAGTTACGGTTATGATGTTATGGCGAAAATAAGTGCTACATTTTTTTTGACACATCAGGGAGCGTGCTAAGCGCCCTCTGTGCGGGATTAGCACGCCCTGCGATGTTGAAACTCATTAAATAGGGAGAAATACACATTTTTAGGTTATCGGTTGGGTATTTTTGAGTCCCAACACCATCAACTTTATTTTCTGGTCTAGAGAGCTTAGAAAGCATCAATGGAGGTTGTAACTTGATGATTTGGGGTTGATGATTCTTGGATCTTGAGTTGCACGAGACATCGCCTATGAGAGCAATACGATTGATATCTCACTTTGTCTTAGAGATAACCTTTGTGTGGGAGATACATGATGATGTTGACGAGTGATTTAGGTTGAGTCCAAATGAGTAGTGAGTTTAAGTATTTGATAGGTTAGATGAAATTCAAACCCGAAAGAGTTTTCTCCTCTCCAAATAATGTATTTAATTTATGTTCATATATTTTACTTTTCGCACCTTACACATTTAAACCCATTCAAAACTAAGCTTCGAAACACGGAAACTTTTGAATGTCATTCTTTCCTTCGCACCGATCCTTGTGGATACGATAAAACCTAGAATACTTCCAATCTTTTGCTTGCCTCTTTACTGCGTCAACAGATAAATCGAATTACCGGTATTGTATGGTCGTGACACCATGATGGCAATGCCACTTTGTTACTCACCACTAGCGGGCTCGTGTACCCATATAGGTGTAAATGAGATGATGTCGAATTAAGTTCGGATGCACCCACTGACGGCTTCACCCGATGGGCTCGTACAATAGTCTAGGCGTTTTTGAACTTGACATTCACACACCGATGTATTGATGATTGACGAGCTCGTGTCGTAACTTAGGCAATGACACTTGGATCCAGATTGAGTTATGGTGCACTTCTTCATGGGTGGGCTTATGTAGCCATATAGGCGTAATTCACTTAGTTTCATATTTAGTTTCAATCCACTCATCTTATTCATCGTGCAATGTGCTTGTACAAGTCTCTTGATGCTAGGAACTTGGTTACTCATTGAGGTGTGCTTGTGTGGCCTATGAGGTAATGAATATGAGGGAGAAGAAGAATCGTTGGACAAAGGCTTACAATCTGTCTCAAAAAGGATGGTCGCATATTTTAACACTGATGATGAAGGTGTTAATGTAACTAAGAGTGAAGATGAGTGTCTGTAGTGGTGAAAAGTTGAGATTAATCTATTGATTAACTTAACTCACAAAGAAAGAGTCGCCACCGCATTTTATTATTTCCAAAGGAATGAGAAAAAATCTAATAAAACTCACAAATTTTTTTAAAACAAAATTAATAAAACAAAGATATCTAGGTACGGGGGCTGGTTATGCAAAGAAAGCGTATTAGCACCCTAGACATACATGGTACTCCATGGGAACCTCTTGAAAATTTGTGTGTTTGGCTAACATTGATTATTTGCAAAAGATTGTGGAGATGGGAAAAATGGTTTTTACAATTTTTGATTCGGCAAAACTTTGAGAGCTTTGTGCCTACGTATCTCCAATGTGCAACGAAGAAATCAGAATCACACAGTTCTTCTAAAAAAGAAAAAAATTGTTTGTTTGATTTATTTTTAAATGAAGAGATATTTTGTCATCTTAAGGATAATACTCAACTAATCATCCATAAACATGAGAAATATGGACCTTTGCATCACAGTGAAAGAAGGACTCCAACTTGAATAGAAATCAACAAGTATGCCACTAACTCTTTCAAGTGGTAAATCATCAACACCATATCAATCAATATTATGGATATAGGACAATTAAATCCTAACTATGAAGATTACTCATGTCTAATCTTTGAGAAAAGATTTTTATATGAAAAGCCAAAAAAATAAATGGTTTGAATGCTTTTTGTGTTTTTCAAGTCTTTTGAAAATGTTTTTATATGCTTAGGTGTCTTAAAGCATTTATTTAAGAAAAAGGTTTTGAAAATGCACTTGAGAAAGTCAAGGTTTATTAAGAAAGTGGTTTTAAGTTTGAAAAAAAGAAGGTTTTAAAAAAGGGATAGACTTTGAAAATTGAAGAAGATAAACAAGAGATGAAGGAACTATCCTAAAGCATAAAGTAAAAGCAAAGGTAGGAAATATCTGACCAAGCTAGAGCAATCATATTGACATAAGTCAAACCATGCATCCATTATCTTTGGATTAAGTCATGCACAAAAGCAAGTAATTAGATGAACATTATAAGCGTCACATGAAAATTTAATATCTCAAGTTCAAGCTAAAGGCCTTAGCATCAAATGAAAACTTTAAGTCACAGATGAAAGTTCCTGCATCAGACAAAACACACAAAAGAAAACACACAGATAAAACCCAATGATTAAATGAAACTCCTAATGTCTCAGATGAAGGCTCCAAGGTCCCAGATGAATCAAGGTATTAGATGAATCAAGGTCTCAAATCACAACTCCAAAGAAAAAGATTAAGAACCTATATATTAGTCCACAAGCCCAAATCAAATCCAAGGATAATAACCATAGTCCAAGAAAACCATTAAGTCTTTGATGGTTAATATTTATTAATGTCTTGGAATAGAAGAAGAAAATGTCGAGGGGGCAAAGGGAAAAAGACAAATAAAAATAGAAGGAAATAAAATAAAATGACGTGAATGAAAAATTTTAAAAGTAAATTATGTAAAGTAAATTGCGCGAATTTAAATGACATAATGTAAAGGTGCAGAAAATTAAATGTTAGTATAATTATTGTTAATGTTAGTAATTGTTAGACGACGACTTATCTAGAGGGGGTGAATAGACCACAAGCCAAAATATCAATTAAAATTGGAGTTTTAAAAAATTAATTGAAAAGAGTGCAAGCGGAAGGTTTTTATATAGATCGAATAAAGTCGTATATACGAACCTTGTTATTGGAACTCATATATGAAATTAAGCCCCATGGAATGAACAACACAACAATATGAATTTATACACTAGAAACAAGTAACACAATATTATTCATTTATAGCAAGTTACTAGCAATACTATTTTCAATGATAAATGGAAAAATAGTAAATTATGCAATTTGTCAAAAACTTGGTATGCAGACGATTTTTTCAGAAATTTCCTTGAGTTGTGTTGATATGAAAAAACGCGTATAATCAAAGTGATTATATTTTAATCAACAACCAATTCAAAACAAAAACAATCATGAAAAAATCTTACGATTCGGTCTACTAATCAATGTTATTTAAAACATTGCTTAATGAAAAGTAAAGTAAGTAGAGAGAGAGAGAGAGAGAGAGAGACGAGGATTTTTTTAATAAGTTCACCAATTGTCCTCGCTATGCCTACGTCTCCCCCCTAATTCCAATTTTGGAATTAAAATAATTTCTTACTATACAAAAAGTTGATTACAAGATAAGTGTTTCTAGAGCAACCCTATAAACACTAATCATTTGTTGTTGATTCAACCCCTTTATCTTCTTTTGATCTCGAGCAAGACCAAGACACAATAGCTACCAATTTATTTATCAAATCTTTCTACTCCTTTTGGTACCAAACTCCAAATCTCTTTCGTGCACGATCAATTATACCTATTGAACACAAGACCTTTCAATTCATTCGTCGTTCTCTCACTACTTCCTTGGGTACCAAACTCTGAAGGCTTTTCACTTGGCTACAATCCTCTCTTGAAAGTCTTGAACAAAATCTCTAAATATACCAAAGATATTGGAGGACAAACCCTATATTTTTCCAGATGAAAACCCCCACAATTCTAAACCCAATATTCTCGGTTATAAAAAAACCTAATTGGACTTTATCAAACCTCTCCTAAATGGAACCCTGACAAAAGATGATTATGTGTGATTTATCAGTGTGTGTGCATAGGTTGGAGGTTGGAGGTGAAGAAAAATGGTGATAAGTGTTTATAATTTTATCAAATTTGAATGATGCATAAATTATTTATAGTTGTAGAAGTTTATGATCAAAGAGGTAATTTTTGGAATTAAAAGACTTGAAAATTTGACCCACTCAAACAATATGTGTGGGTCTGAAACATGTATGTGCCGACACATAAGTAAAATACTAATAATATATGATGGTCTGAAAATGCAGATGTGTCGGCCTATGTAATTTAGGTGCTATAGGATTTAATACTACAGTAGATGTGCCGACTTGAAAATAATGTGTCGGCACATATGAAACTACCCGGATGAACATCGATTGATAGGATATATCAATGAAGTCGCCATCGAATGTTTTTTGTCTCGCGAAAACATGTTGAAACCATGCCATCCAAGTTTTGCTCATGAGTGAGATTCATGTGACTTCATGTGCAACCAAACTCCACTAAACCTTGTGTTTTATGATTCAATTTGATTCATAGAACTTACTTAACATGTTTAGGTCCAAAACTTGTAACAATTTGGCATGTAAATGTGTTTTGGTTGATGTAAATATATGAATTTGTGTGAAATTTTAGTTTCAAGTACCCAAGTTCAATCTTGTATGCCCTAGTGGATTCTTGACCTTTTGATCTCATTCTTTTTGTGAATTACTCTCGTCATGGAAAATAATACAATGTTGTAACAAAGTTTGCATTCGGATGCTTGAGTAAATAATTATGACCTAGTGAAGTTGGTACAATTATCTGACTTTGGAAGTCAAAATAATTCTAATTCCAAAATGACCCATAACGTCTTCAAATGTTTTATGATTTTCCAAGAATAATTGACTCTTTATCTTTAAACAAACTTGTAGAGGGCATCACAAATGATAAGTTGCAAAAATAACCACTCAAAGATGTTGAAAATTAAGAGAGTTATGATCTTTGGAAGTTAGGTAAAATTCACTTGAAATTAGGTCAAATTTCACTAAGTCCACAAAGTGACCTCTAATATCTTTAAACTTTTTATGATCTTACATACATAATTAGCTCTTAACTTGTAAAGATAAGTTATAAATGATGTCAAGCAGAGTCATATGCCCAAAGGATCACTATTTTTTTTTTAAATAGCGACTTATGTTATTTTGAACTTGAAATGTTGACTTTTTAGGTCAAACCTTTTTGAATTAACCGTTGAACTTGGACTTTTATTGTACTTCAAGATACATTGATGTTCATATGAACTCAAAATGATGTTCCCTTGAATTCCCTTTGATTAAGCATGGACAAATCTTGAGGTAACACGTTGAAGAATGCATAAAAATAAATACATGAACCTTTGAAGTTTCTTGAGAAATAAGCTATCAATATTTGAGGTACTCTTTAGCAAAATGAGATTGAATGATGCTTGAGACCTTATGCTTTTAGATTAGAAGCCATGTTTTGATGACCAAGCCCTCGAGAATCAATTAATGACCACAATTTGACTTTGAGGAAGCAAACCCTAGTTGAGGAAATCATGTTTGAGTTTTTTTTTTGTATTTTGATTAGTGGTTAGTATAACACAAAAGTATATAAACATAAAATAAAAATATACACAATGGAGTGCTTGGTGATCTCTACAAATGCAAGACTTAGAGAAATGATGGTTAAGAAGGAGCCAAGTTTGCGATCTTGACGGTATGCAATAATGCAAAATGATATGAGATCTTAACGATAAAAATTAGGGTATAACAATGTCAACATGAATAATGTTTGATTAAAACTACATTTGCTCCTTCAAATTTTCTATTGTTTTTGGTTTCACATTTTGAAGTATAAATTTTGAGTTAAATTGTTTGTGAAGTCAGATAAGAGTATAATTGGAGATGAATTCAACTAAAATAAGAGCTGGATTTAACTTGATTTACTTTATTTTATCATACTTTGAAGAAATTAATTTCGTTTTTGGATTGTTTCAATTCGAGTTTGAAAACCTTGGGTGTGGTACTCATTACTTAGAAGAGAAAGTGTTTACACGTCCTTCTATTATTCCAATAACAAGATATGACATCAATTCCATATTTATTGAACCATTAACGTCAAATCCACCATTCCACCACTATTCAAGTGAAAGGGCTTGGACGAGCAAGGATCATATCCCTGGCCAAAAGCCCTCTCCAGACAAGGAACGCTCAGATCTAGATCATCAGAATTCACCTCATTGTTGCAAAAAGAATCCTCTCCACAAGGCAATATGCCGCCAAGATAAGGGGCGAGATCGAACAAGGGACAAACAGATGATCCAGGTGGCATAGACTGTCGTAAATAGGCGGAGCAACCGCTCACCACTAGGAAAATTCTAAAACCATAAACCCTATCCGTATACATCTCTACATGCAAGCAAAATCTCAAGCCTAAACATCCAAATTCTTACGAAAGGGTCAGAAATGTACCGTTTGTGAGTGAAATGGACTGAAGAAACAAGCAAATCGCGAATCTGACGCGGTAGTGGAAAGCAAAGATGACGTCGACCACCATAAAATAGCTCCCCAGATTAAATGTTAAAGTCGAGCGAGAACAAACAAGAGATAATCAGAAGGAATTAAAAACGAAAAGTTGTGAATGAGAATTTCCTTTGCCTTTTATAGCCCCCTCTCCACGCGTGGGTCTGCACCTATCTACGGACCTAGGAAATTCATCATTACCCCCTAGTCCTTAGGTCTGCTAGCAGTCACTTCATACGGCTCGAGGCCACGTAGGTAAAACCCTAAGAATTCTCCAACCTTTCGCTTCCTCGATAACTCCTCGTCTCCACGGATGAAACGACCTCTAATGCTCTCTTTGAAATCAAGTCATCACCTCTGCAGGCAGAGGCGATGACTTGGAGGGCTACTGTTCTAGACTTCCCGAATACCTGTCGGACAGGTCACCCCATCTCGAGGTACGACGATCCACCGAGATTTAGCAATACGCTAGGGGCTTCATTCTGCCTGTTTCCTTAGCCACGCAGCTTCCTCTACTCAACACACATCGAGCAGATAAGTGATTTATCTCTGTGATACAATGAACTGACTTTGTAGGATTTTTGTATCCAAATGTGCGGATAGCAAGAGTCGCCACCGACTTTTATTTTTATCCAATTAAGGGAAGGTAAAAGTAAAAAGACCTTCGTTAGATTCTCGAGTTCGGAGAATGGTTATGAAAAGGGAAGGTATTAGCACCCTTTCCATCCGTAGTTATCTACGGCTCTTAGTTGCTCTAGATCACTTTTTAAAATTGCTTTCTGTGTTTGACAAAATGTTTTGAAAAGGCATTTCGCTTTGACTTTGTAATGACTCATGTAGGAGTGTATACAAAGTGTTCGGAAATGTTTTTGTTTTGAAAAGAATTTGAACTTTGAAAAGAGTGTGGTGTGAAAAGCATTTGATAGAGCAAGCAACTAAGAGACTTATTTACCCACCGTAATTGGTCGCTTTTGTACTTCTACGCTCCTTTAGAATAGCTAGCCATACCATTAGTTGGTAAGTAACTCCATTCGCTGGATGTAAGCGGACATTCAAAGGGACATCGGATGGTCAGAAAGCAACTTAGGAAGTATCCTAGCACATATCGGGACTATCATCATTTTCGAGGCGACAATCGAGGGTCAAGATCATGTATTCGGAGGCGACATCGGGTCTTATGATCTTTGTATCGAAGGGACTATGATGATTTGTTTGGAAGGCAACGGTGCTAGAATACCTCTACGCTCGAGGACACGACCATTTTAAATTAGGCAACGAGAGAATTACCCTAAGGTGCGTGTGAGAGAAGTGTGTCAAATTCAGATATTTTATCTTGAAGATTAGTGTGAGCTATGTCCAATTATTATCTTGCCATACACGCCTAGTTACTACAATTGATAAGGTGCGGAAAGTAAATGCGGAATGTAAAATGCGGAAAGATAAATCCTACGCTATTACATGGCTTTGGGGTAGATACATAATTTAAACTTGCGGAAAATAAAAGTCCTAAATTAAACTATTACAACCCATGAGCAATTACATTATTGGAAAAAATAGAAAACAGAAAGAAACGTCGAATCGAACAACTGTGAAAGAATGAGAAATCGGAAAATACGAGATGAATTGAATAAGAGGAAAAATGTTAGAAAAAATGCAAATTTTAATATGAGAAAATTAATATATGCTGGAAATAAGATAAATAAGTTAAAATAATTTTTTGGGATTTTTTGGAAAAGATTTAATAATTAAAATGCAATTTATAATGATTTAAATGCTAAAATAAAATAAAATAAATATGCATGCAAAAATTATATTTTTTAATTTATTAAATTAAATAAACATTTTTAGAATATAAATGAAAAAGAAAATATTTTTTTGGTAATTTTTAAATGCAGAATAAAAAATATGTAAGTTAATTAAAATGAATGAAAATATTGAAATAATTAAAAAATAGGAAAATAGAGTTTTGTAAAAGTGAAAAAGAACATTGGTCTTGCCAGATTCGAATCGAGACCTTGTGTTCAAACTTTGAGAACCAACACGCTAACCACTACACCACACGCGCATCTGTGTTTGAAAACGGACTTAGTGGATTTTCACACGCGTCGCCTTCGTATTGCCTCCTCCTTCACGCCAGACTTCATCTTCTTCGATTTGAATATTTGAAGCTAGCGTCGGTCTTTCTTCGACGCTACAGGCCCTGGCTAAATGGAAAATCAAGCACAAGTAATATAAATGCATTGTAAATACATGATTCGATTCCAGGCATTGTTCTGAGTTCATTGGTCATGGTCTCATGGTCCAATTTTTCCTATTTTGTGAAACCCTAAATCGGCACAGGAAACCCTAACAATGGCAATACATGTTCCCGGCCATGGAAATTCGATTAAGGCACCCAGAAAGCTTGCAAACTCATCACTAATCACAAAAACAAACACAAATCAAGTTAATAATGCATGGATGATAGAAATCGAATTTTGAAATTTCAAGAACAAACCAAATTCGGTTTTCGTGATTCTTGATGGTTTTTGGCAAAGTGAAGGTCTGAATCGACTCTGGAGATGTCAAGCAATGTGTTGGACACCTCAAAAACGATTGAAAACGGCTGGAAATAGGGTTACCACTTGCTTGTGCACCACGGTTTTTTGAGCTTTGGAATAGGGTTTGTGGAGCAATTTTTTCCTCTTTTCTTGATAGGTATGCATCATATATTTATACTGGATGGATTTGGAATGGTTTTTGGAAAGAATTGATCAACATTCAATGGAAATAAAATTTTGATATTCTCATGAAATCAAATTTTCAAATTTTGTCCAATTTCAATCCAATCTTGCCAAATTTGATCTAATTTCGAAATTGCTGGCATTTATGGGTTGATTGGATCACAAGAAAGTAATAAAAATCAATCTTCCAATTAATTTTGATTTTATAATTTATTTTAAGATTTAATTTGAATTTAAATAAATAAATTACAAATTAAATAGAAAAATAAATCAAAAATTCGTGGCATTGGGCTTGGATATTTCTAATTGCATGAGGAACAAGTTAGGATGAAGAAAAAATAGGCCCATTTGCAAAAGATTTGATTTTTTGAAGTATCTCTCTTTGTGCATTCTTCCAAAATTGCCCAACTTGTGAATGGTGTAACTTGCTCAATTTTCCACATTTTTGAGTATTCTTGGACTTTTTGGAAAGCTCTAAGAGTCCTCTAAACAATGTCTTTGGTCTCATCTCAATTGGAGTTACCATGCTCAATATATCTTCAAAACAAAAAGTTGACTTTTTGTTGACTTTGAAAATGACCTGTAATGTTTTGAGCTATACCTCTCAAATGAAGCATTTTTTGGACATTCTTGTGAGACATGAAGTTGTAGAGAATTGAATTTCCTTCAATGAGCTTTGGTGGAAAATTTCGAGAAAGTATGAGAAAGTTATGACCACCAAAGTTCATTGACTTTTCACCTAGAAACCCTAATTTAGAAAGTTTGACTTTGAGCAAATCTTGAGTTTTCTTGATGAATCATGATCAACCCTTGATCAAATGATGAATGTAACTTCAAAATGAGGATGTTGACCAAAAATCGAAGTTTTGACTGTATGTTGACCATATTGACTTTTGTCCATTACAACCGATTTTCAACCATCTGAGCAATTGTCTGAGGAAACTTGACTTGTGAAGCTTGAAACTTGAAATGGAGAATCTTTGAAGCATATGAGGAGGAATGGAGGCCTTTGGAGATGTTGGAAATCCACCTTGACTTGAGAGATACCAAACCCTAGTTTGGGTTGATTGTCTAGAGAGAGTTTGTCCGATCAACTCGAGGAATCCTTGAGCATAGATGCATGAAATCTTTTGAGTAGATGGAGGGCAAATTTTGGGGTATGACAGCTGCCCCTGTTCAATCTTCTTGTACTGGAGGGTTAGATTGACATGCTTGTCTTTCGCGACCTGGAGGTAGAAGATGATTGAACACCGAGTACACCTGAAAATTTGCACTCACCGCTGGTGGATGATGCGGAATGGGCTTAGATGCCATTGGAGAAGTTGGAGACTTACGGGGAACGAGTCGACGCTAGACTCGAGGTTGTTAATAGGAGAGCTGATGGAGATGGGCTTAAGATGCCATCCGAAAGGTCGATGGGGAGTGAGTCGATGTTAGATCAGATGTTCCCGGAACGGAGGAGATGGGTTTAAGATGCCATCCAAGGGAGTCGACGTTAGACTTCGTGTTCACTTTGAATGAAGTTATTGGTCCGTATTGATTTTTAACCATATATGCAGATTCGAAAGTGAAGAGATGTTGATAAGTAGTCGGAGATGGGCTTAAGATGCCATCCAGGCAACCGAGTCGCACGCCGACTCGTAGTTTGATAAGAAGGGTCGAATAAATCTTTGTGCCGATTACTCGAGGGAAATTGTAGTTGGCGAAAATGTGGATAGCTTCCTGTTGTGCATCGGTGTTGATCCATTGCTGTTATCGGTGGATAACCGAGGTGGTCTTTCGATAGTTTTCCGCGGTTCGGGCTTAATCTCGGACCTGTTGTCGGAGGACAACCAAGTGTGGTCTTCGATAGTTTTCCGTCGGTTCGGGCTTAATCGACCACGTCGGAGGACAACCAAAGGCGGTCTTTCGATGGTTTTCCGCCGATTCGGGCTTAATCGGACCTGTCGCTTTATTGTTACTGCTTTGGAAAAACAAGAGAAACATTGATAGAATATTCTTTAGTTTTATGCAAAGTATGATGCATGGCAGTGTATACGAATGACATATGCATGAAGTATGATTTTATGAGAAATGTATGGATGATGAATGTTGTGATATTTCAAAACATATCCATCTTGAAGAAGATGCGGATGCTTTGTTTGAAGATTTCTGACTCCTATTTGGGGAATTGTGTAGGTCGAGACCCCGCTCTTGAAGGAGGAGAAAGATATCCGGGATTCCTCCGATGCACTATCTGACCAAGTCCTGGGCTTAGATACTGTTGAGGAAGATAGAGATTGAGAAGCTCGTTGTTGGAGATCTCATAGACCCTGCTGAGGAGAGTCTGGGAGACAATCTGTTGGGGACCTTGTATGTAGATCTTGCTGAGGAAATTTAGGAGATACTCTACTGGGGATTCCGAGTGTAGATCTCACGGGGTATTTGATAGTTGTGAGAGACCGGCTAGAAGAGTCCGAGTCCGTTGTAATCTCAGGGAATAAAGGTGTATGTTTCCTCCGATGCATATCTGACCAAGTTTTGAGTCTGGATACTGCTGCCGGGGAGAAGGGAGAGGATTGAGAAATATCCGCGGGGGATGAAGTGTTACTGCTTGGAGACTGATGTAACGTTGCTCGGTTGAGTGGAATCTCTGCTTGTGGATTAATACATACTCCGCTGGGGAGGTTTGTGGTGAGTGACACCTTTGTGGGGATCATGCTCTGTGGGGACCATTTGGTGACTTTCGTCGTCATCTCAATTCCTGGAGCCTGTAGTAAGTACTTTTGCATGTTCACTTTTCGTATGTTTGTGATTAGATTCTTATTGTCAAGTGCGTATAGTCTTTCAAAGCACACGTTGGACTTATTGCAAACGACAACAACAAAAATTGTAAAGAGAAAGAAATTTGCGTTTATTTGAAAGGTGGCGTATGGCCAAGTAGTTTGTACACAAGAAAGGTAAAAAGCTATGCAGAAACAATCTCGTTAAGTTCCAACTATGCTAGTACTCATATATTTCGACTATCTCATCTCCTTGTCAAGAGAAAGTGAGTAGATCCTCGCCATTTGAACCTTGAATGCCGATAGTAGTCCAGCGGTGATCCGAAGAGACATAGTCACGCTTAAATCCCTAACTTTGCCTAGACCGCCTTTCGGTTTTCACCACCGATACCCTTTTTGCCCAAGCCGCCTTTTCGTGTTTTCGACCGGTGTATATGTTTTGTATATATCCTTAATTTTGCCCGAACCCTTTTGGTTCGCCAGATGCCCTTATTTTTGCCTAGGTTCGCCGACCCGGGTCTATTTCATGCGTAGTATTTTTGACTATGTCGCTCACGGTGTGGAAGTCTTCACCATCCATGGTGCTAAGTATCATAGCTCCACCGAAAATATGCCTTGACTACAAATGGTCCCTCATAAGTGGGAGTCCATTTGCCCGGATCACCTTGTGGAAGAACGATGCGCTTGACTACTAGGTCACCAACTTGGTAGACTCGGTGTTGACCTTCTTGTTAAATGCTCCGATCATTCGTTTCGATAACTGTCCATGACAATAGACGCGAGTCGTTTCTCATCAATCAAGTTAATCTGGTCGAGCTGTTCGGACCCAATCGACTTCGCTTAACTCGCCTCCTGAGGACTCGTTGAGGGTATCCGAACCTCAATGGCGGGACGCTTCCATACCGTATACAAGAGAGAAGGAGTTGCCTCGCTGATGTTCGTGCGATAACCATGAAGAGCAAATGGTAACATCTCATGCCAATCTTTGTAAGTCACCGCCATCTTCTGATAATCTTAATGTTCTTGTTGGCGGCTTCCATCGCTGCTCATCTTAGGCCGATAAGGAGAAGAGTTGTGATGCTTGATCTTGAACCGTGCGAGTTCGTGATCATCTTGTTGTTGAGATTGGAACCGTTATCCGTGATAATTCTTTCAGAGTGCCATATCGATGATAAGATTATGTTTGATGAATCGAGCCACAACATTCTTGGTAATGATGCATACGAGGTCGCTTCTACCCACTGGTAAAGTAATCAATTGCCACAAGGATGAAACGATGTCCGTTGGAAGTCGTGGGCTTAATTTCTCCAATCATGTCAATGCCCCACATTGCAAAAGGCCAAGGAGAAGTCAAAACATTCGAGGTACCGAGGTACGTACTTTGTCGGCATAAATTTGGCACTTGTGACAAGATCGAGCATAGCGGTGACAATCACCTCCATGGTGGACCAATAGTAACTGTTCTCAAAATCTTCTTAGCCATGGTGTGTCCACGGAGTGGGTACCAAATTTTGTAACTCTTCCATGATACGCATTGCTCGTCTACAATGAGTAAGCACAAGTCGTGGTCGCTTGTATAAGATGTTGTTATCGAGGAAGAATTTAGATGCAAATCTTCTCATGAACTTTATCATTAATGATGCCTCTGGATATTCCCGAGTCTCAAGATACCTCTTCACGCCATAGTACCAAGGTTTCTCTTCTCGCCAAGCTCACAACAATACCGGTTCGTCGAATCTCTCAATGATGATCCGGGAGCCTCGTTGTCCCATCCGACCTTGAACATAGACGACATAGTAGCTAATGCGTCCCAACCGATTCTCTCATGGAATATGATCAAAGTAATCTCTTCAAGTAGGGATCAAACTCGTAACATGCTCTCGATACGGAATGAGATTCGGATGCTTCGATCCCACTCGCCTTAATCGATCGATCACTAAAGTCGAGTCTCCATATACTTGCAAGAACTTGATTCTTAAGTCAATAGCACTTTAAGACCCATGATGCACGCCTTCCGCCATGTTGTTGGTGCAACCAAACAAAGTCCGGTGAAAGGCGATGTCCTCGCAGGGATGTAATGATGGCGCCAATGCCATTGCCAAGTGCGTTTGAGGCTCCATCGAAGACCATGGTCCATCGATCCTTGTTCGTGTCCTTCGTCGGGCCCGGTTCTTCGTAATCAGTAACTAGTAAAACATCTTCATCTCGAAATTGAACCGCATAGACCGATAGTCATCTACGGCTTGATGAGCCAAGTGATCGGCTACTACACTTCCTTTGATCGCTTTCGAGAAGTGTACGGATGTCATATTCGGTCAAGATCATTTGCCATCTTGCTATTCTTCCGAGAGATGGTTTCTCAAAGATGTATTTTATCGGATCCATCTTGAAATCAATAAGGTAGTGTGAGTCAACATATATCGCCTTAGCCCGAAAGCAAGTTAAAGTTGCAAGTTTTCTCGAGTGTGAGTATCTTGTTTCACAATCGGTAAACTTTTGCTAAGGTAGTATATTGCATGCTCTTTTCGACACTCGCCATGTTGCCCCAACACACACCCCATCGAGTTCTCTAACAAGTACATGATAAGAGGTCTTCCTTCGGGTGGCATCGATAGAGGATTCTGTAGGTACTCCTTGATTTTGTCAAAAGCGATCCGCAATCGCGCTCCATTCCACTACTTGATCTTTCTTTAATAACTTGAAGATTGGCTCACAAGTAGCGCTTAGTGTGCAATGAATCGGCAATGTAATTCAATCGCCCAAGAAACCCTCGACCTCCTTCTCTGCGGGAGCCGGCATCTCTTGAATAGCTTTAACCTTCGCAGGTCAACCTCAATACCTCTTCCACCGACTACAAACCCTAGGAGTTTTCCGGATCCGACTCCAAAGGTGCACTTGTTGGGATTAAGTCTCATCACTTCTTCAATGTCAAATAGTTTCGCAAATGATCAAGGTGCTCTTCGGTTTGGACCGAGCTATCATGTCGTCGACGAGACCTCTATCTCGTGATGAATCATGTCATGAAATAATGTAACCATAGCACGGTAAGTGGCGCTGCGTTCTTCATCCGAACGGCATAACCTTGTAATGAAAGTGCCCCATGTAACAAAAGTAGTCTTCCATGTCTTGGAGCCATTTTGATCCGATTGTAACCGAGAAACCATCCATGAAGGAGAAAACCTTGTCGAGGTGTTGTCAACCGTAACATCAATATGAGGAAGTGGGAAATCGCTTTCGGACTCGCTTTGTTCGATCTCCGTAATCCACACACATTCGTACCTTGCCATCCTTCTTAGGTACGGGTACCACATTTGCAACCCATCGGGATAAGAGGTGACTAAGAAACCGTTGAATTGCTTCATAACTTCGCTTTGATTTTCTCGACATCTCGACGACGCGATTTAACCTTCTTTTCACCGAGAAAACCTTCTTTTCGGCAATCGATGTACCACAATATCAATGTCCAAACCAGCATGTCTTCGTATGACCAAGCAAAACCTCAATATAGTCTCGTAGCATCCGAACCAACCTTTCTTTGACATCTCAAGACCCGCTCCTATCTTGATCTCTTTTCTCTTCGTCACACCAAATTCACAACCTCAACTTGCTCTTCGTAGTCAGATAACTCGCTCTTCTCAGTAGCGTGCAAGTTCTCCGGCACTTCACAATCTTCCTCACTTTCGCCTTCGGCTTGGTAGATCGGATTATCAAGTCATATTTAGCACTAGCATTATTAACGAGATTCGAGTGATTCTGTATCACGTGGGTGTGTGTAAGAAACACATAGCTTTTGGGGTGATAAAGTAAAAGAAAGAAAACACAATTGAATGCAAAAGTCCAACGAATTTATTGAATGAAAATACGCAAACGACAAATAATAACCCTCGAACGAGCCATGATGCCCTGCAAGGCAAGCTTTCAAAGTTTATTGTTCAAAACATAAAGAAATACGAAAAGCAAAACAAAACAAGAGCAATTACTCCTGACTAAAGGAGATTGGTATGACGTCTTCAGTCTTCCAATTGCTGAGCTCATTGTCTGGAGTTGGGAAGATCCACTTGCTGATGTCGAAGTCATCGTCATTGTCTTCTATAGCATGGATTCCACTGCCGAAAGGAAGTCGTTCACGGCGTATCATCTTCGACCCTTGATGGTGAAGCCTAAACCGCCTTGTCGGATTTGAAAGGAAGATCGGAGTCGACCCCAAATAGCACTACCTCCTTGTTCAACAGTAGCTTGAGCATCTTTCAATGAGACCATCCTAGGCGGAACTTGTGTAACTTCAGGAGTGACAAGAGAGTCAACAGGCATGACTCTTGGAATTGTTTCAAAAGCTTGACGGAGTCTCAAGAATTCACCCTCCATCTCGAGATAGCGGAATGATCAGATGATGACCATATACTCTTCTTCACCACATAGTAACAACCTTCCCTTTCACCGGTACTTCTCGATGCAAGGTAGGTAACCGCCCATGTATCCAAGGCGCCCAAGTAGGCAAGAGTAAGGTGACGGATGTCCATGACAAAGAAAGTGGAGTCAAAAGTCGGGAACCGACTTTAACAGTGAGTGAGCTCTCCAAGTTCGCTTAGAACCATCAAAAGCTCTCACGATAATGTCACTGGTCTCGAACCAACCCTTCGACATCAAGTCGATCAAAAGCTTCGTAAGATATTCAAAGTAACCGGTATCAACCAAAACATGAGACAATGTAGTACCTTTGCATTCAATGAGATGTGCAAGGCTTTGTTGTGTTTCTTTCCATAGAGTCAAATCAAGATCGAGAAGCCTAGGCCGTTGGCCAGGCTAGCAATACAAACTTCAAATTGGTCGTGGTAGTGTCTCGGCATGAGCATTCTTCGAAACTTCACCAAGGCATTAACATGAGCCTCGGAGCACAAGAGCAGAGCAAGCATGGAGATCTTGGACAGTCTCGTCCCAACTGCTCCACAACATTGTAGTCACTCTTCTTGATAATCTTGAATTTCCTCCATTTCTTGTTTGGAGGTGTCTTGAGAACTTCCTTTGGTACTCGGTTGAGGGATGAGCCAGGTTCTTTCCCTAGTGGGATATTGGTGGAGTAGACGCGAGTGGAGTCGCAGTGTCTTCGGAGGAGAGATCTCGAGAGAATACCCTCTGTTACCTTACTTGATCCTGATGTTGTCAATGTCGAAATGGTAGCTTCAACGTAAGATCTTCAATGGTCGAGGGTCTTGTTTGACACCATGATAGTAAACATCGATCCATAATTCCAAGGGATAGCCTTGTCGAGGAATATGGAACTGGTCTTGGAGAAGTGATAATGAGAGGTGCCACTCTAGGCACCGGATCAGAGGAAATTCTTATTGTGTTAACATCAAGATAGTCTTCGGGAAATCGTCACCCCATCCGTCGCTTTAACCTCTTCAATAGGAATCTTGTAACTATCGTGACTGTACTTCACCATGTAATCGTACTTTCCACTTGGCTGCCCCAAGGTGTCCCACACGATGGTACACTGTCGCATTGTCGATCTTCAACTTAGACATTTCATCACACGCTTCGCAGTGGTTTCGAAATAGTATCTCACGGTTATCCATCATGCACCGAACACGCCTTCTCAACCAAGCACAACCATCGTGCGTATGGGCACCAACGACAATTCTCGGGCATCCTGGATTGACACCGGCCTGCAACAAATTCTTCTTAACGGTCATCAGAGGGATGGTCAAGTCATCTATGTTGAAAACGTAAGTATCGTCACCAACAGCATTGGAACTCTTGTCATGGTTAGGCATAGGCGCGTTGATCACATTTGGAGTCTCAACAGGAGGATCAAACTCAATTTGTTTAGATTCAATCATATCTTGAATCTTGTTCTTTAGAGCCCAACAATTGTCGATGTCGCGCCTCGTCGTTGGAATGGTAAGCACACTTAGCATTAGGATTATACTGAGAGGAAGTGTTGACATTCGAGGAGGATCCTCAAGGTAATCACCGCTTTCAACATGTGTTGCAAGGCTTGCGACAATGGCATGTTGATCTTCGTGAACCTTCGTGCTCGTTACGCTGTCACCGAGGTCCGATGTAGGATCGAGATCACAACCGCCCCACAGATTGAGCGGTCGGTCTTGGCTCGGCTTTTCCGACCATACACATTAGCTTCTTTCTTACCACCAAAAGATCTCTTTGCAGATTTGAAGATGTCTCTACCGAATCTTCCCACTCTTGATACCGCTTCAACGCTCGTCGAATCAACTCGGTGAATCCGGATGAAGAATTTCCAATCGATGATTGAAGAACGGGCCTGTGTTGTTCCATGAACATATCAACCAATTCCCTATTGGACAAGGGTGGTTGAACTCGCCGCTAGATCTCTCCATTTCGAGCATACCTTGAACTTCGTCACGACCCATAGACATGCTTTGTAGTTGCATGCGAGTGGGTGTCAATTCAAGATTGTACTCATATTGTCGTAGAAAGCATCGCTAAGTCACTCCAAGTACGGATACGGTCATTCTCTAGTGATAGTACCATTCCAACTGGTTCGGACAAACTCTCTTGAAAATAGTGCATCCACAACTTTCTGTCATCAATGTGGGGATTGATTTTCTGAACATAAGACTTCAAATGCAGCTTAGGGCAAGACATGCCATCATACTTGGCAAAAGTAGGAACTTTGAATTTGGGAGGAATCACAACACCAGGAACAAGACTCGGATCATCAAAGTTCGGCCCGGACATCTTCAGTTTTCCACAAGATTCGAGTCTTCAAGTTGCTTGTACTTGTCATCTTCATTAGAGTGTTGGCTATAATCAGAATGATCTTCTCCTCCTTTCTTTGGCTCACGCTGCTCACCTTCATCACCCTTGGTACTCCCCTCGGTATGGACACTTCAGAGAGCTCAATACGGTGACCACCTTAGGACCCCTTTGAAACGCTACCCATGTTGAGGAGACCAACAACCTTCTTCTTCTTGTTGATGAGCTTCTTCAAATCTTCTTGGCCTTGGACCAAGTGGTAAACATCTCAAACGGGCATTCGAGCTTGAAGATCTTTGACAGTCTGTTCAAGAGCCATTTCTGCTAAAATAAATAGCGAGCAAATGAGAAAACCAATCTCCAATGTACCTGTGATGCAATGTTATGATATGCTATGCAATGTTTATGCGAATGCAATGCAATGTTTTCAAGGACCTAAGAGATTTAAATTTGTTAAACAAGCAATGAACAAACATTTATTAGTACTTCTCATTATTTTTTTTCTTTTTAAGTACAAGAGGTAGTTCAAAACGATAAAAGAAAAGCATAAAAATCCTAAAGCTCTAAGTCTCCCATGGGCGCTTCCTCTTGGTGCCGATGTAGGCGTTGATGTTTCGCTCCTCGTGAAGTAGCTTTGTCAACTCTAACACTTTCTTCTCGCTTGCGTAACACTGAGCTTCAAAGGTATCCCTCTCTTCTTTAAGCTGAATCCAGGATCTCTTCAAGTCTTCAAAATCAGTAGGCATGTCAGGATGGAGAACAAAGATAGGTACGCCACCTATAGCAACAGTTCCATAATTACGGTAGAACAGGCGTGAATGGCATCATGAGGTTTTGAGCTCGAGCTCGCACCCATTTGAGGTAAGGTTCCCAAGAAATGGAGTTCGGGTGCCCCAAAGTCTTGGTATCAGTCTTCTTTACCATGCCCCAAGCGTGTATAAACCTTCGTCGGTAATTCTGGAGATCATGATTGTAATCGAACACAATATCCTGGAGAAGCATATCATGTGGACCATCTCTTCGGGCAAAACCAAACTGACGTAGAGCTAGAGAAGGATTGTAAGTAATACCTCCCCTTATACCAAGTAGTGGTACATTAGGGAATTCTCCACAACGCTCAATGAATGTGAAGTCCTTTTGAGAGAAAAGACTCCAACGGATATCTGAATGGGAGAGTGACATTAGCCTTTGAGACCATCTCAACCTTTGTTCATTCTTCAAAACTGATGGAGGAAGGTGCGAAATAAACCACCTTGAAAGTAACGGTATACAACACATGAGAGTTCCTTGTCGCTTAGTAGTACGTGTGGAGAGAATGCAGGATGTCTCCAAGTAAAGTAGGCACAGGATTGCGGGTAAGGAACAACTTGATGGCATTGATGTCAATGAATTGATCCGAGTTAGGAAATAGAACCAAACCATAAATTAGCAAGGCCCCAATGTTTTCAAATGCATGGAAACTCATAACTTTGAGGAATTCTCGGGCTTTCTTGATTAAGAACTTGGAAAGTAAACCCTTAACTCCGCTTCTAGTTTCCCAATTGGCTTCAATGTCCGAGCGCTTAAGATGGGCGGATGCAATGTCTTCGAACTTAGGAACCTTTTCCAAACCGTGAATGGCATTTGGTCGAGAATAGGTACCCCAAGTAGCTTAGAGAACTCTTCCAAGGTAGGAACCAACCGATAATCGGAAATGTGAAGCAATGGTGTTTCGGATCAAAGAACCGAATAGACATGCATCATATCTTCTTCAAAACCGAGATAACCAAATCAAGCAGATAACCATGTCTTTTGATGAACCGAGCATGGTCGGAATTTCAAACCAATTCTTTGAGTTGAGAAGGATACCCATGAAGTTGATTCGGATAGTCTTTCTAGAAGCCATAATCCCTACAAAACAGAGCAAAGATAAATCCCTAGGTCCTTGAAATAGTTAGAAATGATATGCAATGCGAATGATGTCATGATGTCATGTTTGGCACACAAGCAATTCACACAATGAGCCTAGGGTGAAGGCTTGCATGAGGTATAGGTGATTACCCTACCAAAAGTTTGAGTTGGTTCATCCTGTCCTATAATAGTAACCGGGTTCTAGGAATCTCATATCATAGATCTTTCTCGTAGGCGCTTATTTCAATACGACGGCCAAGTGGTCGATCGAAAATGTCCCAAAAGTCTAATCTCAATGAGCGTAGCATCGAGTATCAACCAACCTCGGTCTACACCAAAGCCGACCATCTCACTACCTTCTAATGGCCAAGATGGGTCAATTAAGGTTCTAAAAGTTTAGTTAGCGCTTGATGACACCACACAGAAGCCAAATACTATCTTCAACTTGGGAATGAAGAGTATCGGGACAACCAAAGTGTCACGCTAACGTAGCCATCATGTTGACCGCGTAGTTATACGTCTAACGGTCGCAATGATCTAATGCTACTTACCTAAAAGGAAACCCGGATCCGGGTGTAGGATCCCCCAACAATATAATACCCAAGCAACCCTTAAAGATAAAGCATACAAGTCAAACAAAAAGCAATAAAAGTTATCTAGAAATCCCTAAGGCAATTCTCTTTAGGGTGTTTCAGAGTCGCCAGCCTGATACGGTGAACCGACTTTGTAGGATTTTGTATCCAAATGTGCGGATAGCAAGAGTCGCCACCGACTTTTATTTTTATCCAATTAAGGGAAGGTAAAAGTAAAAAAGACCTTCGTTAGATTCTCGAGTTCGGGAGAATGGTTATGAAAAGGAAGGTATTAGCACCCTTTCCATCCGTAGTTATCTACGGCTCTTAGTTGCTCTAGATCACTTTTAAAATTGCTTTCGTGTGTTTGACAAAATGTTTTGAAAAGGCATTTCGCTTTGACTTTGTAATGACTCATGTAGGAGTGTATACAAAGTGTTCGAAATGTTTTTGTTTTGAAAAGAATTTAAACTTTGAAAAAGAGTGTGTGGTGTGAAAAGCATTTGATAGAGCAAGCAACTAAGAGACTTATTTACCCACTCAGAATTGGTCGTTTTTGTACTTCTACGTTCCTTTAGAATAGCGTTAGCCAAACCATTAGTTGGTAAGTAACTCCATTCGTTGGATGTAAGCGGGACATTCGAAGGGACATCAGATGGTCATAGAAAGCAACTTGTAGGAAGTATCCTAGCACATATCGGGACTATCATCATTTTCGAGGCGACAATCAAGGGTCAAGATCATGTATTCGGAGGCGACATCGTGGGTCTTATGATCTTTGTATCGAAGGGACTATGATGATTTGTTTGGAAGGCAACGGTGCTAGAATACCTCTACGTTCGAGGGACATGACCATTTTAAATTCGCAAAGGCAACGAGAGAGAATTACCCTAAGGGGTGCGTGTGTGAGAGAAGTGTGTCAAATTCAGATATTTTATCTTGAAGATTAGTGTGAGCTATGTCCAATTATTATCTTGCCATACACGCCTAGTTACTAACAGTTGATAAGGGTGCGGAAAGTAAAATGCGGAATGTAAAATGCGGAAAGATAAATCCTACGCTATTACATGGCTTTGGGGCAGATACATAATTTAAACTTGCGGAAAATAAAAGTCCTAAATTAAACTATTACAACCCATGAGCAATTACATTATTGGAAAAAAAATAGAAAACGGTAAAGAAACGTCTGAATCGGAACAACCTGTGAAAGAATGAGAAATCGGAAAATACGAGATGAATTGAATAAGAGGAAAAATGTTAGAAAAAATGCAAATTTTAATATGAGAAAATTAATATATGCTGGAAATAAGATAAATAAGTTAAAATAATTTTTTGGGATTTTTTGGAAAAGATTTAATAATTAAAATGCAATTTATAATGATTTAAATGCTAAAATAAAAATAAAATAAATATGCATGCAAAAATTATATTTTTTAATTTATTAAATTAAATAAACATTTTTAGAATATAAATGAAAAAGAAAATATTTTTTTGGTAATTTTTAAATGCAGAATAAAAAATATGTAAGTTAATTAAAATGAATGAAAATATTGAAATAATTAAAAAAAATAGGAAAATAGAGTTTTGTAAAAGTGAAAAAAGAACATTGGTCTTGCCAGGATTCGAACTGGAGACCTTGTGTTCAAACTTTGAGAACCAACACGCTAACCACTACACCACACGCGCATCTGTGTTTGAAAACGGACTTAGTGGATTTTCACACGCGTCGCCTTCGTATTGCCTCCTCCTTCACGCCAGACTTCATCTTCTTCGATTTGAATATTTGAAGCTAGCGTCGGTCTTTCTTCGACGCTACAGGCCCTGGCTAAATGGAAAATCAAGCACAAGTAATATAAATGCATTGTAAATACATGATTCGATTTCAGGCATTGTTCCGAGTTCATTGGTCATGGTCTCATGGTCCAATTTTTCCTATTTTGTGAAACCCTAAATCGGCACAGGAAACCCTAACAATGGCAATACATGTTCCCGGCCATGGAAATTCGATTAAGGCACCCAGAAAGCTTGCAAACTCATCACTAATCACAAAAACAAACACAAATCAAGTTAATAATGCATGGATGATAGAAATCGAATTTTGAAATTTCAAGAACAAACCAAATTCGGTTTTCGTGATTCTTGATGGTTTTTGGCAAAGTGAAGGTCTGAATCGACTCTGGAGATGTCAAGCAATGTGTTGGACACCTCAAAAACGATTGAAAACGGCTGGAAATAGGGTTACCACTTGCTTGTGCACCACGGTTTTTTGAGCTTTGGAATAGGGTTTGTGGAGCAATTTTTTCCTCTTTTCTTGATAGGTATGCATCATATATTTATACTGGATGGATTTGGAATGGTTTTTGGAAAGAATTGATCAACATTCAATGGAAATAAAATTTTGATATTCTCATGAAATCAAATTTTCAAATTTTGTCCAATTTCAATCCAATCTTGCCAAATTTGATCTAATTTCGAAATTGCTGGCATTTATGGGTTGATTGGATCACAAGAAAGTAATAAAAATCAATCTTCCAATTAATTTTGATTTTATAATTTATTTTAAGATTTAATTTGAATTTAAATAAATAAATTACAAATTAAATAGAAAAATAAATCAAAAATTCGTGGCATTGGGCTTGGATATTCCTAATTGCATGAGGAACAAGTTAGGATGAAGAAAAAATAGGCCCATTTGCAAAAGATTTGATTTTTGAAGTATCTCTTTGTGCATTCTTCCAAAATTGCCCAACTTGTGAATGGTGTAACTTGCTCAATTTTCCACATTTTTGAGTATTCTTGGACTTTTTGGAAAGCTCTAAGAGTCCTCTAAACAATGTCTTTGGTCTCATCTCAATTGGAGTTACCATGCTTAATATATCTTCAAAACAAAAAGTTGACTTTTTGTTGACTTTGAAAATGACCTGTAATGTTTTGAGCTATACCTCTCAAATGAAGCATTTTTTGGACATTCTTGTGAGACATGAAGTTGTATAGAATTGAATTTCCTTCAAAATGAGCTTTGGTGGGAAAATTTCTAAGAAAGTATGAGAAAGTTATGACCAGTCAAAGTTCAGTTGACTTTTCACCTAGAAACCCTAATTTAGAAAGTTTGACTTTTGAGCAAATCTTGAGTTTTCTTGATGAATCATGATCAACCCTTGATCAAATGATGAATGTAACTTCAAAATGAGGATGTTGACCAAAAATCAGAAGTTTTGACTGTATGTTGACCACAGTTGACTTTTTGTCCATTACAACTGATTTTCAACCATCTGAGCAATTGTCTGAGGAAACTTGACTTGTGAAGCTTGAAACTTGACATGGAGAATCTTTGAAGCATATGAGGAGGCATGGAGGCCTTTGGAGATGTTGGAAATCCACCTTGACTTGAGAGATACCAAACCCTAGTTTGGGTTGATTGTCTAGGAGAGAGTTTGTCTGATCAACTCTTGAGGAATCCTTGAGCATAGATGCATGAAATCTTTTGAGTAGATGGAGGGCAAATTTTGGGGTATGACAATCTCGTTGAGGACTATACCCGTTATGTCCCCTTTTGCCCGACATAACAACTAATTATGAGCATCATCGCTCGACTTTGACCTAGTCATCTCGAACAACTATATTTGCGGGCCCGCATATCTCAGCCCAAATATAACAACCAATGAGAATCCTTCTAGCTTCATTATATAAACCCCCATATCTTTGATGGCAAGGTATCACTTTCTTACACTCTAAACCATAATTTCCACTATCCTCTTCTTCGAACATTTGTTTACTTTAGCATCGGAGTGCCTTGCAGGTACACCACCCCCTCCTCAACATCAACTTGCTCGAAGGATCTTCAACCGTTCCGGCCGTCTCCGATTCTGATCACTTGTTCAGATCAAGAAGTAATAAAGTTGTATACCGTTATATGCCACTTTTCTCCATTTGGGTCGAGGCGGAGACAAGTTACTACCACCCAAGCCAAGATCCATTGAAAACCCTAGATAGAGAAAGGGAAAACAAAATACTTTAAAGTATGATAGTTTTGGGAAGACCAACAACCACAGTTTCCGACAGTGTATCTGTGTGAGCTATGGAAGTGCATGAATAGATTTCTTCAAAAAATTAACAAACAAATTGTTATTTGTGAGTTGCTTTAATTTTTTAATGTGTTAGAGTTGATTTTTAGTTAAAGGCTTCAATGCACTTTTGATCCCACTATTTTCAATTTTTTGAAGTTTTAGACCCTGTTTGAGAGCCAGCTTTCAAGTCCCTAAACTTTTCCTCACTTGGGATTTTCATGGTCCACCTCACCTGGATGCTTCATTAATGACGTGGCAAGGGATTTGTGCATCCACATCATACATAATTAATTTTTATTTTCAGAATTTAATTTTAAATATTAAAAATCATTTTTCTTTTTTAAAAAACATGTTCAAAATACGAAGGACTCCTCGTAGTAGAATTGTCGCATGGCATCGGTTTCAACTTATTTGTTGCACCTTTAGTTTTTACCGGTTGAGAGGGTTGTTTCAAATTTGTGTTCTTCGGAAACATAATCTTCATAAACTCTTCTTTGATGTGGAGTTTGGTGGCGTCATTAGCTTTCATAAATCTTTCTTGTATCGCTTTCCATTCGGTTAACATGGGGATATTTGACTTATCGCTTTTCATTTTCCTGTCATTGTCAAAACTAAGTATCTTCCAATGACTAGAGACCTCGTCCATACGTATCGGGCTATCACTACTCATCTTCTTGGATATGACACAAGCACAAGGGAGACCATATGTTTTCACAATAGTGCAACCACACTTTGTGGTGTCATCACCCACATTAGAAGCTCTTTTGGCCTCATGAAAAATATAATTAAGAGTCGCCCGGGAGATGTTACCAACCAACTAAGAACATAGCATGTTGTCTTTGAACCTGTGTTCCAACACCATAATACTACGACCAAATGTCATTTGTATCTCATTATGCTGGTTTAGTATCATATGGTTCACATATACCCAACCAGTAATCAAATCACCCTTGCTATTTCCCAACCAATTCTTGAGATAAGCATGCGCAAACTCAACTCGGTTTGATGTTGTATTACCGAGGTGCATAACCTGATCAACCCATGCACAAACAACCTTCTCCTTGACCTGATCAAGAATTGTGCTCTCAACATATTTCAATAGATTTAGATATTTCACACGAACAAATCGGAATTGTAAAACAGCATCAGCATACAACTCTTTTGTAGATGCATTTATAATAACATTCCATGCAACCATGATTTTCTCCACAATAACACCCGACTTGACAAACTTTCCATCTTCACCAGTTACCTATTTTAACCCCACAACAGGTTTAACCCGACTTCTCACATTTTTAGTAATATGGTACCTACAAAGTAATGCGGAGGAAGTGGGAAATATGATTGCAATCGAATTTATTAATGTTGTATCTCGGTCGATAATAATTACTTTTGGCATATCATCTTGGTCCTTCAACATTGACCTACACACCTCTAAAGCCCATTGAAAGTTGCCTTATTTTTCGCACTCTAAAAATGCAAAACCAACAGAGTACGTCTTCTCAGTCGACATAACACCAACAATTTCCAACAACAGTAGTCCATACTTGTTGGTTTTGTACGTCGAATCAATTACGAGTATGGTAGGAACACATGTTGAACAATTTAATGGAATCAGGACGAGTCCAATAAATGTCTCTAACAGTTACTCCATTATCACCCCGTCGGTGCCTACAAACATATT
Organism: Vicia sativa; assembly: GCA_021764765.1. Taxonomy (NCBI): domain Eukaryota; kingdom Viridiplantae; phylum Streptophyta; class Magnoliopsida; order Fabales; family Fabaceae; genus Vicia; species Vicia sativa. The sequence goes on from CM038795.1 coordinate 39,709,305, forward strand.
TGTTCTTATCTAGAACTTTCAAGAGGTGTTGTATTTCGGTTCGATCCTTCCGAAGGGCTAACTTGGTTTGACAGCGCTTATTGTACACTTCTTTGATATTTGATGTGCTCTCCGGTCTTTTGCGCTTCAAAGTTGGAAGAATGTTTTTGGGAAGTACCAAATTTAAAGTCATGTCGGAAACACATGTCTTCTCATCCGGAAGTAGCTGATATGTTATTGGATGACCAACCAACTTTGAAGTTAAAGTATTATTGTGTTAACCGCTAATCACATTAAATTTCCACTTCTTATTGGCCATGAGATAACCACGCAACCGGAACTAACACTCACATTTTCTTGTACCGGTATCCCCGCGTTTAAAATTTTGAATACGAGCCACGCATTTTTCGCTCATTTCGTATGTCAAAATTACAAACGCATTTCTTCTATCAGTACCGTTATCGGACTTTGCTATCACAGTACCAAATCCTAGTCTCGTTGCCTCTAAACGAATCCACTGCAACATATCGTCCCGTAATTCAAATTCTTCAACATTTTCAAAATATTCACGAACATCTACCACCTTAATTACGATAGGCGGAACTACGACCAACGAAATAACTTTAGTCACATCGGGTTTAGGAATGTGGGTGCACCATACCTATGTTACATAAAAAAATAATTATAAACATGTCACAGTGAAAGCTGTTGCAAAATTTAACACATACACAAAACCAGAAATGGACTTCCGTTTGTGTTCAACCAAAAACTGGAAGTATAATTCCGATTTAGACGTAACCTTATTTTCTTCAAAAACTAACAGATTAATGTAGTGAATGAGGGATAAAAGATATAAAGCTTACCTGAAATTCTACTTCCTTTAGTTATTTCTGGTATGATGAATCACAAAAATGAAGATTTGGAGTGGAAAATAGATTGACAATGGAGAGTGTTTTTGAGAGGTTTGAAGGAGAAAGTGTGTTATGGTGGTGATCACCATGGTTGTTGTTTTAAGCAATCAATGTCATGCCAAAACTGGAAGTATACTTCATATTTTATACACAATATCCAAGTGGCAGCACAATTCAATGTTTCTGCTATTATAACCGGAAATATACATCTGATTCTAAATCAAAAGTACATTTCCGATTAAGTTTGTTATAATTTGAGGGATCACATCATATTTTAAGTGATTTGTATAAAATAGAATGTGAACGAAAAGTAAACTTTCAATTTTAAAATGATACTTTCAATTTTTCATAAAATACCCGCACTACTATGAGGTGATTAAAAAATTCACAATTTTTAAAACCACTAAACTACAAATAACATATTTAGGGTCAACCTAATTAACTAAAGACATATATTCATTTAAAATTCAATATAAGTACACACTAAACAACGAAGAAACATATTTAAAATTAACCTAAATTAACTAGTAAAGACAAATTTAAATCTACAAAATTTCTCCTCCAACCAAAAACCAATCACTCTGTCAACCAATTGTCCCATTATTAATTTTCTACCCTGTCATTTTATTCCGCTATAAATTTTCCAGATTCTGCAAGGTTAACAAAATATCCAACACTCTTTTTCTTTTTTGACCGAAAAAAATCCAATGCTGTTTTTCTATAACAAGAATTTAAATTAAAGTATACTTTAGGAAAAAGAAAAGAAAAGCAGTTACCAACCTCGTATATAAAAAAGGACTTATTCGTATTAATTTAACACAAAAAAAAAACCTGAAGTTTAGAATTTGTTATAAAAATCCGAAAAATGTGAATAAGCTAAAAGATTCGTTTCTTCTTCATCTTTATTTCTCAGAATTAAAATTGCTCTAATCAAAGAGAGAGTGTTGAAGCTGTTCATGGAAGAAGATCAAAGCGAAGAGGGAGATTCAGTAAAAGACCAAAATCACCCTCACTCTCTTCCTTTCTCTCTTTCTCGTTCCATTTTCAATATTATTCAACCATTATTATATTGTTATTAGCTTTTAATTTTTTTTATTATATTAATTTCTGTATCAAATATGGGTAAGAAGAGCAAGAGTCTCTTTACCTTTCGCCGCCGCTCTAAGAAATCCGCCGTGCCATTTCCGTCTCCGCCGCATCCTACGGCGGTCGAAATCAATAGCTCGCCGTCGGAGAATCGATTGGTTACAAAAGCTAAGAAAAAAACCGGTGGAGCCCGGCTATGGATGCGGTTCGACCGGTCTGGCCGGTCGGAGCTCGTCGAGTGGGAGAAAAACACCATCATCCGCCATGCCGCAATTCCTGCCAGAGACCTCAGGATTCTTGGCCCTGTCTTCTCCCATTCATCCAATATCCTCGGTAATTCAATTTTAGGGTTTCAAGTTTTTTATTCATGAAAATTTTCAATGTAGTTTCTGAATTGTTTATTTGATTATTGTGTTTAGCGAGAGATAAAGCGATGGTTGTTAATTTGGAGTTTATAAAAGCGATAGTAACCGCTGAGGAGATTTTGTTGCTTGATCCTTTACGTCAGGAGGTTCTTCCGTTTGTTGAACAATTGAGGCTACAGCTTCCACACAAGGCTCAACCGAAGCTTCTTGGCGGTGGGGATGAACAAGATTTGCCTGTTCCTGAGGGTGGTGATGGTTTACCCTCGGAGCTTCCGCTTCCGTTTGAGTTTCAAGTGTTGGAGATTGCCTTGGAAGTTGTGTGTACTTATCTGGATTCGAATGTTGCTGACCTTGAGAGAGGGGCGTATCCTGTGTTGGATGAGTTGGCTAGGAATGTTAGTACCAAGAATCTTGAACATGTTAGGAGCTTGAAGAGTAATCTTACTCGTTTGCTTGCACGTGTACAGAAGGTGCGTGCTCTGCATGAATTTTAAGGCTGTTTATAATGTGCTGCATAAGTTCCTTCACTTGCAAGTTATAATTAGACCCATTTGTGTTTGTTTGTTTGTGTTTTGTTTGTTTGTGTTTTGTTTGTTTGTGTTTTGTTTTTCAATTGTCAATCTTTGTTCATGTAAAGAGGTTGCTTTTTATGTTATTGAAAATAATTCTTTTGATAGCTATAGGTGTTTATGGAAATTCAACATTTAAGGAGGAAATAATTGCCTACTTAGATTAATATTTGTATTCTTATGTACAATGTCCTCTGTACTTTGTTGGACTTGGACTGGTTGAGATACCCGTTAAGGTACTTGTATTTCTAATAGTGCCGACAAAATTTTATATGTTGCAATTGTACATCACATTGAGATGGTTTAACTTTTTAGGAAGTTACAGATGATTTTTAACCTCTGTGGGTTGTGGACATATGATATATACATCCAGTTATGCAATCCTGGGGAAAAAAAGGAAGAAAAGTTATTTCCCTCACACCCTTTTAATTGCTTGATTTTCTGTTGCATTGTTAAATACTCATATTAGCTCTCAAGTAGAAAATTAGTAGAAGTTTCTGCTCATAATGAGAAATGTTTACCCTGTATAAGTTCATGCATTGTGTTATCTTTGAGATGTCATACTTTAGAAATTAAAGGTCCACTTTTACAGGTGCGAGATGAAATTGAACATCTACTAGATGACAATGAAGACATGGCTCAACTATATTTGACAAGGAAGTGGTTGCAAAATCAACAACTTGAGGCTCAGTTGGGACCTACAACCTCGAATAACCTTTCAATTGTTCGACGACTTAATTCTACCAGAAGTGGAAGTGTTGTGACTAACAACGATGATAATGATGTGGAGGACTTGGAGATGTTGCTTGAAGCTTATTTTATGCAGTTGGATGGAACTCGTAACAAGATATTGTCTGTAAGTGTTCATGTGACCAGATTTTTGTCAAATCATGTTCATGTCAGTTTTTGAAGAGTAGAATTGTTGTTCTCTATTTAGAATCTATTGGTCTATCTAATTTACATAGCTGCAACTTCTAATTTCTTACTGCAAAAATCATATTGCATCCTTTTAGTTTTTTCTTGTTTTGTGATGGAGGAAAGTTGGGTTGTTGCTGTTCAGTAAAATAGTACTATATTGCATCCTTTTAGTTCTCTTGTTTTGGGGTGGAGGAAAGCTGGGTTGTTGCTGTTTTGGTAAGAAAGTACTAAGAGTTACTTGTCTTGAGATCTCCCTGCTGTAGCCATGAAAGTTTGTTACTGTAATTGAGACAGTGCTTATGAGTAGTAGTCTAGTCCAACTTTCTTTTGATTCTGGATTTAGAAAATATAGTATTGTCTAGCTGATGGGAAAACAAAGGGTTGTAATCTAATCAATGATTTCCTTTTCCAATTTGTAACAAAACTCGGAGAATAACCATGTCTATCTTAGAACTTCAGGGTTTGGCAAAGTATTCATGATTTTGAAATGTCACGTGAATTTGATTGGCATATCAAATGTTATGAAGTCTGATTGGAATCTCGAATGTTAATCTATTTCATTGTTCTTGAGAAGTGTCGCGGTTCTTACTTATTGGCTACTGATTTGCAGGTTAGGGAGTATATTGACGACACTGAAGACTATGTCAACATCCAACTTGATAACCATAGGAATGAGCTTATCCAACTGCAGTTGACATTGACTATTGCATCATTTGCTATTGCTATTGAGACATTGATTGCTGGTGCATTTGGTATGAACATTCCATGTCAATTATACGAGAAAGACGGAATTTTTTGGCCTTTTGTCGGGACTATCACTGCAGTTTCCGTATTCCTTTTCCTGCTTGTTTTAGCATATGCTAAATGGAAAAAGTTATTGGGATCGTAGTCATCAGCTTTTGATTTATAGCAAATAGCAAATGTGAATCTTGGCAGTTGGTGATTTGATGAACATACAGAAATAAGAAGAAACCCTCAAACAAGTAAAACCTATGAAGGGTGTGTTTCAATTTCTCAAAATGTTGTTAGGTTAATGTCCCTTTTGACATGGCGTGCATAGCTTCTTTTTGTTTTATCGTTTTTTCGTTGTATTATAATAAGGCCGGGTCAGTTTATATGTCATGGCAATTGTATATGAGATTAATAGTATCTTTGCTATATGGTAAATTATATTAAAAAAACTTATTTTAAAAGGTTGCTATATGATTTTTTTTTAATGATTTTATCTTTCTAGTTTTTAAATATTTTTTATAAAGACTTCACGAAAAATGGAAGAAGTTATTTTAAGTTACTTGATGTAAATTAAAATAAGTAGTTTTTACATATATATGATTTGTAATTGTGTTTGTTTCAAGGTTAAAAAAATATATTTTTGAAATATAATATTCTCATGTTTGATTCAAATTTACAAAAATAATTTCAAGATATTTTTTATTTCAAAGAATCTTTTTACACATGATTTTTTTAATATTTATTCCAAAATTTAAAGAGTGGGAATATATGATTCATATGGTAATACATTTCCACTATCTATCAAATTTTATAATAACTTTTAGGAATCTAGCTTTTTATCAAATACATAAGTTAGAATAATAATTCTAGAGATATTATTATTCTAAAAAATATAATTTCAAACTACTTTCTTAACATGAACACATTTACACCTTTTTTTTTAAAATGATTTTTATGGGAAGTCATTCAAAATACTTTCTTATTTGATGATATTTTGAAAAATAATATAATTTATAGAAAGTTCTTGTTTTTATGTAAGTCCTAGAAAATCAAATATTAAAAAGAAATAAAACTGTAACAAATGATAATATTATTATAGAAAAGTGATTTTTGTTTTGACAAATAAATAAAAAGTAATTTGTTACAAATAAATAAATAAAAAGTAATTTGTTACAAATAAGTCCTAAATTGTATATCCTCCGTTCCTTTTTAGTTGTCACACTTGTTAAAATCTTTTTAATCAAAGACAAACAAAAAAGAATAAATATATTTACATCTTTTTCTAATTTACCTTTATTTTTATCTTTATTCAGTCTACTATTTTTTTTACACTCCTCATTTCATGTGTCAGTTAAAAAAGTAATGATATAATTGACTTTATACATATAAAATACTAACTAAATAGAAACAAATTTTTTTAACATTAAAAAAACAGTAGAATTATATATGTAAGTCAACAACATTTTGATATCTCATTAAAGTATATTAATGGCGTAATTAGTAAATCTTAATTTAGTCTTAATTAAAAAGTTATAAATTTATAAAAATCTAAGTATCGTTAAATTACACTAATGACATAATTAGCAAACTCTTAATTTAGTCTTAATCAAAGAGAAATTTAGACTTTTCTTAAAACTCCTTGCATCACATTCATTTGACATTTATTACGGCGTGTCACTCTATTATTTTTTGCTGTTATTTTTGAATTTTTTTAATTCACACGCATTTGCATAATAAATAACCCTAATAAATCCTACAATAATCTAATTATTTCATCCACTAACACTATATTTTAAACTTGAAATTAAAATGAAAACAATAATTATCTATTCATGTGGTGTCTTGAAATAAGAAAAGTCTCTTATGAATTAAATTTTTTCTACAACTTCTCATAAGGACTCTCTCTTTCCAACCGTTCATTATTCTCTATTTCTTAAATTTGTTTATCTCATCTTAAAACAAAAAACTAAACTTAAAAGCAACAACTGAAGAAGGATTTAAGTGGTGGTGAAATGAAGAACGCAAGTGACTTGGTTGAAGATTCACAGTGGAGGCTGGCAGAGCTTGCGGCGGCGCCACCGTGAGACATCTCAGATTCCAAAAAAACAAAAAAAATATGTTGTGCGTTCAGTTTCTCCTCTACTATCCAAATCGAGAGTCAAATTTTTAGAAAAGACAAGCAAATCGGGAAAGGGGGTTCGAAAACCCTAAGGTTCTAATCAACAATAACCTGTCCAGATTTGACCATGGTTGTTGTTGAAATTGTTTCCACCTTCTTCAACGGTCTCACTGTCACCATCATTAGCTTACATTTTAGATTCGTAATACTTCTATTCAAACTTTGATGGATTCAGAAACTTGAAACGTGTTAGGGTTTTATTGAATGGAGTTCATGATGCACAACATATATTTGATGAAAACCTAACTATGTAAATAGTGGGATTTGTGATTGTTATTAAATATTCAATTGTATATTGATTCTATGAATGTCAATGATGTTTCTATGATTTCTTGAATATGTAAGGATTAAATAAAAAATTGTTTTGTTTTGTGTGGACTGATGTTGATGTTGGTTCATGCTTTGCAGATACATGTTCATCAAGTTGACTTTTGTTGATTCTTCTCTGTTTGTGAAGACATCAGAGTTGACTTTTGTTGATTCTTCTCTGTTTGTGAAGACATCAGAGTTGACTTTTGTTGATTCTTCTTTGTTTGTGAAGACATCAGAGTTAGATAATGGAGTTCAGCAAGATAGCCTTGCCTTGAGTTCTTGACATTTCTTTTGTCGCTGCTTGAGCGTGTCATTTCAAAGTTACATAGGCGAGACCAATAGTTCAAGATCTTTTCCGCATAAGTGTGTCTCATGTGACAACGTATGAATCATTGAATTTTAGGTAATAAACAATCATTTTCTCCATATAATATTAGTATTTTATATAGCCTGTTATAGATTTTTAAAACATCATATAATTTCATATTAATATTTAACCTCTCTTATTGCTACTAATACCTGCAAGAAATATTTAAAAAAAACAGGCCGTTTAGTGATTGTTGAAGTGATGTGGATGTTGTGATGTTGTTGTGGAGATCTTTAAAATCTCTATATTGTTGCTGACTTAAAATCACAAGTATTTTCATCTACAATGAAGTTGTTCTTTTCAGACTTTTCATTCAATTAAGTTGATTATGTATGCAAAACACTAGAAAAGTTGTTTGATGTCATTACTTAAATTGGCTTTCATAATGAAGAGGACTGACAATTTTGTTTGCGTAATGATTGTTGAAGTGGTGTGGATATTGTGATGTTGTTGTGGAGATCTTTAAAATCTTTATATTGTTGCTGAGTTAAAATCACAAGTATTTTCATCTGCTTCTAAATAGACTTTGTTTTGATATATCTATTAAATTTAAATTGACAGCTTGAACCTGTGAATTTCTGTCTTCTATTGTCATTCATTAATGTTGCTTGAACCTATGAATTTCTGTCTTCTATTGTCATTCATTAATGTTATAATATAAAATGGTTTGATAGTGACAATAAGAATGGTGTTGGAAAAGAAAGATGTCAAATTTATATGAATTTATTTTTATAAAATTTTACAATAAATTTAAATTATTTTTATTTTATTTTAAAGATTGTTATTAAAGATTGGGATATAATTTTGATTTAATTGTCACGTTGAATTTGTATGAGCATATTTATGTTTGATTGCGAAATTTGTTCTCATAATTAAAGGAGAGAAACTTTCAAATCCGATGTAATATGGTGTATTAAATTGTTGTAATGGAAAATATTCAATTTAATTTTAAAAAATCTTAGATTTTTCTCTTAGAAACACTTTATTATTATTTTTTTCTGTTTTGGATTGGTATCAAATGAGATTTGAAAACAAGATTTTGATTTATTTGAGATAATAGATATTTGTTGATTTGTTGGAACTGTGTGAATATATGAGAAAAATAAAACTAAAATAAATATTATGTTTAAAGACTATTATAACTTTATATTGAATAAAAATATTTTAGATTACCAAGTTAATCTTAACTTTATTATAAATTAAAAGTATATATAATATTCATATTTTTTAAAATTTAAATCCCAATTTTTTTTTATTTTTAAGAGTTTTATTTTATTAATTTGTTAAAAAATTCAAATTATTTTTATAATTTTTTAATATTATAATAATTTGAAAATTAAAGCTTTTTTATATAAAAAATGAGAATTAAAATATTAAGATATAATATTCTGAGTTGAATATATTATTATTTATAATTATGGTAGTTGATATTTTTTTATTATTATTATCATTATTATTATTAGTTAGGTATTCTTATTCTTATTATTATTATTATTATTATTAATTATTGGAGTAATAGTGGTGATTTAATATTATATTATTATTATTATTATTATTATTATTATTATTATTAATTTTAACATTATTATTAATTGTGGTATTGAATTGGAGTTTGTGTAAATAATTAAAAAAATAATAAAAATTCTAAATTATAATATGATGTCAAATAAGTATTGGGATTCTTGCCACATCACAATTAGGGTTAGGGTTGTGTCCAAAGGTTGTCATCATGACAATTTTGAATTTATATTAAGTAGATAATACTAATAATTTATTTATCTTTATTTGATTTTTTATTAAAATTTAAATTTTTACTTGTAATAAAATATATTTTGTAATTATTTATATTTTTAGACAAAAGTTGATAAAAACAAAACAAAAATAATTCCTCATAGTTATTTATTTGTTAATTTTATTTCAATATCAAAGTTGAGATTTAATTTTTTTTAAAAGTCAATTTGATCGGTAAAATAAATATTTTTAATTATCTATTTTATTCATCACACCATTAACATAAATATATATTAAATTATTAATATTGTAATTGATTTTTGGGTTTTTTAGATATGATTTTTGATTTACCTACTAATATCTAAACTAATAAATGTTTTTTAAAAAAATCTTTACGTATTTATAATTATTCGACATTCTTAAATGTTAGAACAACGACATTTTAATTATTTCTCTTTATTCTATAAAATTTAATACTTGATCTACTTAATTTTATTTTTTCCGTAGAAGAGATGATCTACAATATTTTTAAACTCTCCCTTATTTTATTATTAATTACTAGAATTTGGTATTGAAAGAGTGAATGAATGTCAAGTGGAGGTTGTTGGCAGATACATTTTTATTTTAAAAACATATTATTTAGTCATGAAAAATTTGTAGTCATGAAAAAATAATGATAAATGGTAGAAATTTATAAAATCATTAACACGGTTGTTTTTAACATGATATAAAGTCTTGATTTGACTAAATGTTATTTAAACGCAACAGTTTATTTGTTATTTATATATTTTTAAATTAATTAATAAATTCATTTATGATTATTATAATATTTTATTATAATGAAAAATTATATTTTATTTCTATCTTTATAATATAATAAACAATAAAATATTATTTCTATCCATAAAATTTTATAATATAATGAAAAATTAAAAAAAATTTACGTTTGTCTTTTTTTTATATATAATATATTTAGAATATTTATTTTATTTGACAACAAATTAAAAAAAAAATCACTTATGATTATTATAACATTTTATCATAATAAAAAATAAAATTTTATTTCTATCTTTATAATATAGTAAAAAATTAATATAACTCAATATTCTAACTAATTTCAATTACATAACTAATTTCAAGATACATGGAGTGTGGATATTCATTTAGAACTGAAATTTGACTGAGAGCTGTCATATTTATAGGTTTTTAAAATTGTAAATATAATATAATAAGGATTCTAAACTTGTATTTGATGGAAATCTGTGTATATTTTGATGTTTAGATTCCTGTTAAGAGTTTGTACGATCCTCTTTACTGTACATCATGATATTGAACTTCTTCTTTAATATACAATATGATATTATACTTCATATTCATCTGTCACCTTGATTTTGTGGTGCTATGAAATATTATACTCCATTTGTCCCCTGGTTTTGTGGTGCTAACTTTTCATAAGTAATGGTAGAACTTTTTTCTTTTATTAATAAGAAATAGTTAAATAAATAGAAACACATGAATATTTAATTTTGTACTTAAGACTAATAACAATTTACCAGTCAAATAAATAGAAACACGCGAATATTTAATTTTGTATTTAAGATTAATAACAATTTACTTGGAAAAATTATATATATAACTTAAATAAATTTCGTTCTTCCATCTTTTTGTATACTTAGATAAAAAAAAAAAATTTAATCAAAATTAAGTATTAATTTTCCATATCTATTTTAATATTTACAGATAGGTGTGAACATATCTATGACATACCAGTTGTAGACTGTTAATTTTAATTTCCATCTTTTAATACAATGTTCACAATTTAGTTAATGTTAAAAGACATATAAATAAGACCTAATGTAGATATTTATTTAGAATTGAAATTTCACTAGGAGTTGTCATACATTGTAGGTTTGTAAAAATTGTAAATATGATATATAAAAAGAAGAATTTAAAACTGATATTTGACGGAAAGTTTTCGTAAATTTTAGATATGGAAAAATTGAGTAATATCTAAAAAGTAATATTATTTAAATTAGAAAAATGATTTTATTCTTGAGTTTTGTTAACTTATATGGATTCACGGGTAGATGTGAACATATCAATGAGATATCAACTATAGAATGTTCATTTTAATGTCTATTGTTTAACTATTTCTTTTGTTGCTGTTATATATAATTGAAGTTATAAAAATGGTTGTACGATATATTATAAAAAAGGTTTAGGGTCTAGGTTTCGTTAGTCTCACTATAGGTATAGGTATAATAAACCGTTAGTATAGATCTTATTTATTAAATTGGTTATTAGTCATTAGGATGAAATATATATATATATATATATATATATATATAAAATAATTAAAATAAACATGGTAACATTCAGTCCATACAAATATCACGTTTCACAAATGAAATTTCTCCTTACAAACAAAAGAGGGAAATCTCCCTCTCAATATTTCATCTAACGCGTTAATCTAAAAACATCTCAGAAATGATTTTATTCTTGAGTTTTGTTAACTTATCTGGATTCACGTGTAGATGTGAACGTATTTATGAGATAACAACTCTAGACTGTTCATTTTAATGTTAATGTTCAAATTTTAACTATTTCTTTTATTGTTGTTATATATAATTGAAGTTATAAAAATGATTGAAGTTATAAAAATGATTGTACGATTTATTATAAATACGAATAAATACTTAAAAAGTTGATAGTAAAAAACATATAATATAAAATTCAGACGGGATCCGTGCGACAACACTGATTTCTTACTAGTTGATGGTATAAAAATTAAGTTTTTAAAACTTGTTAAATATGCAATTTTGTATATTTTGGAGGAAAAAAAGTAGGAGTGTGATTATTTAGGATTATTATTCTTTGGAATATTATTCTAACTCATGTGTTTGATAAAAATTTAGGTTCCTAAGAATAATTATAAAATTTGATTAATTTTAAATTTTAAAAATAAATAAATAATAGTAAATAAGAATGATAGTGAGAAGTTAAAGTTGGTTGAATTTATTTCCATGTGAATGTTATATTCCCACCTTTTATGTCTTGGAATAAGAATAGATAATCCGTGAGTAAATAATATTTCTTAAAATAAAAAATTCTTTGGAATAATTTTTTAAAACTTGAATCAAACATGAGAATATTATATTTTCATTGTCACATTCCGGAATAATTTTTATAACCTTAAAACAAACACACTCTAGATTGTTTTTTTATGTGACTTGTCTGATAAATTGTAATTTTTTACTATTTATATTTCACCGAAAATCAAAAGTGCTAACAGTCATATAATATGCAAATTGAATGATGACACACCCTAAACTAACATCGACCATGCATAACGAGTCAATGAGATTGCCACGGGTCATTATGCTTACATCCACTATCTCTCGTTGTGGGAGGAGTGACAACAGTGTAATATATCATCCGAACACATTTATAAATAATAAAAATAGTCATCTGAACATATTTATAAGTAGTGAAAATAGTTTTCATTGTTATTAAGAAATTCAATCGAGTATAATTAATTTTTTAGATTTTGATGAAAAATTAATTAAATTTACTATGATGTCATTCTTATTAGATTTAATAGAATGTTAGAAATTGAAATATAAGGGTATATTAGGAATTACAACATTGAATGATTTAGTAATAATTGACGTTTTCTTATAATAGTGACAAAAAATTTGAGCATTTTTGTTACTTATGAATGTATTTGAGATTTACATATTTGGGATTGTTGTAGTGGACATTTCAAATTTGTTTTTGTATGCTGTTTATTTTCGTTGTGTTGTTGTTTGTTGTATATTTGAAATGGCCTCAGTGGATTATCTGAAGCATCATGTATCATGTATGGATGAGACACTCGAAAGAACCATATCATATAATTGTACTCGTAGCTCCAATCGTCTGGTGCTACGGTACTCTTGGCCTCATCAGGAACAAGATGATTCTCAAAATCATTAAACAAAACATCTATATCCCCCGTTTCACCGTCTGAGGAGCAAATACGACAGGATCTCGAGGAATGGTCCAGGTGAATCCGAACTGACGGTGGTTGACGTATGAGAAGAAGTATATGTCCTCATGCACGAGGCGGACAATGTAGACCTGAAACGTCTTAGTCTCCTGGTTCCCTCAGAGCAGGCCATATGCGCAGGCACACAACTTATCTTCAATATAATCGTTCAAAGAGTGTTTTGTGTTTTTTTTAGAGTTTTGAGTTTTGAAATGTTACTGTAATGGGATGGGGGAAGAGGCAGTGTGCCTTGTTAGTGCGTCCAAAAACCATAAATATACCCATGGTTGCAAACCCTTGTTGTATTTTCGGTTTACACCCAACTCTTCATATGTACTTCATGTTTAACATGGTGCAAACCGAAAAAGATTCTTCCGATTTTTGGGGTATTTTAGGAATTTCGCGTGGTGCCTAAGAAAAGCATAGGGTGAAATAAGAAATCCCCTAAATTAAATCGTATGAAATATTAATTTTGAAAAATGTTTTTGCTTAATCAATACCAAAAAATATAAAGAATTCAAGAGAAAAAAGGTTGAGTCTAAAGACCCTCAGAAATATTTGAAGAGATATGTATTGTTTAAACCCCGTAGATTTTTCTAGTTAAACTCTTATGTACCATACTCTTAAAATTTTGAAAAGTATCTCTGAATATGGGTGTTTAAATTTAAATCGGTCCAAATAAAAATCACAAGTTGATTTTAAAAAATCAAAAATTGCTAATAATTAATATTTATTGGACGTTTGAATGTCATTGTGTAAAACCACTCGATTCGGATTGGATTTCAGATTAATTTTAAAAAATTGATTAAATCGAACCGAACCATATGCATATATTTTTATACTTATTTATTTTTTATTAGAATGATATATTGTGTTAATTTATTATTCGATTATAATCATTTTTTAATATTATTAATTAGTTTGGTTTAATTTTTTTATTTTTATTATTTCATTTATGATCATTCTCATTATGTAATATAAGCATTTAATATATTATATGTTATATAATATATCAAACCAATGATTTACTAGTACTTTTATAATATTAATAAAAATATAATTTGCGTTAAAAATCGATTCAAATTAAATTGTATTAAAATGGGTTAGATCAAATCATTTTTTTTAACATACAATCTAAAATAGAACTGACCTGCAAACTAATTTATCTTTGAATCTGATGAATTTTTGTCTCAAAACTAATCCAAACCGCATCGGGAACACCACTATCCCAAAGTAATTTATTAAAACACTCTGACATAAAATTAATTTATGCATTGCATTTAGTTAACTAAGGAAAAATTTGATTACAAGAGAAATGTAGCAATGCAACTTTACTAACCTAATGTTTGATGTTGATTCTAACCATTTCTCTTCCCTTGATCTTGAGCTCGACCAAGTATCCCGATAACATTGATTCACTGTCTCACGCTACACCTTTGCAAGAACCCATATTCTTCAAAGCTTTCACTTAATCGAATTTAATTGTGTATTATCGTGTCCCATGATTTCCAAATGGTTCACCGTCTCACGTTACTCCTTTGATCGAACCCATCATTCTTTAAAGCTTTCACTCGATCAAATCCATTTTTTGTAAAATCTTGTGTAAATCCTCAAAAATCAACACTATGATCTTGGAGGAAAAACCCTAAGGTTTTCTTCAAAGCAACACAAATGGTTTGTTCAGACCTACTTCAGACCACTCCAAAAACCTTTTTATCATGTGTTGTCGTTGTTGATGTATGTTGTTGTTGTTCATCAATTTCTTATGTTGTTCTTGTTGTGTATAAATAGTTTGTGTTAATGTTGTTGTTGATAGGTATATGTTATTTTAGATAAATGTTGTTGTTGTTGTTGTTGAGTTTATTATAATGTATGTAAATTGCTTGTTTCAATAATCCTTCATTGAACATGCATTCATTTAAAGTGATTAGAATATAATAATTTAAAAATTAAGTTATATTTGAAACACAACTTAGATCATTCATTATTTTTCGAATTGCATACATCTTGTAATTCATCTATCGCATTTTAACACGTAGAACTTGGTTTATTGCCTTAAGTTCTTTAATGAAATAATTCGCTCTATATTAATTTATAGTACAAAATATCAAATTTGTTGAGATATTCCAAATCATCGTCATCGTTGTCATCCTAATAATAATCCCCATCGATTAAAGTAATGATCATGATAACAATAATGATGATTCTGAAATAGTCAACATATTGATATTTTGCAAAATAAACTAGGAATGAATTGTTGCTTTGAAGAACTTGGATCATTGAACCAAATACTACGTGTTAAGTAGCAGGAGATGAATTACAATTTGAATTCAATTTGAAAAACAATGGTTTGTTTAAGTTGTTTTTAAGAATCACCTAAGTTTTCTAATTATGATCTACCACATCAATTTTAATGATTGTATATCTTGAATAGGTGTGGGAAAAAATAAATCTACATATTTTATAATAAAATACTTTCCACAACAGTTATAAACTATAATCATGGTGAAATTGTAATGATATTCCAAATAAATTGCAATTGTTGAGTTTCAAACCCATGACCTAAATATATATCAGAACTATTCCCAATTATAATTGTTGTGGTATGGAGAGTGCTACTTAGCTTCCACCACTGATGTACAACTTTAGTGATACACGTCTTACATACAACTACCCCCACCTAACAATGGTTGGTTAAGCATTATGGTATGACTTTTCCAACCGTTGTGATATTGCTTTTCAGTAGTGGAGTTAAATACTCATAAATCAATTAAGGTTCCTCGATGGTAGCGTATACCAAGAACAAGGTTTCAAGGTGGTTATATTTCCTTTTTAGATCCTTTCCTTCAAAAGAACCAACTTCATTCACAAAACCAATATCTTCTCAGAACTTGGTGAAGTTTGTCTTTAAGTTCTCATCTTACTGTGAAAAATCACAAGGTTTGTAGGTCTAAGAGCCAGAACCCTCCAAAAAAATGATTTTTCCTTCAATAATTTGTGTATTGTAATAATTTCATTGGGCCTTTATACATGGTAGTTCATAAAAAGAGTATCAGAGCCCAAATGAACGGGCAGGGAAAACCGCCTTTAAGTAGTTGGAGTTCACACGATATAGGGCTTGGAGCCTTTAAGATATCTGAAGAGGGACGCCTTATTGGATGTTGCGCAACTGAGCATATATCAATTACCCATTTCACATAAATCATGGGAGGTGTGTGTCCCACTATAACAGGGTCATAGAGGAAAAACTAACCATCCCCTCTAAGATCTAAGGAAGAATAAGCGTCTTCCTCCCTACATATTTAGAAAGAAAGTGGTTCTCCACCCCTTGACCTAGACTCATAGGTACCTTTATAAATACCTCAATTTTAGGACTGAGGAAATGATCCAAATTTTTACTAAAAAATAACACACTAAACTTTGCACCACCTTGCATGAGCTACCCATACATGCGATCTACATACCCTAAATATCTCGGATTACCCTACCTAACCAGGGGTTGACTCTCACTGTAATTTTAGCAAGTACACTTAGGGAACTTTTTCATACAATTTAAAGTCATTTATATTCTTTGGGAAGAAAATGGGATACATCATAGAAAGAGATTTTTGTGATTCATTTGACCTTACAAAATGAAACACAAGGTTTCATGAGCATAAAAACTAAGATTGGTAACTAGATAATACATATACTTAACATTTTAAAACTATCCATGTAAACTTCCAACATCTTCTTCCATTGCATAAAGGAAAAAAAAACTATGAAATTGATATGACTTAGCTGAAGTGTGTTGTATGTTGAAAAGATGGAGAGGAACTTCAAAATGGGGATATTGTTCTTGTATTCTTGACATACCTTGACATATTCTTAACTCACGGGGTGCAATTATGAGGGGACAACTCCCAAGTGATTCATGACCCAAACCTCAAAATCATTAACAGGAAGCCTGAACCCCATTATGAAAAAATTCACTCATTGAGGGGTATCTCACACCCATCAAAATAAATACACAATCTCTTTCTATGATCAACATGTAAAATAAGCCACTCAAAGGATAAACCTATGTCCAAATAATCATTTTATATCTCGCATACCTTAATCAAAACGAACATCGTCCTTAAGATATATTATTTCACTCAAGGGAAGTGAAATACATCAATGTGGAGCTCAAGAACATGTTATCCTATTCATATAATCCCATCCTCACTAAATAGATAAAATAAATTAGGATTATGATTACTAGAGTGTGATTGAGACTATATCCACCACCAAACCTTATTATCACTAGGTTCGCAGCCGTTAAGGTTGGTAATTGCCTTAATGTAGACTCAAGCCTTCAGTTCTTCTCTATAAATTTATATTGCATTCGGTTTTGGCGTGGGGAGTTAAGGAATAAAAAATACATGAGAGACTTCCCTAATGTCAATCCTAAATAGAGCAGTAAGCAGTTTCTCCTTCTTAAGTCATATCCACCTCGAGATTTCTATCTTCCATGGGTTATTCCATCTCATCAACATCCTTGCTTGGACATGCATATTATAAAACTCTCATTAATTTCTATGAAGTATAGTGAGAGATGCCTTATATCTAAAGGAGTAATTTTAATATCTTTTGGTTTATCACTCTGGTTTAGAAGGAGACATCACTTATATCATCATCATTAAACAAGTATATGAATGCAATGTTTGAGTTTCCTATATTGGCCATATGTAGGAATAAACTTAAAGATCTAGAATAAAAATAAAGATAGTGGTACCTTGAATATGTAAATTTTCAAAGGGTTGAGAAGAAGAATCACCAAACACCTAAGAAATATCGGCCGAATATAAATGAAGATTAAAGGAAGCAAAACAATTATTAGAATATGAAGATTGCAAGGAAGATAAAAGGGTGTATGTAACTATGAGGCGAAGGAAACAAAAGGGGAAAATGACTTCACTCACTTAATTTATAAACAAGCATAAACCTTAGTATATGCTATAAGGTATCAATGGAATATCAAAAGGCTTGCTCAATAACCCGTTATCTACATTGGCCCTAGAACAACACACAAGTACACTACACACTCTAAGGGTGTTTCCTCCTTAACCTATATGTGTAGGTCCATATGTGATAACTCCTAAACTAACGTCTCAATGACAATACAAATATTTAATGCACATGTCCACAAGACCACCAACTTTCACTAATCTTATCACCATTGTCTCCCCTTGCTTGAAGAACTCTTACAATGGTCATCGAACGTGAGAACATAACTTTCTTTAGGTCGGGCTTGAAGATTCTATAACAATAATCCTAACTTCATATCTGATAGCACTGACTTAGGTGCAATTATTCTAGACTGGCCTAGTGGAACTACGAGACCGACCCAATACATAGGCCTAATTTGAGACTCGATTCATTTAGATTGGTGAATAATTATACTTCCGCTAAGAAGCCCCCACATAAAATTCAAGAACTACACTTATCTATACTGCTGGAATTTACCTAACAATCCCCCCACATGAATCGATATGTTCATCGAGAATAGTTCTAAGTATCAATCATATGTAAGTGTGACAATGCGTCACATTAAATTACAACTCATCACACACTTGCAAGTTTCTTCTCTCTTACTTCACTAACTTGTCCATCAGAGTGCTAACTGATAACGCATAAATGTATCATATATTTAGCTTGATTTACTTAAGTTATTTCCCATTTTTTTATCTTAATTTAATTGCTTTGAATTGATATTACGCTAGTGTTTGTTTATTTTGTAGATATTTAATTAAATGAAGAATTTGTGAGAAAAGAAGAAAAGGGGGTGTAAAAAGAACAAAAAGAACCAAAAGAAGAAGACAAATGAAATTCAGCCCAAGAGTGCGTGGCCCCATTGCCTGAGGCGACCGTACCCATGCCTAGAGTGCTTGAGGCGACTGTCCCCATCCCTTCATTTTAAGGAGGCGCCCGCCTCCAAGTTAAGGGTGGCCCACAAGACCAGGTACTCAATTGAGACGCACGTCTCAAAGACTTTTTCTTCTTTCCTCTTTTGCCATGTCATCCACTAAGACGACCGTCTCCACATTTTTCCTTTATTTTCGCCCACGACTCAAACAGAAAAAAATGCAACCCCACTCTCTCCATGATTTTCCCAACTTCTCCAACCATGATCTCCACTATCTCCATTATCTCTCACATGATAACTTCCAATAATGCTTACTATATAAAGAAGGGAGTATTCATGAAAAAGGGGTTGGACCATTTTTTATGCCATCCATAGTTTCTCTCGTCCAATTTTCCTATTTTTGATTCCAGTAATATTTTCCAGCATTCAAGTTCAAGTTCAAGTTACTATTTCCTTCTTCTTTTCATAGTTTTAGGCAGATATTCATTTTCTCACAATAGTTTATACACCAGAAACTATTGTGTAATTTTTACTGGATCTAACCTTACGTTAGACCATAGTATTTTATTTCTTTGTTTTTATTATTATTTGATCGAATAATTTTAAGGAACAAATCCAACCGATTTGTGGTGGAGTGTTCAAGCATTTTAAGTTCAAGAATTAATTCAAGTATTATTTTCAGGTTTCTATTTCTATTTTATTTATAGTTTTATGTTTCTTGCTTATAAACTATTGAATATGTCTAAATATATGAAATTTAATTGTTTATGCATGTTTAACTTAATAACCATGTCTGGCTAAACCAATTAGATATTGGTATGTGAATGAATAGAACTAAAAGGGATCCAAAATAAACTGGCCTAATATTATTTTGTTAAAAATACCTTTTATGGTTTTAGTATCTAATTGAATTTATTATAAGGTTAGGAAATCAACAAAGCGAAATTTTGAGATTTAAAAAACCAACTAAGGTTAGAAATCAATAGAGCGAGAGTTTGAGGTTTAAAACCGGATAGTGGATACTAGGCATTGATTTTAAAGACAGTGGAAGTATTTTAAAACCAATTAAATCTTATTTATTTTCAAAAAGTGTTCTTAAGTTCGGCGGGATAGCGAGAGCATACATTATGATTTAAGTGCATAATCTGATTCAATAGAGCGAGAGTTTGAGATAGAATTTTTAAATAAATATTGTTTGCTGAAAAGAGTTTTTATCACTTAAGAACCAGGCCAGTAGAACTTCAGATTCTCGAAGTTTGACGAATTACATACCGATATTCGTTAAATTAATATTTTTATCTAGATTTAAGTAATTTCTCTTTAATCATCATCCCAAAAGAATTATTGGCCTTAGCTATATATAGTAACTTAGGATAACAGTAGATCGATTTATAGTCCCTGTGGATTTGATATCTTTTAAAACTACGTGATAGACTGTGCACTTGCAGTCCAAATTATTTAGACTACTAAAGTCGCGATCACTAACCTTGCACATATAGCCCATCTTCGTCCATTAGAGACCTTCACCACTGTGTCAAAGACCTTCCAGGATGGTTTTCACTAACTTACCACCAATTTCCAGTTCTACATTGAAATATATGGCATCCTTTTGGATCAAGCTATTCTTCGATCTTCAGTCTCTGTGCTTTATTATTGGATGTAAATCTCTTCAAGGAGTTTCTCAAAGATTATTGGATGTGTAAGAACAAGATTTGGTTCCACATTTGGCCTTTAGTTTTGATGATAACAATACATTGTTTCCGAGAGAATAATTTGTACCCTAATGATTTTGTTTAGTGTGTAGCTTTTTCTAACAGGTTCTAACTTTGAAGAAGTGGCATATGACATCATCAATTTATGAACTCGATACACTCTGACTCTGGAAAGATATAAATGTGCACTTTATAAAGATCTAGTCATGTTCTGGAATGCTTCTAAACAACGATTTTGAAGAACGTTTATTTTAAATCTTCTTAGACCGACTCTGATGAAAGAGCTTTTGAAGATATCAAGCTCTGAAGATTTTGACCTCTTAAGTTCTGAGGTTCTGAAGACTCTAAAGACGTGGTTATGAAGATTCTAAAGACAAGGTTCTGAAGACTCGCATTCTGCTTTTGATCCTTCTAAACATGCTTCATCAACACACATTTTGAAACCTATGAAGATTATGAGATAAGATCAAAAAGGTTTTACGCGAATGAATAATACATGGTACAAGATCAAATATTCTTTCTACTACACTGATTTTGTGGCACAAGTACAATACTATGATACGGTGTTGTCCACCACTCTCACTTACCATTATGCAAGAATACAACAGGAATTTTGGGATTACTATTCTACCCTTTAATAGATCTTTATATGCATATATAAAGAAGTCCATGGAAGATTGGAAAATGATACTTTTTACAAGAACTTTTCACGTGAACTTTTGCCAAGAGAATTATTTCATATTTTTGAGAAAATCTAAAAGCAATGAATTTTTGTTCATACAGTTGCTAAAAACACTTTTGTGCTAATCATTGTATTTTAATTTGTATAATGTGCTTTCATATAAGCATCTTTGTATACACACATTTTGTATCCCAACTTATGAGTTGATTATTCCTTAAAAGACTAGGGTATAGTAAAAAGCATAAAGAAGACATTGACATTAGGTCTCTGTGGTTGTAATTAGTTTGATTATAGTATATTAAGTCCTTGTGAGAAGACGAAATCACCTTGGCAGGTGGACTGGAGGTAGCTTCATTAACCGCGAACCAAGATAAAAAATACTGTGTATTATTTTTATTCTAAGTTCTTTGTTCTTTATTTTGGGTCACGAAAAAGTTTCAATCTAGAAATCCAATTCACACCCCTATTTCTTGTGTTTCTTTAACCTTTAGGATGTATCTGACAATCATTCCATTAGGCTCTTGTGTAAATCTCTTGTCGTGCTGGACCAAAGTGTCTTGGATTTTAGCCTAGTTTGAAACAACTTGTTTGATATGTGAAACATTTAGTCGTTTTCTTTATAAATTTTTTTGTTGTGATGATTTCAAGTTGAATCTATTAAAGAATCATTATAGATATCAATCACACAATCTTACTTATGAATATGTTGTTCAAAACGCAAGAACATGAAAAAAGTTTTTAATTTAACAAGAATCAATTTATCTTTAAATAGGCAAGAATATGAAGTTTGTTATTTTGTTTAGGCAAGAATCATTTTACAATTAAATTAAATTTTTTCAAAATCTTCCAAAAGTTTTTATTTATCAAAATAACTTTAAAAAATATCAATCGAATATACCCTAAGATATGATTATTGATAATTAAAGAATCTCAAATAAACCAAAATCAAATTAGATCAAGCTATTTTTATACTAGTCCAATCTCATTTTAACCAAAATATAGACCAAGTTGGACAAGTAGACACCAAGTTGATTTTTGTTGTCTAGTAGAAAAAGAAAAAGAAATAAACAAAACCAAAAGTAGGTTTTGGATAAAAGTGAGAATAAAGGGGTGAAAATGTAAAATGAGAAAAGTTATAAGGAACAAAACAAACAACACAAACAAGTATTAGTTGGTGATGATGATTTTTACAATCAAGCCACAACAACACAACAGCTTCAACAACAAGAGACAGGTAGTTGAAGAAACGAACCCTAACATAAGAGAGAGAAACTTTTAACACCTTTGCTTTCATTTCAAGCCCCCTTTTAGTACCATTTGCATTTAGGGATCTCGAATCTTCAATCTATCTACAAAGGCGAGTTTTTCTCTCTTTTATTCAATTTTTCTTTTTGTTTTCGGTGTTTTCCTAATTTGGATTTTTGTTAGCTTGTGAAACGAATCTATCACTTTTTTGTATCTTCAATTTCATCCAATTGCTGTTCTATTGATGCATTAGAGTCGCACATTGCATCGTGTTTGAATCTGCTGAGAGTAATTTTCCCCCTTTTGTTGACCTTTTTTGGAATCCCAATTTTCTGAACGCGTTTGTGTTTGCATGATTTGGGTAGATTAGACTTGAAAGGGATTGGATTAAAGTTTCTATCTTGGGTTTTTTTCTCATCTGGGTCTTTGGAAATTGAAACAAGCTAGTAATTGGATGCAGTTTTTTATTTGATTTGATTTGATTGGATTATTTTTTTTACCCTCAGGTAGTAGCTTTGTTGGTTCCGAGCTTCGGATTTTTCTTTATGCTGTTTGTTTTTGAAATTATTGTTTTTGGGTTTTCTGTTACATTGGTAGAAGGTATTGTTTCCTTGCAGGTTTAGTATAGGCACACTTCGTTTTTTTATGTTTTCTCTTGAAATCATGGATGATTCTTATGTGTGAGGATAACTAATGTTCTTGGTACTATTTCATATTAGATTTGCATTATTGCAATGAAAATGGATAGACTGATTGATATATGATGCTCTCAACCAAGTATGTAGTTTTACTTGTTTAAGAATCTTGAGATTACTGCGATGTTTTGCTGTTTCCAAAACTATGTTTGTAAGAGCTTAGGAAAGTTGTCACATCAACTCTTTTGATTGTTAATGCAGTGAACTTGCATATTCAAACATTTAATGTCATACTTGTAGCTTTATAAAATATCTGTACCCAGTATTCAAATAGCTCAAGTTTGTGGTTATATTTTGTAATGAAGAACAAGAACATAAGCTCATCAGGTCATCCATGTTGCTTATTGGATGACATGCTTTATTCTTCATTGAAGATTCTTTGAAATTATTTATTGCATCTCTTCTTTGTTTGATCTTTTAGCTTTTAATGCATGCATTACATGGTCATAGTGTTTGGTGATTCGTATAATGTTATTTGATTTCACAGGTATTGATCCAGTTTCTATGGCAAATTCAAAGAGCTCATCTGGTGTCAGAAATTTTGTGTATCCTGGAAAGCAGGCTCATGCTTTGCTTCCTCCCAAAAGCCCATTTCCTAGTATTTCTCAAGCATATGCTGATTATGTCTCAAATCCTACAGTTGGTTCAAGATCTCTTAATAAGCCAAGAGAAGGAAACACGCACCATCAACGTACTTCATCTGAGAGCCACCTTATTGAGGAGCAGCCATCATGGCTCGATGATCTTCTAAATGAGCCGGATACACCTGTTAGAAAGGGTGGTCATAGGCGTTCATCAAGTGATTCTTTTGCATATGTTGACACTCTTAATGCGGCGAACATCAGTTATGCAGATCATGACGAGTATAAATATAAGAATTTCTTATCTATTCCGGCTTGGTCACCTCCAGATTTTGATCGAAACAAAGATGCTCGTCATGTTCCCATGTATTCAGAAATGAATGCAGCAAGACAGAAAAATAGATCATGGGACTCTTTTTCGAATATGAGTGGTGCTCCATCTGGCAAAGACAGCGTAGCTTTTCAGAGATCAGGATCACCGACACCAAGTACACTGTATGAAGCAGATCGGATCCTACCAACTGCAAATGAAAATTATGATTCAGTAGAATCGGGCTTACAAGACACTAGATCATCTTTTGAAAGAAAGGACGGTTTGCATGCAAAGTCATCTGCTTCTGAAACAGATACAAAACGTGCTAAACAGTATGTACCTTTTTGTGTGTAGCTATTATGATAATTGTTTAATTTTACCATTTTATGACTTGGAGGCAGCTTGTTTTAGTGAATGAATAATTTGATCATCTGCTTCTGTGCTCTCATTATGTTTCTCCATGCAGAATAGTTTCATATTGCAATCACATGAAGTTGTGTCATATGCTCTGTTTGGCCTTTTTAAAGTTTTCAGATACACTGTATAACAAGTTCAATATTATACTTAGAAAAGGAAAAAAAAATTGTGATTGTGTATGCCACAGAAGAATCTCTGCCGCACTAAAACTTGTACACTATTTCCCGTGTAGAAAAAAATATACATGTTTCTCTAATTCTAGATAATGGAATTAATGTTTTTTCTACTTGGCTATTTTTTGCTACTTGATTTAACAGAAAATTTATAAAAACCAACAAATTCTTTAAAGGAATGGGAAAAAAAATCTAAAATACTATTATTGCAGGCAATTTGCTCAACGCTCACGGGTTCGTAAACTTCAGTACATAGCTGAGCTGGAAAGAAATGTACAATCTTTACAGGTAAGTTTCAGCATAAAGCAATAATATGCCGCAGTGATATTTTTTAAAATGCATATATGTGGGTGTGCGCGTGCGCGTGTATGTATACATATAATATTTGCATGTTGAAGATTCTATTTAATTCTTTTTATGTCAATACACAGACAGAAGGGTCTGAAGTATCGGCTGAGCTTGAGTTTCTTAACCAGCAGAATCTTATCCTGAGTATGGAGAATAAAGCACTCAAACAACGTTTAGAAAGTTTAGCACAGGAGCAACTTATCAAATACTGTAAGTTTCTATAGTATGAGAATTATCAATTGTACGTTTTCAAGTAATGGAAGTCTGTTTATAGTTGAAGTATTCTTGGCGAATATATATTTTGTTTAGGAGAAAGAAATTAGTCAGTGATTAACAGTACATGACTGACTTAATCATATCTTGACAACATTAGAACATGTTTATAGCTAAATTGTGATCCATTGTTAGTGTTAATTTTTTACACATGATTATATGTTCTCAATTCCTTAAACAAGTTCAACGCTTAGGTAAAATGGATGCTGCAGTCAAACTTGTTATACTAATGAGGCATTGTATGATTGATATTTAAAAAGCGGTTGATGAGAATAAAATCAAACTGACTGTGTGCTGCCTCGTAGATTTGATATTAAGGTTTTCTGCTTCTGGATTGGTTTACCATGTGGCCAGACACTTCCTAATTTGGAAATGTTTTGCTTTGTGAATCTATAACAAATTCAACTCCCTTTAGGGAACTAGGCAATGCTATGTGGAAAATTTGAAAAGCATTATTGTAGTTTATATTGTCGTTTGTTCTAGTAATTTCCACTGTCTTTTAAAACTTGTATAAGGAATAACTCGTTGTTTGGCCATTCTTTTCTTGTATTCCTTCTTGCAATATTATCTCTGCGTACACGAGTATTGAGTAAATTTGATGTCTGTTTTTCTTCTTCTGATTTACTTATTTGGCGTTGTGTCATGTTTATGTGAAGAACAATTGTCTGTCTCCCTGAGTTCTCTTTAGTCTTTCTTTAGGCCCTGTAAATTCTCTTTAGGAATGATTAGTTTCATCAGACTTGACAATTTTTTTTGGAGCACTAAAAACTAAATAATTTGAAATTCAGTGGAGCAGGAAGTACTGGAAAGAGAGATTGGAAGATTACGTGGCATGTATCAACAACATCTGCAGCAGTCACATCAGCCTCAACAACAACCATCTGGTAGTCATAGACGCACCAACAGCAGAGACCTTGACTCTCAGTTTGCTAACCTTTCTCTCAAGCACAAGGACACCAACTCGGGACACGACCCTTCAAATGGAGCACTCAGAATTTAGATGTTGCCACCCCTGTAATAGAATTTGTTTCCTTCCAACATGCGGGATTGTGCAGAGATTTCCAGGATATGCGCCCTCTCTCTGCCCGCGTTGCTGATATTTCAGCGTTCATTTTAAGTCGTTATTATGTTCTCTATTTACTTAAACTATTGACATTTATTTAATGTTGCACCTGGTGGTCATTGCCGAAATTTTTATTCTAATTTCTGTCACTTGACCTGCCGGAGGTGGTAACAATGGTTTCGAACCTTTTGCTCCTACTGAATCTCCTTCAGTCCAGTGATTATGTAACTGAATACCTCCTGTTGTGAATCCCCGTTGTGTTGGAAGTTGGCCCAGTGCAAAGAGCAGATATCTTAGGGCTATTTGGATGTGCATTATTATTTGTATGGATATCATTTAGCTAATGTTTGTAATGTGATTTTAAGGGAGTTTATCTCTTCTGAACACATCTTGTCTGATTGCAGTGAGAAGATTAGATTGACTTTGGACATTGTTGTTGTTGTTAGTTATTATTTCCTACAATGTAAGTTCAGCTTTCACTTGTGTAGACCAAGGCTAGGAAGCTTTAGAGTGTTATTGACTTCAATTTAGAGTCTTATGCTATCTAATTTTATTCGTTAATGTTTCCCAAGAAAGATAATTAAATCTCGATTTTTTTTTATTTTATATTTATAAATCTGGTGTTCTCTACGTGCAATTGGAAAGGATCACAATCGTTGACAAAATTCTTCTTTCAAGAGAATTAATTTTTTAAAAGATTTAACACATTTGTGTGCTCAGTTGAATTTAAACTCAAAATTTCTAGTTAAAAAGGAAGAGATTTTTATCATATTCAAATACTTTTGCGCTAAATTTCTTTTAATACACCATATTTAATATGGATGGTAATGTATAGATTTGGGATAATAATATATGAGAATTTCTTCACCCACCTAGTGGGTTTCTCCCACATCTCTGAAAAATAAAAAATACTCTTTGTAAGTTAACTTACGAATTCACCTTGTAGGTGAATTCGTAAGCACACTTACGAATTCACCTTATTTTGTACGTTTTATTATTTAACGTTGATATTTGAAAAAATAACCTTAGTTCGTAAGTGCACTTACGAATTCACGTGAATTCGTAAGTGCACTTACGAAATGTCTATTTGTATACTAAAGTGCTGCATGGTCACCTCTTCATACTATCTCATTCATTTTCCACACCTCTAAACACAAAAATCCTCGAAACTTCACCCAAAATCAATATAAGTTATTTCTCCAAATCAAGTTTCAAGTGTGTGATCATAGCAAAGTGAGCATTGGAAGCTACAATTTGAGGTAAATTTTCATCCCTTAAATCTACATTGCATGCGTTGTTGCTGTTTGAAAGTTGCAGAAATCAGCGTCGCTTCGCAAGTTCACTTGCGAAGTTCAGCAGAAAAAATTTGCAAGTGTACTTGCAAAATGTTCCCTGATGTCCAAACAAAATTTTGTTTTAACTGGATTTCTATGTTTTATGTCATTTAGGTATGGTGCACCCCGACAACATTGTGAAGGCTATTGTGAAGATTTCGATTCCGGACAAAGTGAGCATAAAACATAAGTCGATTGTGGTCAACGAAGTAGATAAAACGGTTGATGTTGTGATCGATAATGAAAATGGATTTCCAAATGGCAAAACTTTCATTACTCGTCAACAAATGGATGATTATGTTAGAACGGAAGCTAGCAAACTTGGTTTTGGCGTTGTGATTGCGAGGTCCGACAATGGCAGTAGTCGACAACCATTTTATTTTGACATGTGAGAGAAGTGGAGCATACGTTCCAAAAATCCGCAAGTTAAAACAAGAAGACACGGGTTCGAGGAAATGTGGGTGTCCGTTCAAGTTGCGCGGTTATTGTAGCGTGGATAATTTATGGCAGTTGACTATTATGTCTGGAATGCATAATCATGAATTGGAGACCAAGTTACACGGGTATCCTATTGTTTGTCAACTTAAGACGGAAGAGAAGAAATATGTATGAATTATCGTTGATCAAAGTTGCGTCTAGAAACATACTTTCCGATTTGAAACGGAATAGAGCGGGATATGTGTCAAATATAAAATCGGTTTACCATTATCGATATAAACAACATGTTACTCAAAGGGGTCCGAGGTCCGAAATGCAACATTTATTGAAATGTTTGGACGATAACAACTATGTTTCAAGACATAGAATTTGTGATGACAATGTAAGTGTTCGTGATATATTTTGGACACATCCGTCAAGTATTGATTTGTTCAATATATTTCCAACCATTCTAATGATTGATTCGACGTATAAGACCAACAAATATAGGCTCCGCTTCTTGAAATTGTTGGTGTCACCTCTACAGACAAGATATATTTGGTTGGTTTTTGTTTCATGGAATATGAGAAGGAAGACAACGTCACTTAGGCGTTAGGTATTTGCAAGGCTTTGTTGAAAGATGAAAAAATATGATGTTGGTTATCGTCACCGATCGAGATAACGCTCTTATGAATGTGATTGCTACCGTGTTTCAGTCGTCAACCGCTTTACTATGTTAGTATCACATCACAAGAAATGTGAGAGCACGGCTAAAACCCGCAGTTGGCACCAAAGAGAAGAAAGACGAAGACGGGCAAGTTGTCAAAGTCGATGTTATGGTGGAGAAGATTATGAGTGCATGAACTGATATTCTTAATTCTTCTATTGAAGAGATGTATACTGAGAATATGACCCACTTTAGGAATTTGTGTGTGGAATATCTCAATTTTTTGAAATGTGTTGAATCCACTATTCTTGATCAAGTGAAAAAGAAAGTGGTGTGTGCATGGACGGACCATGTTAGACATTTGGAAAACACAACTAATAGAGTGGAATCTGCACATGCAACTCTGAAGAGGTGGTTGAGTGGTAGTAAGGGTGACTTATGTAGAGATTGGGATGTTGTGAACCAAATGCTTATAACCCAACATAATGAAATTCAAACAACATTTGATAGGAGCAAAACTGTATTAGAACACCGGTTCAAAGACAAGACTCTTTATGCACAGTTATTCGGAAAAAACACATTCTTGTTCGGAAAAAAATTATCTGCTTCGCTTGGCCAAGGAGAGGAGCAACACATTCTTGCTCGGAAAAAACTTATCTCGGAATTGACCTCGCATAGTGAACTTTATACGCGTCTATACATGACAAAGGAAATGTATAATAAAATTCACCATGCTCTAGCTCCAAGTGTTACCGTCCACGCACCGGTTAAAAAATGGATGTGCTTCCCCGAAATGGGACATCTAATAGCAAGTGCTTATAACGTGGTGTGCGTCGACTTGACAAGATATGGTTTTTCGGAAACTTTTTTTCCTCTACAAGCTCCACCGCCTATTGATCCATACGAACGCATTGTATGTGTTCGCTATTTACGGTCATGTCATTTTGTTCAAGTATATTTGAAGTCAAATTATCCTATTCAGGCCACATCCGTGGAATGGATGAAACATCACAAAAAAGAGTCGGAAACTTGGCCGAATCATTTTTTGGAGAGAATGACAGTGTTCACCCATTTGATGGATCTTGAGAGAGAATCCAATAGGGAAAATCAAATAATAAACCGGTTTTAGATTTAAGCAGAGACAATTTTTTCGGTTCGTTTAGAATGTAATTGAACTATTTTTTGTATATATTGTCGAAATATTGTAAAATCCTAACGTTTCAATATATATATATATATATATATATATATATATATATAAGTTTTATCTATATTCCATTTTAACTATATTTATTACTTTTTGAATGTCAAAAACATCATAACACAATTTTGTTTCAGCCAAAACTGAGTTTTGGTCTGTTCCTGCAGAATTCGCAAGTTAACTTGCGAAGTCTGTCTGGTTTTTAAAAAAACAACAACACATGGAACATTTCGTAGACGCACTTACAAATTGACCTGATTTAGTGTAATTTGTAAGTGTACTTACAAAATGTGACCTGATAAGATTTCTTTGGTCCATATTACTCCAACTTTGCTATAAATTGGGTCTACAACTCATTCATTTCTCCATCACAAACCAAAACCAAAAAACTGACACAAACCTATCCACACCTTGCGTTTGTCTACTTCACTACTGTGCGCAGTGACGGTTCCAAGGCCCAGCGAGCTCAGGCACGTGCCCGGGCTCAACCCCTATTTTCTTTGTATTTTCTCCAATCTAATAACCAATTTTTAGGGCAAAATTAGTAAAAATATGTGTAAAAACTAAAAAAATTGCGGTTAAAATTTTTTCCTAGACTGTTTTTAGACAAAATCAAGGACAAAATTAATAAAATCATGGACAAAATTAGTAAAAATAGGGTATGAAAACTTAAATTTTTACTGTTTAAATTTTTGCCCAGGCTGCTTAAAATTCCTGGCTCCGCCACTGGCTGCGCGTGCTCCAGTTCAATCTAGGCTCTTGCAGGACACCCTGTACGACGAGCTCATTACAATATTGCATTCTTCGTTGCAGTATCCAAATAATCGCAAGGTGGTCAAGCTTGAGTACCGTTCACCTTCACTTGATGCCGAAGTAAAATTCAAGTTCACCCAGTTTCAGCTGAAGAACAACGACGACTTATAGGTTATGTGGGAGACATTTTATCAGTACTCAACAAAGGGTCCGATCGAGATGGATGCTTCGCTTCGTAGATCAGCAAAAGATGTTATCAAGATGTTGCAACGTCCACAACTTCCTGTTTATAATAATATATAATTTAATTTTCTGCATCCACTATGTAATTTCTTTGAATGAATTAAGTTGAATGAATTGTGATAAATGTTTCTGATTTTTGACCAGACATAAATTCGTAACTGAACTTACGAATTCACCTAGGGTGAATTCATAAGTTCACCTACGAATTCACCTTAATTTTTGAAAATCTTGGATTATTTCGTAAGTGCACTTGCGAAATCCACCTCCGAGGTGAATTCGTAAGTGCACTTATGAAACTTAGGGGTATTTTTGGTTTTTCCCCAAGGGTGGGGAAGAAACCCACTAGGTGGGTGAAAAATTTCTCTAATATTTGCACATAGAAACAACACGAGGATTTGCACAATAGTTTGGTAGATGATGAAGTGGTGCAATGAGATTTAATTTATTTGTTATGAATCGAATGTCTTGGAACAAAATATAAATTTGTTGCTTAATGATCAAGAAACAATTAGGGTAGGGAAAAATAATGAAGAACACGATGAACACAAGGATTGGTTATTAACTGCTATTCTTTCCTTACTCTTGAAATAAGATTACAAGTATAAAAGAATAACAAATAACCCTCACACCCTAAAATAAGATTTGCAGTATGCAATGATGAGAGACTAGTATGTTATATATAATAAACCTAACATACTAAACTAATGGGCTTTTATCACAAATACCCATTACAAGCTAACTTAGGGTACAAGTTAACTTAACCAATTGGACATAACAAACAATCCCAATTTGATGCTAACAATCCTAGCATCCTTCGACACTACAAGCTAGAACACACTTTGACTACAACTTGTAACACTTTGACAACAACATGTGAGCAAACTTCGACTGCATGCTAAACTCTGTCGAACCGTCGAACCAAGATACTACCTTCGATCCAATAGAGTTCGATCCAATATCTCACAAATCTCCACCTTAGAGCAAACTCTATTATCAACTAATGAACTAGTTTTCTTCATGCAGCTTTATCAACTGCATACCGTGGAAAAACTTGCAACTAGGAAATGTCTTGGTGGTCATATCAGCAGCATTATGATCTGTCGAAACCTTCAGCACTTGAACTTCTCCACGCTCGATTACCCCTCTGAAGAAATGAAGACTCACATCAATGTGCTTGGTCTGCTCATGATAGGCTAAATTCTTCGACAGGTGTATTGCACTTTGACTATCACATTTAACAGTGATAACTTCACCTTGAATTTTTCAGCTCCTTAGCAAAACCTTCAAGCCATAATGCTTCTTTCACAGCTTTAATTAAAGCAATGTATTCCGCTTCAATGGTTGATAATGCAACAATCTGCTGAAGTGGTTCTTTCCAAATAATTGTTGTACCAAACAAAGTGAAAACATATCCAGAGATATATTTTCTGGAATCCATACAACCTGCATAATCAGAGTTGACATATCCTTCGATTACTGCTTTACTATCTTCACCCAAGGCTCCACCATAAATTAAGACTCTGTTCAGAGACCCATTTATGTACCTTAGAATCCACTTCAATGCTTTCCAGTTATCCTTTCTAGGATTCGCCATGTACCTGATTACAAGACTTACTGCATATGCTATATCGGGTCTAGTACAAACCATAACATAAATCAAAGAACCTACTACATTAACATATGGGATGCTATTCATATAATCTCTTTTGACCTCAATACTGGGACACTGATCAATACTCAACTTGAATTGAGGGTTTGTTGGAGTCACAACAGGCTTTGAATTCGACATACCAAACTTTTCGAGAATCTTCCATAAATACACCTCTTGAGATAAGCATAATTTTGACTGTTTTCTATCTCTTTGAATGTCAATCCCAAGAATCCTGGAAGATGCTCCTAGATCCTTCATTTAAAACTCCTTATTGATTTCATCCTTCACCCTCATTACCTCTTCGACATTGTTACTTGCTACGAAATCTGAAGTAAACACAGTGGTCAAACTGACTTCTAACGAAACTTATGTGTGCCATGAATTTGTCGAATCCACTGCCGATTAGATTGTTTCAGCCTATTGTTAGCTGAAGATTTTGATACGTATGACTCGAAGTAGAAGTCTTAAGTTCGAAATGAAATGAGGTTGGTGTTCGTTGGAACAAAGCGAATGTCACAGTTCGGAATGAGAGAAATGGCTCTTCGAATGGACGTACTAAAACTCGGAGCTTCGAATGGCAGTTATGATGATATATGTAAAAGGAGCTTCGAAGTAGTAACAAGGTTGTGTATGTGAAGTGAGTTCGAAGCAAAGTGACACCGCATTTGAAATTCAAACGCGAGCGGGATAATTGGAAGTTAAAATATATGCGCTGGAAACGGTTCGAAGACGCGTGGAAGCTAGAGAAGCGCAATATTCTGCATGTTCTGAACGTGGCAAGATCTTATAAGTCAGACCGTTATGGTCGAAGTAGTATAAATAGAAGTCTTAGTGTTAGGGTTTCGTGTGTCATATCTATTGTACAAAATTCAGTAAACATTCAAAATACCACATGGCTAGGGAAACGAATGCTCGAACAATGTACGTATGATTGCACCAAACCTTTATAATTCAGTAAAACATCTTTATCTTTCCAGTATATCCTTTATCTTCGCGTCAATGTCTTTTAAATACCTTTACTTTCAAAGCCATTTAACTATCTTCTGCATTTAAACGTTTTCTTTTATTTCGAAGTCCTTTACATTTCAGAAACCTTTTACCTTAACGTTTTTACATTCATGTTTTTTTACATTTCATGCTTTTATATTCATGCTTTTACATTAAAAGTCTTTTACATTTAAAGTCATTTACGTATTTCTGCATTTACACATTTCTTTGCAAATCGAACCTTTACTCCTTTACTCATTCAAGTCAGTTTTATATTTCTTTACTTGATCATGTCATTAAGTTGTTTGACACTGCAATCGGAATGCATTGGATATATATATAAAACACTCAGAATACAAGCCTTAAACATGAATACTAGTTTAGTTATTAATTTTATCCAAACGACCAATACCCCATAGGATCAATCTAGTCGATCCTGCAAGTTACCAGAGGAATTGAATAACAGTCGTAAAGATTATTCGATAGTTTGGAGGACTAGCGGTTGTTTTACCAGAAATCACTGTAAACAAATTGGCACGCCCAGTGGGACCGTAATTGGTCGTTACAAAATTAAAATAAATAAGGATTGTTAAGACATAATCATTACAAAGTTTTTTCTGAGTGTTAAGTGCGTTGTTATATGAACCTTAGGAGTGGTAGAATAACTAATAGCAACCAACCCTTACCCAGAAGAAAACGTAATAATAG
The DNA here is from genome assembly GCA_021764765.1 of Vicia sativa. Lineage (NCBI taxonomy): Eukaryota > Viridiplantae > Streptophyta > Magnoliopsida > Fabales > Fabaceae > Vicia > Vicia sativa. The sequence continues at coordinate 39,743,831 of CM038795.1, forward strand.
GATGTCTAATCCAAACAATCAACAAGGGGAACAAAACGCCCCACATGGAACAGGCACTAATGTGTCTGCTTCGACGGGAACGTCTAGCGCGATCCCTTCGAACGCACAGTCTGTAGCCTCTTCTACCGGTAATGTAGCCACGAATGGAACAAGTGGCATGTCAATGAACAATTCGACCCTAGGAAATACTGGGACCACTGGTTATCTTAGGGGATCTGTCCCACCAATTGGGGCACAAACCCATTTCGCTACCCCACCACCAACTAGACCACCCAGTTTCGATGGTAATAGACCCAGAAATCCCCCTTATGGGATGCCAACATCTTTTTTGGCAGGTTTGTAGACTTCGACGTCGAACGCGTCACCATAGTTAGGGTCAGGATCTGGGGCTAATCAATTCATGACAAATAACCAAGGGTCAGTAGGTTATAGTACACTGCCTATCTTAACCACAGAAAATCAGATAGCTTTTAGGAAGTTGATGGATGATAGTAACCATAATATGATAGGGGTGTTAGCACAAACTATGCAAGAAATATTTGCCCCAATAGTTCAAAATGTAACTGTAACAAACAGAGAAAACGCAGATAACATGAGTAGAATAGCAGATTTCTTCGCTCCGCCAGAAAGGCGTAGGCAGAACCAGGCATTGGTTCGAGCGAACATACCTATCATAGAACAAGCTGCTGATGACTCACCCTATAGGCCAGTCAGAGAGGGGATCAACTTGGGGGCAAGGGCACAAAGGGTAGATGCCCCAGTGATTCGAGAAGAACCACAAAGGGGATTGATAGAACCATTGGCAAGGGTCGAAAGATTAGATGCCCCAGTGATTCGAGAGGAACCACAAAGGGGAATTATGGAACCAGGGGCAAGGGTCGAAAGACTAGAAGTCCCAGCGTTTCGAGAAGAACAACCTAGAGGAGTTGTCATGGTGGGTCGAAACCAAGATGCTGATGCAGTCGTCCATAGAGTTCGAAACGACAATATCTTGGCAGAAAATAATTTAACCACCATGATAGAGAGGATTATGACCCAAAACGGTCTTAATGCAGGGATTAGAAGGCCAAATTATGCCTCTCATATAGCAGATTATGTAATGCATACTGACTTACCAAGGGGATACAAGATCCCTAAGTTTACAAAGTTTGCTGGAGATACCAATGAATCAACAGTCGAACACATAGCCAGGTATCTGACTGAAGCAGGAGACATAGCAAATAATGAGAACCTTAGGATTAAATATTTCCCAAGTTCCCTCACTAAAAATGCTTTCACATGGTTTACCACTTTGCCTCCTGGATCTATAGATACCTGGACCCTCTTGGAGAGATTGTTCCATGAACAATTCTATATGGGACAATCCAAGATAAGTCTAAAGGAACTAGCAAGTGTTAAGAGGAAGTTTACTGAACCCATAGATGAGTACTTAAATAGGTTCAGACTCTTGAAATCTAGATGTTTCACAGTAGTTCCTAAACATGAGTTAGTCGAAATGGCCGCTGGTGGCCTGGACTATTCTATTCGAAAGAAATTAGACACACAATACTTGAGGGACATGGCTCAGTTAGCAGATAGGGTTCGACAAGTCAAAAGACTAAAGGCCGAAAAGGCCAGGGCTTTTAAAAGTAATAAGAAAGAGAGAATTTCCTACGTCGAAACTGAGGAAGTTGAGGACTATCCTGAATTCGAAGAGGTCGAAATAGATCTCGCCGAATTAAAATAGGCTCCACCTTACTCTTGTAAACTATTAGTTCCCACAAAAGGGAAAGAAATTATTGAAAATGAGAAAAGTGATAAATTCCCAAGGAAGGTATACACCTTCGATGTAACAAAGTGTGACGAGATTTTCGATTTGCTTGTCAAAGATGGCCAGCTAATTGTGCCATCAAATATCCAAATACCTCCTTTAGATCAAAGAAAGAAAAGAGGGTTTTGTAAATATCATAGTTTCCTAGGCCACAAAACCTCACAGTGTTTTCTTTCCAGGGATCTGATTCAAAACGCAATTAAGGATGGCAGATTGAAATTTGCTGACAAACCGAAAATGAAAGTAGATGAAGACCCTCTGGATGTTGCGTACACCAACTACTCCGAGCCTTCGTGCATTGGAGAAATTAATATGGTGGAAGCAGACCAAGAGGCCACTCCATTAGGAGAAGAAAGCACTGAGAATGGAAACTGGGTGCTAGTCGAAGTCACCGAGGGAGTCACTAAGGACATCCACAAACAACTAGAGACTTCGATCGAAGAAGTTCCATTTACTGTTTCGAAAGAGATCCAGGCTACTGAAGGCCAGGAGAACCAAAAGCAAGGGTTGACACAGGCTACTGAAGGCCTAAGGCTGAAATTGGAGAAAGTCCAGATCACAAAGAGACCCTCCCCTCAAAAAGAGATCTGGGACACCTTGGGAGAGCCCAGTGGGAAGTTCGATTATCTGGTGAAATATTCTGCCCCAGAGAGTTCGAAAATCCCAATCGAAGACGTCAAGCCCACAGGATGGGGAGATGATGACATAAAAGGGAAGGATGGAGATGGTAGCATTCCTCAGAAGGAAGTCTGGGATACCTTAGGGGAACCCAGTGGAAAATTTGACAACCTGGTAAAATACTCTGCCCCAGAAAGTTCAAAGATCCGAATCGAAGATGTCAAACCATCAGGATGGGGAGATGATGGCGAAAAAGGGGAAGATGTAGATGTCAACATGGTGGATATGGAGAGACCTCGTTCTGAGATGCAGGAAATTGAAAGGTACCTAGAAAAGAAAAAATACAAAATGGAGGATGGCTATGCTGCAGATACCAGCCTCAAAGATTATCTCATGCTGTGCCACAAGGGAAATGCTGAAATGACGCTATGTCCCAGATGCAGCATCATCTGCTACCAGAGAATTGCTGCAGATTTCGAGAGGAAACAACGGGCTCGAACTGGAATCAACTGGCGCCAAGACAACCAATTATTCAGATGTTACCCTAGAGCTGGGGAGAGTTTGTTGGAGTTCTTAGTTCGCTGTCACAAAGGGGCAACCAAGTGCCTGATTTGCCCAAGGTGCTCAGCAGCATATGACCAGAACATGGCTGGAGCGTTCGAAACTATTCCCTTCGCCCCATGCTGGAATCACAAGGAGGTTGGTCAGATGAGTCAACACTTCAAGGGTAATCATACTCAACGAAAGCCTGACAACCTTTATCCTAAAGGTGCTCGAAGGGTGACGTTCAGAATCCCTGCTGAAGTACCAACAGACAAATGGCTGCAAGTCAAAACCAATAAGGGGAAAGATAAATGGAGAGGTAATGAACGAAATGCACGTCACACTATGATATATAGGAGACAATTCAACACTGCGAAGAGGGAAGAATTAAGACTAGAAAACTACAAAGGTAAGAATCCCATGTCAAGATCCCAATGGCGAAGGCAACAGCGAATTCGAAAAGCTGAAAGGGAAGCTTTGGCAGACAAAAGAGAAGCTTCGACCAGCAACAAAGAAGTGTCAAGTACCAACAAACCAACAACGAACAAGCAACCTGAAGACAAACCTCTAGTTAGTAGGAGACTTTTCTCTGAAACACAACCAGATGAATCGAAAGAGTACACTCCATGTCCAGAAGAAGACGAGGATATGCTGACAGACAACTTCGAATCAGAGGGGGAGTCTTCACTCAACTTAAATTGCAATGTGGTATCTGTATTACCTTCTGAGTTCGGACAGGAGACCGAAATCGAAGAGCATGAGGAAGAGGATACCATAGATTTGATGAAGCACAGACCAGTTTGCTACTATGTAATGGATAACGGCACGGTCGAAGAGCATAACGCATTCTTCGAACACCCAGAGCCAGCAATGAAGAATCATTTGAAGCCATTGTTCATTCGAGCAAAGGCTGGAGCCCATAGCGTGAACAAGGTCTTAGTGGATGGAGGCGCTGCAGTTAATTTAATGCCTCGATTCATGCTGAAAAAGTTAGGAATATAAGAAGGTGATGTCAAACCACACAACATGGTCCTATCCAATTATGAAGGGAAAGTAGGTCAGATGTTGGGGGTAGTTCAAGTGGATCTAACCGTAGGATCGAGCTGCAGGCCCACCATGTTCATGGTGATCGAAGCCAAGGCCAACTATAACTTGCTGCTGGGAAGAGAGTGGATCCATGGCCTAGGAGCAGTTCCTTCGTCAATGCATCAGAGGTTGGTTCTATGGAGAGAAGATGGTATAGTGGAAAATATTGAAGCGGACCAGAGTTACTTTATGACAACAGTCAATTTAGTCAACAAAAGGAATTATGACAAGTACCTGGAAAGAATAGCCCCTTGTACCCCAAGTGACGAAATGAACGAAACAAGGGATGCACACTACTATATGACCCTGCGCCATGATGGCATGTACTGGGATAGGAACATAGTTAAAGGAGACGAAGGAGTCGAAGGCACTTCGCAAAGACGGCCAGCAGGCTGGGAGTTCGACAACCTCGCTCATGACTGAGTCCTCCTTCTTCGAAAGGATTTCGGCCTACATGGATGAGAATGAATGGAAAGCAGCTTCAGAGGCTGAAATAGATAATATAGTTGAAATGAACTAAATAGATGGGAATGGCTCGAAAGGCTCACCCTATGAAGAACACGAAATAGATCAAAGGCTCGATGCCATCTATGACAAGGAACCCTTGGGCTTCGAGAAGGATCCTACAAACTCAGGTGCCAAAATGTTAGCACAGGATCCGCTCGAAGAGGTAAATTTGGGGGATAACCATACAAAAAGAATAACCTACATAAGCGCAAAACTCAACCCAAGTCTCAAGCAAGAGGTGATCGAAGTCCTCAAGAGAAACAAAGATTGCTTCGCGCGTGGGATTATGACGAAATGCCTGGTTTAAAGAGAGAGTTAGTGGAGCACAGACTTCCAATTAAGGATGGCAAGAAGCCCATCAAACAAACTCCTAGAAGATTCGCGCCAGCAGTTCTCACAAAGATCAAAGCTGAGGTCGAAAGGTTGCTGCGTTGCAAATTCATCAGAACCACAAGGTATGTCGAATGGTTAGCAAATATAGTACCTGTCATTAAAAAAAATGGTTCTCTGAGAATATGCATAGACTTTAGGGATTTAAATACTGCGACCCCCCAAAGATGAATATTTTATGCCTGTGGCAGAAATGTTAATAGACTCTGCTGCAGGATTCGAATACCTAAGTATGCTAGATGGATATTCTGGTTATAATCAGATTTTTATTGCTGAAGAAGATGTTGCCAAGACAGCATTTCGTTGCCCAGGAGCTTTAGGCACCTATGAATGGGTAGTGATGCCTTTTGGTTTAAAAAATGCTGGGGCAACTTACCAAAGAGCAATGAATTCAATCTTCCATGATTTTATTGAGACATTTATGCAGGTGTATATTGATGATATAGTCATCAAATCTATATCTGCAGAAACCCATTTGCATCATTTGAGCCAATCATTCGAAAGAATGAGAAAACATGGCTTAAAAATGAACCCCCTTAAATGTGCATTTTTTGTGCAGGCTGGAGATTTCCTTGGCTTTGTGGTTCATAAAAAAGGAATCGAAATCAACCAGAATAAGACCAAAGCCATCATGGAGACAAAAGCACCCACATCAAAAAGGGAGTTGCAATCTTTGCTGGGGAAGATTAACTTTCTCAGGAGGTTCATTTTGAATCTAAGTGGAAGAACTCAAGCTTTCTCTCCACTATTTCGTTTAAAGCAAGGCCAAGCCTTCGAGTGGAACGAAGCACATCAGGAGGCCTTTGACAAGATCAAAAGATATCTCTCTCAGCCTCCTATCTTGTCTCCACCTTCATGGGGAAAGCCCATGAGACTGTACATATCTGCTTCTGAATTTACTATAGGTAGTATGTTAGCACAAGAAGATAGTAATGGCATAGAAAGAGCCATATATTATTTAAGTAGGGTGTTGAATGATGCAGAAACTAGATATAGCAATATAGAAAAGCTATGTCTTTGTTTATACTTTTCTTGTATGAAACTTAAGTATTATATAAAGCCTGTTGATGTTTATGTTTCATCTCATTTCGATGTTATCAAACACACGCTTTCAAAACCAATAATGCATAGCAGAGTTTGTAAATGGGCTTTAGCTTTGACAAAATACTCTTTGACTTTCATGCCTTTAAGAGCTGTGAAAGGTCAAGTGATTTCTGATTTCATTGTGGACCATTCATTGGTCGAAAAGCCTGTCATGGGTTATGTCGAAACGCAGCCTTGGAAATTATACTTTGATGGTTCGACCCACAAGGAGGGTAGTGGCGTTGGAGTCCTCATAATTTCTCCTGAAGGAATTCCAACAAAATTCAAGTATAAGTTAGATGGTCCTCGTTGCTCGAACAACGAAGCTGAATACGAAGCGCTTATTGTTGGACTTGAAGCTTTGTTGGAATTGGGGGCAACTAGAGTCTAAATTAAAGGTGACTCAGAGTTAGTGGTCAAGCAGATAACAAAGGAATACAAATGCATAAAGGAAAATCTGATGAAATACTTTGTCATACTTAATAGGCTACTCAGAAAATTCGAATACATGGATATTCAGCATATACCCAGAATAGAAAATCAAGAAGCAAATGACTTAGCACAATTGGCTTCAGGGTATAAAGTTTCTGCCAAAAACTTTGAGGATTTGGTCGAAATAAGAGGCATGGTTATGGCTACTAGACTCATACATCAGATTTGGAAAATATTAAATTAGGTTGTAGTGATAAAGATGGATTCGAAGTATTAGCCATAAACACCTTATCAGATACAGATTGGCGAAGTCCATTAGTGAGTTATTTAGAAAATCCAACATTGAATGTTGACAGAAAAATAAAATATAGAGCATTATCATATGTCCTTATGGGAAATGAATTGTTCAAAAAGACCCAAGAAGGCGTATTACTCAAATGCCTAGGAGAAAGTGAGGCATATTTAGCATTATCGAGGTCCACAATGGGGCATGGGGCACATCAAGGCCATAAAATGAAATGGTTGCTATTTCGATATGGTATGTACTGGCCCAGCATGCTCAAAGATTGTATAGATTTTGCTAAAGGGTGTGAAGAATGCCAGAAACATGCAGGGATTCAACATGCTCCTGCAAGTGAGTTGCATTCGATCATTAAACCATGGTCCTTTAGAGGATGGGCATTAGATTTAATAGGAGAAATAAATCCTGCTTCATCTAAAGGTCAGAAATATATCTTGGTGGGAATAGATTATTTTACCAAGTGGATCGAAGCAATACCATTAATAGCTGTAGATCAAGAGGCTATTATTGAGTTCATACAGAAATAGATTATCTATAGGTTCGGATTGCCAGAGAGCATAACCACAGACCAAGGTTCTGTGTTTACTGGTAGGAAGATGCAAGAATTCGCCCAAGAGATGGGGTTTAGATTACTAACATCAACACCATATTATGCTCAAGCAAATGGTCAGGTCGAAGAAGCCAATAAAGTAATAATAAGTTTGATTAAGAAACATGTTGGTAAAAAGCCAAGGAATTGGCATAAGACTTTAGACCAAATACTATGGGCCTGTAGAACATCTCCTAAGGAAGCTACTAACACCACCCCTTTTCAACTAACATTTGGTCATGATGCAGTTCTACCAGTAGAAATTCATCTACAATCAGTTCGAATTCAAAGACAAAACGAAATCCCATCTGCATTGTATTGGGAGATGATGATGAACGAGTTAGTTGAGTTAGACGAAGTTAGATTGCATGCATTGGAAATCCTAATGAGGCAAAAGGAAAGAGTGTGGCATATAACAAAAAGGTGAAAGGTAAAACATTCAATATTAATAACTTAGTGTGGAAAGTTATATTGCCCATGGACAAGAAGAATAAAGCATTAGGTAAATGGTCACCTCATTGGGAAGGACCTTTTCAAATAGTAAAAACATTTTCAAACAATGCATATGAAATCGAAGAGTTGGCAGATGATAAGCGAATCCTAAAGGTTAATGGGAAATATTTAAAGAAATATAAGCCACGCTTGCAGGAGATTCGAATAATAACAACGTAATCAAAACAATATAAAGAAATGCCAAAATGGTGATATAAATTGCCAAAATGGCGTTGTTTAGGTGTTACAGACAAACATTTAAATGAAATGCAGTATTCATTGAACAACAGAATTTAGAAATGGGCATTGTTCCTCAATCTGTCGAAAATACTCCGAAAGGACTCAAGCCTTTGCTGAGTAAAGTGCCTCGCTCCTTCTAAGGTAGCAACTTCACCTTTAAGTTGCTCAGCAGCTTCCATCTCTGCAAGTCCTTTATTGAGGAGTTCTTCGAATTGTGTGACAGCAGTGTTGGTGTCATACGCCATTTGTTGTTGTTGGGCCTCCTTAATTTTTTGTTGAAGCTCTTGAATCTGCTTCTCCCAGAGAAGAATGGATTGAGCTCGAAGCTCATAATCAGTTTTAGCTTGCTTGATATGCATGGCTTGCTCTTCAGCTTCTTTAGAAAGCTTCGAAGCATGCTCATAAGCAGCGTCCATTGCAGCTCGCTTCTCTTGGACCTTATTGGTAGCAGATTCATCTTGGAGGAGACGCCCAGTCACGTTGTCTAGCAAAGATTGAAGTTCGAATAAGATGGTGCTAACTTCCAGAGAACAGGTGGTGAGGTCGACTTGATTAAGAAGTCCCTTCATAATATAGCGGGTTGTACTATCTTTCTTGAGCACTTCGAATAGATCCACATCGAGGATTATCTTCCTAATCTTGTGAAGAAGTACAACCCTATCATCAGAGGGCATTGAATCAGTAGTCGAACCAGTACCAGCCTTAGGAAGAGGAGTATCTCTCTGAGCTAGTTTAGCCTTCATATACCCAATAGGGTCATTTCGTTTTAAGAGGGCTAACTCCTCTTTAGCTGTTTTAGAGTGGGAAGACTCAGGAAGTTCCATACGCAATGGAGTAACATCCATTTTGACTTCCATTGGCTCATTGGTAGGGACACCATCACCTTCATTATTTTCTTCCTCATCATTTTCTTCATCACCAACCAGGTCCACCACTTCGATGTCATTGTCTTCGTTACTATGAGCATCAGACTCCGTTCCTTCACTCGAACCACCTTGAGCCTCTTCGTCTCCCTCTTCCTCAGATCCTTTCTCACTAGAATCTTCGCTCTCTTGAGAAGGGCAAGCTTTTGCCTCTTCAGCTTGGGTGACTTTTTCACTCTCTTGAGGGATCTTGAGAGGAGATTTCGGATGAGAAGTTTCTGGAGGCACTTCTGCAGCATCTTCAGGCGTTGTTTCGTTTGCTTCCTTGAGAGGGGGAGAAGTACCTTGGTCATCTGGTTGCTCGGAAGCCCCAATCGGAACCGCCATATTGGAGGATCCCTTATTCTGCACCAGATTACTTGAATCCCCATGGGGACAAGAATGGGTAGGAACAGTAGTTTTTGATAGAGGAGTCGAAGTGGTAGGGATTGGATTTGAATCGTCCTACACAAACAAAGAAAGATTAAAAACTTGCACTAAGGTACGAATAACTATGTTTGTTGAAAAATTCGAATTCAATTTACCTGTGGATTATCTGAAGAAAGATTGTTATATATATGTTCCAACATTACATTGGAGGTCGAAGGTGGATTTTTGGATTTTGGTAAGGGAGCAACATCCCTGGAATCGAGTCCAGAGACATTAGTGTCCTTTGAAACATCTTTCTTCTGCTTCTTCTTTGAAGCCATTGGTGAACTTTCCCCAGCCTTGGTATTCTTCCCAGTGGTACCAGGCTTTCGCTTCTTTGGAGTAGTTGGGGGGAGTTTATTAGTCTGAAAAGTATAAAACATGAGTTAAACTACAATCATAAAGTAGCCCATTCGAAACGTCAGGATAAATTGATTACCTTTGGGGTTGGAGCAATTATTGAAGTTGGAGAAATTGTTGAAGTTGGAGCAATTGTTGGAGTTGGAGCGATGGTTGTTGTTGTTGTTGCAGGAGTAATTTTTGGAATTGCTTGGGGCACATTGTCATCAGCTTTGATAGTTTGTTGGGAACTACTTCCTTCCTTGGTCTTCGACGCAACAGTCTTTATCCTGATGGTTGAAAGTCGAAAGAATTAAGGTAAATGTTAAAATAAAGAAAGTAAGAATTATTTGGGGATTTCCCAAGCATCCGCACCTGCGCCTTCATTCGAAACAATCGACATGGCAGAAAGGTCATAGCGAAGATGTCCTGGGAAATTATGGAGCCAATGTCGAGCCCATGTCACAGTCTCATATGGCTTTAGTTTCTTTTGAGATTGGTACTTGAACATCTCTTTGCAAGTTAACCACCAAGGGTATGGGGGAAACCAAGCCAGAGCCAGTTCTGAGGTAGGTAGTTTAGGAAACTTAGGTGGATGCATTTCGAGTGCCAACCTATACCTATCCTCAGGTGACAACCCTGAAGGAAGTTTGAACTTAGAAATTTTTTCTTTAAATTTTTCCTTCAGGTTTGGGACGCCTACACAAAGTGGTCTCCAAGCGTAGGATCATAAGTTGTTTCAAGTAATTCGAAAAGCCCTAATCTCTTTGGCATGAGTGAACATACCTTTCTTCGAGTGTACCTGCACATCGAACGCATCAGTTAGTTTCTTTTGGATGGTGAGAGTATCGAACATATAAGACTGATAGAATTTAGTCCACCAGTCCAAAAAACCCTTTGCTGAAAAATAGGTTGGTTCAAAAGGAATTAATTCAAACTGAGCAAAATCTTGGTATTGTTCCTGTTGCAGCTTAGCTTCTCTGACCTTGAAGGTTCGACCAGAAGTGATGGCACTCTGGGTTTGAAAAAGGGGTTCGGGGATTAACTGACATAAACCAAATTGTCTGGAGACAAAATTGGGTTGATAGGCGAACAGAAAGATTTGGTTTTTGGACGGAGTGATTCTTGAGGAGATTAATCTTGGGAGTAAGAAGGCTTTCCAAATGTCTTGAATCTCTTTGCTTTTAGCAGCCTCTGAAAGGGACATAGTGAACCATGATGGTCCATGAGTCCTCGAAGCAAAAGGCGCCATAGTCTCTTCAAATTTATGCCTTTTAGAGAAAATCATGATGTACTGGGAGAAAAGGACTTGGAAGTCAGCTTTATCATCATTTGGAGTCAGTCTTCTCAGCCTTGTACCTTCAACAATTCGATCCGCTATCTCGGGATCTTGTTCAATGATGGTGTCAGCAGTGGATAATGAAGATTCGAACATGGCATTAAGCCATAACTGGAGTAACCAGAAGGGGCCAACTAGCAAGATGTTCTTAGGAGTGTGAGATTTCAGACTCGAAACAGCTGATCTCAAGCTTTCGTAGAGATCAACAAGTAAGAGCTCACTCAAACAAACTCTCCTATTTTCATGTAGGTCTCTGGCTAGAGGAATAAACCTACTGGCTACTTGTAAAGACCTGCTACAAAACACGTATCTTGATAACCATAGGGTAAGAAAGGCAATATGCTCCACATCTGACACACTATCACCTTCAGTATGATAGTGACTAATAAACTTTGAGAAGCTGACCAACTTGACGTCGAAGTCAATGATACTTGAGTGTTCCTCAGGGTCAGGAATATAAGTCTCTCCTACTGGTGACAAACTAGTGATGGCGGCTATGTCGAAGAAAGTGGGTGTTATCATGCCTCCAGGAAGGTGAAAGGTGTTGTAAGTACTGTCCCAGAAGTATAAAGATGCAAACAGTAATGGATGGCTATAGGTGAAGCCTGGTTTCGATAACTTAATTAAATTATAGATTCCTAACTCCTCCCATTGGTGTGATTTCTTAGCTGCTACCTCAGTAAGCCAGTTCTGGTAAGCTATATCAGGGGTGGGACAAGATCGGAATGGTTTAAAATTGCTTTTAACATAGTCCAAGACAAAAGGGTCTTTTGGGGGAACATCAGGGGTTTCTATGGTTTTCGAAGCAGAGGATTCACTCACATTCTCAGTTCCTAACCTAGGGATTTCCATCTTATTAAACAAAGGCTTAAAGTTATAACAAACAGGGAAGATCGTTCTGGTATCTTTCAGGATTTCAAAAACTGTAAGAGGGCCCATTAGGGCAAACCTCTTTCCAGCAGCATTAGTTGGAATGAGTACCTGAGAAGAGTATAGAAGTTCTTGTTCCTTGGAGATTGCTTGGGGGATAAGTACAGATTGACCTTGGTGAGTACCAACCTTGGTTTCCATAATCGTTCATGCGTTCTTGCTTTTCTTCTTGGAAATCTTCTTCATTTGGGATGTTGTTGAAGACATTGTTGGAAATTGTTGAGAGCTTTTAGGGTTTTTCAGTGAGAGGAGAAGAAGAAAGAGTTCAGAATGTGGAAAAAGAATAAAAAACTAAGTTGTTTTGTTTTTATAGTAAGGAAGTTGAAGCACTCACCAACTAAGGTTAGGATACGTGTGGATCGTGGGTTGGATATGGAATGAGGTGGCGTAAAGCTAGCATTGGTAATAAGCGTGATTAATGATAATCATTGTTTTAGTAACTGCACCATGCTGTGATGACTGTTTTGAGACGGTTAAGGGAACCAAGAGGCGTCTTGATTGACATAATTGAAAGTCATACACGGTAGAGTATCATGATTACTCAAAAGTCACATCAAAATCTTGTGAATATGTTTAAAATAAGTATTTCTCAGAAAGAGGTTCGAAATACATATTTTAAAGGGGCATTTTGTTAGCTGAAGATTTTGATACGTATGACTCGAAGTAGAAGTCTTAAGTTCGAAATGAAATGAGGTTGGTGTTCGTTGGAACAAAGCGAATGTCACAGTTCGGAATGAGAGAAATGGCTCTTCGAATGGACGTACTAAAACTCGGAGCTTCGAATGGCAGTTATGATGATATATGTAAAAGGAGCTTCGAAGTAGTAACAAGGTTGTGTATGTGAAGTGAGTTCGAAGCAAAGTGACACCGCATTTGAAATTCAAACGCGAGCGGGATAATTGGAAGTTAAAATATATGCGCTGGAAACGGTTCGAAGACGCGTGGAAGCTAGAGAAGCGCAATATTCTGCATGTTCTGAACGTGGCAAGATCTTATAAGTCAGACCGTTATGGTCGAAGTAGTATAAATAGAAGTCTTAGTGTTAGGATTTCGTGTGTCATATCTATTGTACAAAATTCAGTAAACATTCAAAATACCACATGGCTAGGGAAACAAATGCTCGAACAATGTACGTATGATTGCACCAAACCTTTATAATTCAGTAAAACATCTTTATCTTTCCAGTATATCCTTTATCTTCGCATCAATGTCTTTTAAATACCTTTACTTTCAAAGCCATTTAACTATCTTCTGCATTTAAACGTTTTCTTTTATTTCGAAGTCCTTTACATTTCAGAAACCTTTTACCTTAACGTTTTTACATTCATGTTTTTTTACATTTCATGCTTTTTATATTCATGCTTTTACATTAAAAGTCTTTTACATTTAAAGTCATTTACGTATTTCTGCATTTAAACATTTGTTTGCAAATCGAACCTTTACTCCTTTACTCATTCAAGTCAGTTTTATATTTCTTTACTTGATCATGTCATTAAGTTGTTTGACACTGCAATCGGAATGCATTGGATATATATAAAACACTCAGAATACAAGTCTTAAACATGAATACTAGTTTAGTTATTAATTTTATCCAAACGACCAACACCCCATAGGATCAATCTAGTCGATCCTGCAAGTTACCAGAGGAATTGAATAACAGTCATAAAGATTATTCGATAGTTTGGAGGACTAGCGGTTGTTTTACCAGAAATCACTGTAAACACCTATATAAATATATATTCAACTTGCACACATAATCTTCCTTTCCCTTTTCGACATACCCTTTAGGTTGCCTCATCAGGATTGTTTCATCTAGATCACCATACAAGAACGCAGTCTTTACATCTATTTTTTCTAGTTCAAGATCGAACTATGCCACCATGGCAAGCAACATTCGAATGGACCTATGCTTCACAACAGGAGAAAACACATGATTGAAGTCTACACATTCTTTCTGAGTGAAACCCCTTGCAACCAACCTTGCCTTGTATCTTTTCGACGCCATTTCTTTGATTCCTTCCTTAACTTTGAAAATCCATTTACAGCTGACTAACCTGGCTCCAGTAGGTTTCTTGATCAATTTCCAAGTGTTGTTATCATGAAGAGACTTCATATCATCATCCATGGCCTTCAGCCATTCAGTGTTATTTCGACTCCTCATAACTTGCCAATAGATAGTCATCGGCAGTTTCCTCAACTTCATCAACATCCTCTGTAACCCCCCGAATTTAATTAATTAGTTAATTAAATTAATTAAGGATTTATTTATTGGAAATTGTCAAAGTTAAGAATTATCGAAATTATTATAAGATGCATTATTAGATTAATATGTTGGTTGAGCGGTTACGTTGATAATTAAGTAATTAGTCAGAAGAAATTATTATTTAAAATAATAATGAGTAAGTAGAATATTTACTTAGTTGGGTTTATTTGTGTTAGTGTTTTTAGGTTGGCATTAATTTTGGTAAAACTAGGATTTAGCAATGTCATGATAGATGTTATGACATTCAGAGATTGAAGATAAATCCTACCTGCTAAGGACGTTAAAGGACACGAATCGGAAGCTAAAGTGTGCTGGAAATTTCTACAAAATACCGATGTCATAACAGATGTTATGACATTCGTGACATTCTGCTCGCAGAACTGCTTGTTCCCGAGATTTTTCGTGAAGTTTGTTGAGTCGCTAAATATTGTTTTTCTGTTATTAGAAAGCATGCTCACGTGGCTGCTAGGTTAATCTTAATTAAACCTAAATTGGTTGTTGAAAAGACCATGTTTTTAGGATTAAATTAAGTGAACCCTAGCTATCTTTATGGAAGCCCAAAACTGAAGTTTCAGGACTGCTTCTATAAAAGGAAAAGAACCCTTATATTGCTGCTACGCCCTTTGAATGTATTGAAGAGAGAGCAGCTTGTGTTTGTGTACTGTTAGGATTAGTAACAGTTGATATTGTGTAATTCTAGTTTCTCTTGTGAGCCAAGCAACTATCAATTAATAAGTGCATTGGACTAGGATTTGCTGTAAGGGTAGTTTATCACTCAAAGCTTTAAAGCACGAGTGTTTGTCTCTTGATTGAAGCTTTGAAGCAAGATCAAGATATTTTATTGAAGTGTGTCTTCACAATTCAATTAGTCAATAGGTTGATATCACTGCTGTGATTGAGGGGGAGTGAATGGGTACTCAGATCTAAGTAGGACTTAGGTTGAAGTTGCATTGGGTAGGTTTTAAGTGAAGGAGATAAACGGTGGTTTATTCCCAATTAATTCTACTAATAGTGAATTTCCTCCTGGCTTGGTAGCCCCGATGTAGGTTTGTTGAACCGAACGGTGAACAACTTATTGTGTTATTTATCGCTTCAGATTTCGTGTGAATTGTTAACATAGTGTCGATATTGTGTCATAACATTCTCTCGGACATCAAGTATCCGCCGCCAGAATTTCAATTGGCATCGAGCGGCACCCCGCTTGTTATTTCGGGTGAGATCTAGGGTAATAGTTTCCGCGAATGGATAAAGAAGGAGGATTTGGAGGAAGACCACCTATTCGGATGGGTCTAATTATGATTACCGAAGCCTCGTATGGTTGCCTTCTTAAGATCAATGGACATTAAAGCTTGGAGAGCTGCTGATAAAGGATGGAAACATCCCACCAAGCTTGAGAAAGATGGGACTACTGTCTTGAAACCTGAGGAAGAATGGAGCAAAGAGGAAGAAGAGCTAGCTCTAGGGAACTCTAAAGCATTGAATGCTCTGTTCAATGGTATTGACAGGAACATCTTCAGATTGGTCCATCAATGTGAGCTGGCCAAGGATGTTTGGGACACTCTCAGAACTACTCATGAGGGGACATCCAAGGTGAAGATGTCAAGACTTCAGATGCTCACTACCAAATTTGAGAATTTGAAGATGAAGGAAGATGAGAATATTCATGAATTTCACATGAATATTTTGGAAATTGCCAATGCCTCAGGAGCACTTGGTGAAAAGATGTCAGAAGAGAAGCTGGTGAGAAAGATTCTCAGATCCTTGCCTAAGAGATTTGCAATGAAAGTCACTACAATAGAGGAGGCTCAGGACATCAGCACCTTAAAGGTTGAAGAATTGATAGGATCTCTTATGACTTTTGAGATGGGAATCAGTGAAACTGTTGACAAGAAGAACAAGAGCATAGCACTTGTATCCAATTCTGAAGAGGGATGCAAGGTGGAAGATGAAGAGAAGATATCTGAAGCCATTGCCATGCTTGGAAGACAGTTCAACAAACTGATCAGGAGGATTGATCCAAGGTCAAGGTCAAATGTCAAGGACATTCCATCTGACATTAGCAGATCTTATGACTCCAGCAGAAGATCCAAGTCAGAGGAAAAAGGAAGTCAAGGCAGTAGAATCCAATGTCATGAATGTGAAGGATTTGGACATATTAAAGCTGAATGTCCTACCTTTTTGAAGAAACAAAAGAGAGGAATGAATGTTACTTGGTCTGATGGTGAATCAAGTAGTGATACTGAAGAGGAATCAACCAAACTTGTCACTGCATCTTCTGAAAGTGGCAATCCTGATAATGACTCTAGTCATGAGGAAGTGACCTTTGAAGAACTTGCTGATACTTACAAGAAACTGTGTATCAGAAGTGGTGAAGTATGCCAGCAAAATGAAAAACAGAAAAAGCTGATTGAGAAGTTGGAGGCAGAAAATGTGAAGCTGGAAGCTAAGAAGAAGGAAAATACAGTCACTATAAGTCATCTCAACAGTGAGATTATAGTGTTGAATTCCAAGCTTGATCATATGACTAAGTCTGTCAAGATGTTGACAAATGGAACTGATAAGCTGGAAGAAATTCTTCAGCTTGGACAAAATGCTGGAAATAAGCATGGTCTAGGATATGTGACTGAAAAGGAACCTGTTGGTGACAAGAAAAAGAAGAGGCATGGGAAACCAAATCCAGAGCAGATGTCACAACAGAAAACAGGAAATGTTCCTGGCTCAGGGCATGTAGATGCAAAGAAATTTCCTGATAACAGGAAGAAGACCAGACCTAATAGGCCAATGTCAAAGCAGATGTCACAACATTGGGGCCAACATCATGATCAGAGAAACATGAAAAAGAAGTTTCAAAGATGGAGATGTCACCATTGTGGAAGGTTTAGACACATAAAACCCTTCTGTTATAGGTTACATGGGTATCCTAATCAGACTCCCTATGTTGAGCCTAAGAACATCAAAGTACCCTACACTCAAAAGTGGAAGAAGAGGACTGCAACATTGATAGCACACACCTCTCTCAGAGTGTCTGCCAAGGAAGATTGGTACTTTGACAGTGGGTGTTCCAAGCATATGACTGGTATAAAAAACCTTCTGAATAATGTCAAACCTCACTCTACCAGCTTTGTTACTTTTGGGGATGGAGCTAAAGGAGAAATCAAAGGTGTTGGAAACTTGGACTGCTCTGGAGTTCCAAATCTAAATGGAGTGTTGCTGGTAAAAGGCTTAACTGCTAATCTCATAAGCATAAGTCAGCTATGTGATATGGGATTTAAATTCAACTTCACCAGGTCTGAATGTCTTGTAATCAATGATAAACAAGAAGTTGTTATGAGAGGAGTCAGATCAAAGGACAACTGCTACATGTGGGAATCTGAGAACACCAACCTCTCTTCTGTGTGCTCTACAGACAAGGATGAAAAGGAGGTAAAGCTATGGCATCAAAAACTTGGACATCTGCATCTCAGAGGGATGAAAAAGATCATCACTATGGAGGCTGTCAGAGGGATACCAAAACTCCATATTGATGAAGGAAGAGTCTGTGGTGAATGTCAAGTTGGAAAGCAAACCAGAATGTCACACCCAATGTCTATACATCTGACCACTTCCAAAGTGCTGGAGCTGCTACATATGGATTTGATGGGGCCTATGCAGGTTGAAAGCCTTGGTGGAAGAAGATATGCCTATGTTGTTGTGGATGACTTCTCCAGATTTACCTGGATAAACTTCATCAAGGAAAAATCTGATGTGTTTGATGTCTTTAAGGAGCTATGCAAAAGACTTCAAAGAGAGAAGGAAAGTTGTATTGTCAGAATAAGAAGTGATCATGGAAAGGAGTTTGAGAACAGCAAATTTGATGAATTCTGCTCCTCAGAGGGAATTAATCATGAGTTTTCTTCTCCTATAACACCTCAACAAAATGGGGTGGTGGAAAGAAAGAATAGGACTATACAGGGAATCTGCCAGAGCAATGATTCATGCTAAAAAACTTCCTATTCATTTTTGGGCTGAAGCTATGAATACAGTTTGCTATGTTCACAACAGGGTCACCCTAACAAAGGGATCTTCCTCCACCCTGTATGAACTATGGAAGGGAATAAAACCAATTGTGAAATATTTCCATGTATTTGGCAGTAAATGCTATATTCTGACAAATCGTGATCAAAGGAGAAAAATGGATTCCAAGAGTGATGAAGGCATTTTTCTGGGATACTCCACTAACAGCAAAGCATATAGGGTATTCAACTCCAGAACCCAGGTTATGATAGAGTCTATTAATGTTATTGTTGATGATCATCATCAGGAAAACAATGTCCCATATGATGTTGAGACATGTTTTGAGACATCACCTCAAGTACCTGATAAGGAAGATGTACCTGATCCTTCTCCTCCAAAATCTGAACCAGAGGAAGTTAACAAAGATCCTTCCATCAGAATTCAGAAAGATCATCCAAAGGATCTCATCATTGGGGATCCAACCAAGGGTGTCGTTACAAGATCCAGAGAAACTGTCTCAAACTCTTGCTTTGTGTCAAAAATAGAGCCAAAAAATGTCAAAGAAGCTCTAAGTGATGAATTCTGGATTGGAGCAATGCAAGATGAATTGAACCAGTTCAAGCAACATGAAGTATGGGAACTAGTTCCTAGACCAGAAGGAACAAACATCATTGGCATAAAATGGATCTACAAGAACAAGTCTGATGCAGAAGGGACTGTCACCAGGAATAAAGCTAGACTGTTCTCGTTACACTCAGGTTGAAGGGATTGACTTTGATGAGACTTTTGCACCAGTGGCTAGACTGGAATCAATCAGGCTTCTTCTAGGGGTTGCTTGCATTCTGAAATTCAAACTATTTCAGATGGATGTAAAAAGTGCCTTCCTGAATGGCTACTTAAATGAGGAAGTATATGTAGAACAGCCTAAAGGATTTGTGGATCCAAGTTTTCCTGATCATGTCTACAAATTAAGGAAAGCCCTATATGGATTAAAGCAAGCTCCTAGGGCCTGGTATGAAAGGCTAACCAAGTTCTTTACAGACAAAGGCTACAGAAAAGGAGGCTTGGATAAAACTCTCTTTGTCAAGAATGAAGGAGGAAAGATAATGGTTGCTCAAATTTATGTGGATGACATAGTATTTGGTGGAATGTCAGACTCAATGGTGAAACATTTTGCCAATCAAATGCAAGTTGAGTTTGAAATGAGTCTTATGGGAGAGTTGACCTACTTTCTTGGACTGCAAGTCACACAGATGAAAGACTCAACATTCCTTTCACAGAGCAAATATGCAAGGAATATTGTCAAAAAGTTTGGAATGGAGAATGCCAGCCATAAAAGGACTTCTGCTCCCACACATGTGAAGTTATCCAAGGATACAAATGGTGAAAAGGTAGATCAAAGTTTGTATAGAAGCATGATAGGGAGCTTGTTGTATCTAACAGCCAGCAGACTTAACATTGCATTTGCTGTTGGGGTATGTGCAAGATACCAAGCTGAACCTAAAGTGAGTCACATTAACCAGGTGAAAAGAATCCTGAAGTATGTAAGTGGAACCTGCAGTTATGGTATTCTGTATTCCCATGGATGTGAACCCATTTTGTCTGGTTATTGTGATGCCGATGGTGGTAGTCGATGATGAAAAAGTACCTCCGAGGATGCTTCTTCTTGGGAAACAATCTGGTTTCTTGGTTCAGAAGAAAAAACTGTGTCCTTGTCCATCAAGTGAATACATAGCGGGTAGCAGTTGTTCTCAAATGGTCCGATGAAGCGATGTCGTCGAGTACAATGTCACACAGATGTCATGACATTGTACCGTGACAATCTAAGTGCTATTAATATTTCAAAGAATCCTATACAACACAAGACTAAGCACATTGACATAAGACATCACTTCATCGAGACCTTGTGGAGGAGAAAGTGATTAAACTGGACCATGTAGTCACCGAATCGCAATCGGTCGACATTTTTACTAAAGCTCTTGATGCTAGTCAATTTGAGAATTTAAGGAGCAAACGGGCATTTGTCAATATGAGGAATTGTAGCAATTAAAATTGCTTACAAAGAGGAGAAGAAACCGTATTTCAAATAAATATGAATGGGTCATTTCTTTATTTCCTCTTATTTTTAAAGGTTTCAAGAATATCAAGAGACACCTCCATATAATAACCTCTCTTATTGAAAGTATCATTTCCTCTCCACCCACAAGATACTTTCAAATTCTCCGTTCCTCAATATATCTCATAGAAATATGTCTTCTTCATCCTCTTCATCCCAAGACGATTGCTCATCTCCCACCATGGTCGAGATTAGGCATTCACGCACCATGAATGTTGAACCGTGAAGGTCTCCTCGCGCTCAATGGCAACTCTCGAATCAAGATGCACGGAATAATCAAGGTTCATCAGCGTCTACTAGTAAGGCTTCTGCCTCATCCTCATTTGTTCCCCCTGAGATAAGAAATAGGGAAGGTACCAAGTATGTAGAAGAAGCCATTGCTAGGATAGTCACCAGAATCCTAGATGAAAATCACACTGTTCCTGGAATTTCTGTTCCCCTTAATCAAAGGCCTGCTAGCCCTAGTTTAGCAGATGATCCAGATGTCACAAAGGATGTCATGACATCTGATGATCACGTCCAGGCAACTCATGTGGACCCTGATTCTTCTGCTGATTTCCCTGCCAAAGCAAAGGGTGGTATTTCTGGTTCTCAAGATGAGAAAATAACCAGAACTGGAACTTCTTCAAAGAAGTATAGAGCTAAATTTGCTGGCTGCTCAAAATGCAAAAGGACACCAATGGCCAAGAAAAGGAAAGCTCCTGAACCTGCAAAGTCTGATCAAGCTTCTGGTAAGGCTGATGCTGCTGATGTTGCTGCTAACAATGAAGATGTCTCTTCAGCAGAGGAGAGCAACTGATTAAGTTGCTGTGATGCTTCCATTTATCTGTTGTGTTTGATCTGTCAATTGTCTTATTTTCTTGTTCTGCATTTTTTTTGGATGATTGTAATCATTGTATTGACAGATGTGTAACCCTTGAATACTTGCTGGTATTGTTTTTTTCCTGGTACTGTTTGGTTAAAAGTTTGGGGAACTTGTATTGTTTCTTTTGACCCTTTATGGCTAAAAAGGGGGAGAAGAACTACTGTATGATAGTAGTATGGGACTTGGGACTTTGTATGACAGTAGTATGGGACTTGGGACTTTGGGGAAATTGTATGCCTGTTTAAAAATTTTGTATATGGGGCAATTGGGGGAATTGTGGGATTTTTGTATGGGTAGAATTTATCTTCTCTAAGTTCTAGTTACTTGAAGCTTAGGAAAGCTTAGGAAAGCTTAGAACTAGTTTATTGTCTTCTGCTGCATAGGTACTCTGATGTGTTCAGTAGTTTTAGCCAAAAATGTGCTAAAGGGGGAGTTTGTTAGTGTTTTTAGGTTGGCATTAATTTTGGTAAAACTAGGATTTAGCAATGTCATGATAGATGTTATGACATTCAGAGATTGAAGATAAATCCCACCGCTAAGGATGTTAAAAGACACTCGAACCGAAGCTAAAGTTGTCCGAAATTTGCAGAAAATATCGATGTCATAATGTATGTTATGACATTCAGTGACATTCGCTGCAGAACTGCTTTGTTCGAGATTTTTCGAAGTTTGTTGAGTGCTAAATATTGTTTTTCCGTTATTAGAAAGCATGCTCACGTGGCTGTTAGGTTAATCTTAATTAAACCTAAATTGGTTGTTGAAAAGACCATGTTTTTAGGATTAAATTAAGTGAACCCTAGCTATCTTTATGGAAGCCCAAACCAAGTTTCGGATCGCTTCTATAAAAGGAAAAGAACCCTTATATTGTCACGCCCTTTGAATGTATTGAAGAGAGAGCACTTGTGTTTGTGTACTATTAGGATTAGTAACATTGATATTGTGTAATTTAGTTTCTCTTGTGAGCCAAGCAACTATCAATTGATAAGTGCATTGGACTAGGATTTTTGTAAGGGTAGTTTATCACCAAAGCTTTAAAGCACGAGTGTTTGTCTCTTGATTGAAGCTTTGAAGCAAGATCAAGATATTTTATTGAAGTGTGTCTTCACAATTCAATTAGTCAATAGGTTGATATCACTGCTGTGATTGAGGGGGAGTGAGTGGGTACTCAGATCTAAGTAGGACTTAGGTTGAAGTTGCATTGGGTAGGTTTTAAGTGAAGGAGATAAACTGGTGGTTTATTCCTGAATTAATTCTACTAATAGTGAATTTCCTCCGGCTTGGTAGCCCCGGATGTAGGTTTGTTGAACCGAACGGGTGAACAACTTATTGTGTTATTTATCGCAGATTTATCGTGTGAATTGTTAACATAGTGTCAGATACTGTGTCATAACATTCTCTGTGACATCAAGTATCTGCTGCCAGGAATTTCAATTTGTGTGTGAGAAATAGCAAAAAAAATTGGAGGTGCATTTAGTTGGCCCATTAAAAATATTAATTAATTATAATATTTAGTTTATTGATAAAATAATTGATTTAATATAAAGAATAGAATATTAGGGTCTTCTATATAAGTAGTAGTAGAGAAAGATTAGATTTTTGGAAAAATAAAAAGGAAGAATAGAAGTGGCAGAGGAAGAGTTGTTGTACGTGAGGAAAAAAAGAAGAGGAATAGACTTGGGAGAAAAACTGCCGTCGGGAGAAAATTGCAGACTAAAAAGCCAAATTGCAATTCGACCGGAACTCCGTAAAGCAACATTCAATCTAAGGTAAGGGTGAGGTTTTGACTTTCTAATGGATTGTATGATGAGTAGTATGTGGGAAATTAGGATAATGGAAAATTTACTGTGCATTTGTAGTTGTTATGTTCGGGTAAAAATATGTTTAGATCAAAATCTCTAAATTTTATGATTTTGATATTGTTAAGTTTTGGTGATAATTCTTGAAAATGTAATGGTTAATTTTGTTTGGAATTAATTAATCATGTGCATTTTGTGTTAAATGAATAAAATTAATTGTGAGAAGAAAATTGAACTTATTAAGCTGCTACTTTATTTGTATTTAAGTAGCTACAGTACCGTGTGGGGTTTTAGTATCCAAAGAAAATAGGAGTGTCATTCAATGGTAGTAGTATCACAGGATGCTAAGGGCATCTTTGGATAATAATAAATGAAAATGTGATTCATAGAACTCATAACAATTTATTAGTTTTCAAAATATTTCAACTTTATTTAATCACTACGCAGCGGATTCATAACTTTCAAAACTTCAAAAGAAACATAGTATCCTTTTAAACAACTTAATTTAAAGAAAACAACTTCTTAAAATAACAACTTGGATTAAACTGAAAACATCATAAAATCAAATAAGCGTTCATCTCCCCGAGTGCTACGTATCAGAGCGACGATACTAACAAACTACTAAGTCTCTACTCCTCGTTAACTGCACGTTACCAGTATAAAGGCAACAACGAACAAATAGAAAGGATGAGATATCTACCAATATAAACAAGTGTATGATAAATAATATATTAGGATTAAATCATACAAAATTATCACCACACAATTACAACATCATTAATCAATTCACGACATTATTAATCAATTCACTTCACAACATCATTAATCAATTCAAATGAGACGCAACAATGCATATGCATGTGGTACCAACAGAGCTTCAGCCCTCTTCACTAATTGCCAATTAATAGAGGCACAAGACATAAGCCTTCCTCACAATTCTGCCAATACAGGCCTTCACAAGTACGCAAATGTAATGCAACACTAACAACAACGACATAAATTCACTTCACGAGGCATACACCTATATCACTGTTATTATCAATAATTAGAGGTAATTATAGTCACTGGAAATACTCTGCAACTTCGCATAAATATCAACATAAATTCATCAACACGATACATTCATAACAACATCACAACAACCACATCCTTACATATAAGCCAAGGTATGCAAACTACAAATAAATCCACAAAATCGGAAATTCAATACTTTTAAAAAAAAAAATCAAGTTACTATTGTTTTCTTTACTTCATAAAATAGAGTATTTAATTTAAGAAACAACATCTAAAACGGCGACTAAAACGGTATTTTTCAAAAAATATCAGTGGTAACTGAACTTACGGTTTGAAAGTTATGAATTTTCGAAAATATTTTTTTTTCTTACCAAAATAGGAGACATTCGGATATACATATTCGAAGGACATTTTTAGAGTTTCAAAGGTTTCCTTCACTTCACCCCACAAGGGTGTACTACAAAATTCTCTTTATAAAATGGACATTGAAATTCACATCTACCATTTGGAATTGGCAGCAGGTCAAGAGTGAATTGATATGTCAAATTAAGCTTCCACAATTAAAGTTTAAGACGATTTAATTTGTCATCCCCCAATTACATCTAACATCCCCTCAAATTCAATGAATTGACATTAAATACTTTGCTTAATTTATATCTATCTTTTAAAATTTATTCATAACTTGCGCAAATTTCAAAGTCTCTAGGGTGATATTGAAAGTTTCATAGTTTATCGGATCCATCTATGCACACTGATGTAGAGTTCCTGGTAGAACTGAGTGACCAGTCAGTGCTTATCGAGTATGTTGATTGTGTGGCATATCAACTATGGCAGAGAGAAATATATATATTTTATGTTTAACTTTAATTTAATTATTATGGTTTCATGATGTTTAAATTTAATTTAGTTATTATGTTTTTCATCCATGATTTGTTTGTTACATTACCGTCATATGTTGAAGGTGGCATTCCACGGGTCTAAGATGAAGAGCTTTCTTAAAAGTCCAATTTATGAGACAAATTGTAAGTGATTTTGGTTTATTGAGCGATGGCACAAGGAGACATTTTCCTTTCATCTTCCATTTTGGGAGATGACTATCACTTTGAATGATGTCTCATCACGGTTCCATCTCCCCATCACTGGTAGGTTCTTCATCGATCCTATTTAACCAGAAATTTGCATGTATGACAATTATACATAATTTGAGTAATTGGGGAGGTCGTGCTAGAGGAGTTTGATTTTAGCAGGGCAGTTCACCTACGAATGTCTTGACTTCGAGATAGGTACCACTAGCCTTTCCCCTGGTCTCTTAACGATGTTAAATTTCCCGATGATGCACCAATCTCTTGGGGGAAAAGCATTTCATCCTGCATAAATCAACCAAATTTTTTGTTCTCTCAAGGTGACAAGAAGAAGGGAACGAATTATTTGGCTTTGGCCTATGTGTACCTTTAGGCATTTTTTAGCATCTTTTTAAAAATATTAAAATAAAAAAGATTAAAAATGTAAGATGAGTGAGAAATTTGGAGGTGCGAGATGGAGAAAGAAAGACAGCCGCAGTTGCCGCGGCACTAAATTCTTACCCCGAGAAGAATATACATCGACTATACAAATGGTAGAATATCTCCAGATTACTTAAATCCCTACAAAGCGCTGCCCACTGGAACTAAAAAGGAATTTATACGATCTGAATTCCACAAAAGTAATAAACCTCTTGTTTTTGCCGTCCACATTACATCTTATTTCTTCAAATAAATGCACTATTGATTCCTCCATGAATTGCAATTTCGTTTCATGTAACAAACAAATCTATGTTGTTTCATACGATAAGCTTTCTGATCAATTTTTTCTTTGCGGAATTTCTACTCCCTCGAAAATTATAGGAAATTAGAGTCATTTAACAACAGTTTGTTGCCATCCATGGATTTGAGCTTCTCTATGTCCTTCAGTTCGAACCGCTTGATTTTAGTTACATATAAAATTCTTTACTTGTGTGGTTTAGAACCAACAACTTCTTTGAATTTTTGTACTGATTACTTGTGTGGTTTAGAACCAACAACTTCTTCGAATTTTTATACTAATTTAAGAAGTTTTTCACCCCAGACGTCATATATTGTCTATGCAACAAATACACGAATTTTTGTACTGATTTTACGAAGTTTTTCACCATGGACGTCATATATTGTCTATGCAACAAATGCACTTTTCAATTGTTTTCCCGTCTTTATGAAATTGATAAAATTGTAGCTCAACTTGGATGGGATGAAGAATCTTGACTTTTGATACAAATCATGGTCATTGCCTCATATCGTGGGCGATAGAATTGTACTGATGATGCAAAAGCATGAGAATCATCATATGTAGGTCATTTTAGTCATTGAGAAGACGAAGCTAGGAAGTCATCCTAATTTGTTTTGATGATGCAAAAGCATGAGAATCATCATATGTGGGTCATTTTAGTCATTGAGAAGACGAAGCTAGGAAGTTATCCTAGTTTGTTTTCTATTCTTGTATGTATGACAGGTGTTGACATATGTATATATATTTAGTCGGGTAGCATTTGAATCGATTTAGTTATTCGAGAAAAATCAAGGAAAATAGTGGGGAAAAACTTATACTATATTGAAAATTTCAAAATCTTTGAATCATAAAATACAATACAAGAACATGGCCAAAAACCATATGGAAAATATCGAACTTGCATTGCATATTACTTGCATTGCACAAACAACCTTTCTTATAAGGCAATTCAATAATTAGCATATTTCGCATTATCCAGAAATAGAATAAATTAAGCACTTTGGCTGCTAGTTATAGTTGTGTCACTTGTCACCAATTTTCTCATTTTACAAGTGCATTTTAACATTTCTTTGGCAACAATATAACAACCCCGCTTTGATCCAAGCTTTGTAAATAAGATTAGAAGCTTCATCTTGCTTATCAAATTCCTCTTATTGCTTTCTATTTATCACCACTCACCTGTGCCTACGCCTTTTCCCAGTGTCCTCTGAGAATGACTCCCACTTACTATGATTAAGGTGACTCAAATCATCAAGCTCTGCAATGGCAAGTAAGTACTGGGTAAGTTTCACAAGCTCCTGATCACTGTCTCGGTTTGCATGAGCCTTCCTGAACGGTTTAATTGTCAAACCATTCTGCGGGTTCATCACAAAATTTCTTCGAAGGTCGTCAAACATAATAGTATTAGAAGCACTGTAGAACTGAAACAAAACAAGAAAGAAACCACCATCAAGATAAACAGATCATGCTGATTATTTCAAAAAAATTCTAACAATAAATCAGAAAACTCTACCAGATATTGATTACAATTTGGTATGTCAGATAGTTACAGTTTGCAATTTAGTTAAACTTATGCTCCATAGTCCACCCAAGGTTATATAATGTATAATCCCACTAACAAACCTTGATCATCTTTTAAGTTTATCAGGAAATTTTTGCACTAATACTTATTAAAGTTGTCCTGTTTCTCCCCGGATAAAAAGAACAAACATAATTTACTTCTATGATAGAACAAACATACTAAACCCAATTCTATAATTTACTTTCCATAATTAAGATATATGGCATTGTACACACCTCAGGGAACTGAGCCCAAATCAAACCAAGTGGCTTGCAATCGAAGACCCCACGAGAAATAGTCTGGACAGTGATCATTGCCAAGTGGTCAAGACATGCAGTGATTTTGTAGTTAGGATTGTCCAAAACCCCAAGTTGGCTCATCTTGAGGGTAATCCATTTCATACTGCAAGTCAAAAAATGAAGCATTGGATGAAACATGCATATACATTCATTCAATTATAGGGAACATAATATATGTGCCCCAGTTGCAGTGAATCACAGCAAGTGTTATACATTCTCCAAAAAGAACAAACATTTTGATACAAGAGAATAAAAGAATGTACCTTGTCGCAGACCATATCATAATGTCATACTCAGCATAAACTGCTGTTAGAAACTCATGAAGGTCTGCAAAGAAGGGGGAAAAAAACATTGCATTCCGAAATTGCAAACACAGTAATTAATACTCCTTCCGTTCCAAATATTTGGTAGTGTTGACATTTTATATTTGTTCTTTGCATTGAAAAATAAGAACTTGTATAATAGTCAATGATAAAATCCTTAAACCACAAAAAATATAAAACCGAGGGAGTAATTAAACAAACAATGAAAAACAATGAAGAAGTGGAGAATGCAATACAAGGTCTCATGAGTTGAAGAGGGTTTTCAGCAGTAGATCGATGATCAAAAAGGGTGTAATCAATATCCAGAACAAGGAGTTTCTTTCCTTGGCGACAAGGGTTTTGAATCTCAACCTGCATTATCATAATCACATAATATAGTAAGGATTTAATTTCGATACACTAAATTCAATTTTTGATTATCATGACTCAATGAAAATGCAGAACAAATAAAAGAAATGAAATTGAATATAGTAGCAAGCAGTACCTTGAAGTGATTAATGCGTCTGATCAATTTCTGCTTGTTAACAAGCATATCTTTGGTATCAATAGCTTCTTCTTGAGCAAGTTCAAAATCATCTAGAATCTCCGGCGAATCAACAGGATCAACTATCAAATCCTCTTCAGTAGTACTGTTGTAATAAAAAAATAACTGATTAAATTAATAAATTGATAAACAAACAAACAAACCCTAAGAATGAAAGAAAGCGAACCCGATCATGGTGAATTTGAGAGACGATTTGTTGAGATCGACGGAAAGCTGAGAGAGTAAGAGAGAATCGTCGTTGAGTTTAGAAGCGAGTTTAGGGTATAGAAGCTTCTGACGAATGGGTAAAACGTTGGTTACTTCGCAGATACGACGCTTGAGTTCCCCGACGGTGTCGTCGGCGCATACTCGCACGGTGTATTCTTTTCCGGTCCATTTTACATTCAGTGTTATCTCTTCCTCCGTCGCCGGTGATGAAGATGAACAAGCCGCCATTTTTTCTTTGCTTTCTGTGTGGTGTATCTGACTATCTGTATGTAACTCCTCCTTCAACCTAACACCTTCGCTTCAATTCGAATCTAACTACCTAGGTCTTTACTTGTCACGCGTGGAATCCATCTTTTAAGTCTCATGTCTCATTTATATATATTATTATTATTATTATTATTATTATTATTATTATTATTATTATTATTATTATTATTATTATTAGACAATAGTGACAAAAATGTTTCAAGATCATATCACCAATAAAAACAAAGCAATTTCTTTTTTCACCCCAATGGCTTCTCATAAATTTTTAGTGAAAATTTAAAAATCGTCCTAGAGTTTAAAGATGCATATTCAAACGTATTTCTTTTTTATTATATTAACTTTAATTAGAAGATGCATTTTTGAAATTATATTTGATATATTTCAGAGAGATATATCCGAAAATAACTTTGATATTTCAAATGAAAAACAAAAAAGAGAGTTAAAGTGGGTATCATATAATCAAAAACTTATATTGATCATCATTACAACTTGACATTAACTTAAAACAATAAACATTACATAAATAATTGATAATAAAAAAATTAACATTTCATATCTTTATAAATGGGTAGTTTTGGACGTTGCAACATGTGGATAATACTTTCGACTGATTTTACAATCTTCGCATCCACTTCAATCAGGCCCTTTGTTGCTTTTCGGTGAAAAGTACTACATGTAACCTCTAAATTTGCATGTGTCTTCGGGTCGAAGTTGGTGAATTGTATTTTATCGTCGTTGTCAAACGAGGATGAACGATACTCGAGTTTGATAACTCGTCGATTTTTTGGATATCGTATTCGATTTAGATATTAGATCGACGAGAGTTATGTCCTTGCATAGCCTAAACTGAAGTGGCGACACTGCACCGTTGAAATACACAAATGCAAGGTGGGGATATGTATTCATTTTCTAATATTGAGTGGACTCATTCAAGCGAGCAGTAAACAACTTTTCAGTTGTAAATTATTGATCAACATCTATCTCGACATCAACCAATCTAACATCGTTTTTCACCTCATACAGTTTAACATCATCCTTCACTTCATCACGTTTTGCATCATTACTTACAAAAGTTTTAGGAAACATATATGGATGCACCATATCTAATTCAAACGAAAACAATAAAATCGTTTTAAAAAATCCAGTAACAAACAAATTTGGAGATGCATCTTCGAAATATATAATAGGTGAATTCAGAGATGCATCTCTGGACTCAACATTCATTTTTTCAGCTCAAGAACAAAACTAATGCAAGCAATGAGGAATGAAATGAATGGACTTTACCCTAAATTGTAACTTATTGTTCTTCATTTGATGTGAAAAAACACAAGAGTGATGATTTGAAGTCAAAACGTTAATTGATAATGAATTTTTTAAGGGTTTCGGGTTATGTGGATGAATGAAGTATGTGAGAGATGGCCATGAAATATGGTGATATATTCATTTCCCGCTTCAAATTTTCGGAGATGCATCTCCGAAAATTTCACTGAATGATTAAATAATAAATCTCATTAAAAAACACTTGAAGAATGGGTTCAGGGTGTTTTCGTAGATGCATCTCCGAATACACCCCATAAATATTTAGAGATGCATCTTCGAACTAAATTTTGGCAAAAATGCTTCATGGTGTATTAGGAGATGCATCTCTGAATATTTCTAAGGATGTTTTTAGGTTTTCAAAGGTGTGATTCACACCATAAGAGTGCGGGGGGAAATTCCTAAAAACATATGAGTTAGATCACTAAGAATATATGTCAAAAAATATATTTAGACTTTTAGCCTTAAGCCATTTAATCTTATCAGCATGTGAGATTATTTTATGTTAATGTTAAAGATATTTGCAAATTTCTCTCTTTCTATAACCCAAGCATGATATCCGTTTTCATTGAAAGCATTTAAGAGCCTCCTTATTGAAGGAGCGAAGGTCATAAAATTGAAGAGCATGGGCATAAATTTCATTTAGAAGAACATATGAGTCATATAATGCTAGACCAAATATGAAAAGAAACAATCTTTCGAAATTCATGTTGTATGGATAACAAGATATCTCGAGTGAATATTTTCACTCTCTCTACACTAAAGCGAGTTCTAGTAAATAAAACTGTTAACAAAATGAGAATGAGTGAAATAGTGTAATTATGTTCTATGGATAACAAGATGTCAAAAATAATGTTAGAACAATGTGTATGACACACATTATATGTAACCTATATAGTAAATGTATAATGTAAATAACACAAGAATTAGTAACTCGGTTTGGTGCAAAAATACCTACATTTGGAGGGCATGAACCCAATGAAAGGAAATTTGCTCTTAATAGTGAGAAGTATAAATTGGTCTGATTTGAACTCTCTTAGTCTAATGCGTTCTTTCCTAATACTACTATGAACTTCGATTCATGCTCCCCCTAAAGTGAACTCAATCATGTGAATTTGAGAGATAACTTGTTGAGATCGATGGAATGTTGAGAGAGTAAGAGAGAATTGTCATTGCGTTTAGAATCAAGTTTAGGGTACAAAAGCTTTTGATAAATGAGTAAAACATTGATTATTTTGGAGATACTACGCTTGAGTTCTCTGACAGTGTCATCAGCTAGTATTCTTTTCTAATCAATTTCATTTTCAGTGTTATCTCTTCCTCCGTCTCTGATGATGAAGATGAACATGCCACAATTTTTATAACAATAATAAAGTGTGTCTGCTGCTTGTTAATTTACATAACTTGTGTCTTTAAAGTACGCTTATAACACATCGTTAAATTTTTCTTAGAATGAATAGTGAATAACACTAGCAATGAAGATATGTGCAATGTTGATAGTGCAACTACACACAATTCTCAAGAATAAAATATATTTCTCTAATTTAGTAAATCGAAAGACTGATGTCAGTGCTATATCTGGCACCTCAGAAATAATTGGAGGCTCCAGAAGAGCCAATACGTTGTTATGTGGAGGAATAATATTGCACATCAATAATGCATTATATTTCCACAAGTCTCAAAGAAATTTATTAAGTTTCAAAGATATTATCCTAAATGAATACCACATTGAAAGAGGAGATGATATAAGTATTGAATATCTTTGTATTATAAAATATAATTCGGACCGAAAATGTAATGTGTAATGGAAAAGCTACCAAATTTTTCCCGTACTACACTTATATTAGTACAATTGAAACACATACCATTATAAATCAGAAATTTACAAATCACACTTAAGTGTGTTGTCAAAATTGATTGGGTCATCTCAAGTGTATTATAATGTGAGAACTAGTTTTGAAGAACTAGAAGTTTCTTCAATCAAACAAAATTTGTGTGTTCCTAAATAATTTTTTTGAGAAGTTGAGTTTTATGACATTAATTGTTGCATTGACTAAAAGATCATACATATGTCCACTCACAAGTCACAACCAGAAGTTTGTGAAATTGTTTTCTCAACTAATTAGAGTCAGATCTTATTATCTGGATTTTTTTAATTTTTTTTATTATAAGTATCACATATATTATTAAAGTTGATATTGAACATCATGTAGCATATGCTCATAAAAATGGACTTGAAGATCCATTATTTAGACGTCTAAAGTTAATTGTATGGTTGATACTTGTGAGATCATAAATTCTAAGTTAAATAATTCAAACACACAAAATATGAATATTGAGAAATTTATTTGTATTAAGCCAACAAATTAGTATATGTGCATTCTCCTCTTAACTTAAAAATTGTTGTAGGTTAATAACCTAATGCATCTCATCTAAGTAAACTTTCGGATGTGTTGAAATTATTTAATTGTTCTAGTATAGTACGCTAAGATGCGTTTTGAAAGAATGTTGAGAAAATTCATTTTATATGAATATCATATTTGAGGTTTATTTTGGTTCGATAATTGGATATATGCTTGAAGCCCAGTAGGCTGATTATCAATTGATAAATTAATTTTCCCAACATTAGGGGGGAGAATAAGCTGCTCAGAGTGTGAACCAGAAGTTCAACAGAACAATTTAAAATAAAATATTATTATATTATTTGATCCTCGAAGTTCAAAATACAATTTATTTGTAAAATCTATGAAACAAAATATCAGCCGCTAATACTCCACTCAAAGTGGATTTTCCTATTGTACAATCTAATATTGCATATGAGTTGTAGCCGCGCCTGAAGCGTGGTAGAAAAGTTGGTTCAAATGTTAAAAGTCCTCTACCAAGAAAAGTAACTAAAGTTAAAGATGACCCAAGTGAGGATGTAAATATTCTAAGAGAATATTGACATAATTTATTTTTCAGTTCCAGAAGAACTAATCAAGTACTTGAAATATCAAATAAAGAGATCTCGATAAATTATGTCATGGATGAAATGGAACCGAACTAAAATTAAGATAATCAAATAAAATCGACATTGACAATGTATTTATATACAGTATATCGCTAAAGATGATAAACGATAACGAGGATCGTGAGACAAAGTCTGCCAAATATTGTAGACAAAGTAAGAATTGGTCGAAAAGGAAAAATCATGAATTAAAGTCTATCAAAGATAATAGACAATGTGACCAAAATGAACAGATCCTCAAGGTGTAAAACCAATGGGATATGACTGAGTTTTTCTGAAAAAGAAAAATATGAATTGTATAAAGTTTGATTTGTTGCTCAAAGATCTAAGATTTATTTATATGAAACATATCCACCTGCAGTGGATTTAATTAGTTTTTCAATATTTGATTAGCCTTGAAGAGCATGAAGGGTTTAATATGAATATGATGGATGTTGTGACATCTTATTTATACGGCTCACTTGATAGTGACATTTACATGAAAATCCCTAAAGAGTTTAATATATCATAAACACATAGTTTTGGATATGGAGAAAATTGAAACAATCTGGACGCATGTGGTATAATCGTCTTAGTGAATATTTGCTTAGAGAGGGATATACAAATAACTCCATTTGTCCTTGTATTTTTATAAAAAGATCAAGAAAAGAATTTGCAATAATAGTTGTCTATGTTGATGACATAAATATTATTGGAACTCCTGAAGAGCTTCCAAAAACTATGAATTGCTTAAAGAAAGAGTTTGAGATGAATGACCTAGGAAAGACAAAATTATGTCTAGGTTTACAAATTGAGTATTTGGACAAAGGAATACTTATACATCAAGAAGGCTATATATAAAAGGTGTTAAAACGCTTCTATATACACAAATGTCACCCGTTGTCTACTCCAATGGTTGTTAGATCATTATATGTAGAGAAAGATCCTTTCAAGCCTTGTGAAAAGGATGCATAATTTCTTGGTCCTAAAGTACCATATCTTAGTGTGACTGGAGCATTGATGCACGTTGCTAATTATACACATCTTGATATACCATATACGGTCAATCTATTAGCAAGATACAATCTCACCTACACGAAGACATTAGAACGGAGTAAAACATATACTTTGTTATCTTAGAGGTACAATAGACATGAGTCTGTTATATACCAAAGTATCCAAACTCGAATTAACAGGTTAAGCAGATGCAAATTACTTGTCAGATCTTTACAATAGTAGATCACAAACAGGTTATTTATTTACATGTGGTGGTACAACTATTTCATGGAGATCAGTGAAACAGAAAATAGCAGCAACTTCATCTAATCATGCAAAAAATTTAGCACTACATGAGGAAAGTCATACAAAATTCTCGTGGGTTGTCTTTACGAAAAATAAATACAACGACCATATATGAAGATAAAAGTGCATACATCATTCAATTGAAAGATCCTTACATTAAAGGAGACCGAATAAAAATTTATCTCTCCAAAGTTATTTTTCACTCATGATCTTCAAAAGAACGGTGATATAAACATTCAACAAATTCGTTCATGTGACAATCTTGCAGACCTTTTCACAAAGTCACTCTCAAGTAGAACTTTTAATCAACTAGTACAAAAGATTAGTCTTCATCCTCGAAGAAATAATCATTCAGCTGAGGGGAGAAGTAAATTTGTTTTAAAAAGGATATTGTACTATTTTTCCTTTACTAGATTTTTTTCCACTCGATTTTTTCTAGTTATCTAGTAAGGTTTTAACAAGACATATCCAAAACAAACATCCACTGGAAGTGTTATGAATAATGGGATGATTTGTCTCCCAATAACTTCATTCCTTATTTAAATCAGTATCAATATCTTTATTATATTGTTTGTATGATGTCCTATAAATAAGACATATTTCATTATATACACCGAATGCAATAATACAGAATCATTATATCTTTCTCTCTTCTCTTTTATTCCTTACTTATTACTTTGTATTTCATAACAAATTTAATTTTATTAAAAATATTAATTAAAAAAAACTTTATTAAAAACATTAAAATATGTTTATTAAAAAAGAAAATTAAGATTTTGCGCAAATATTAAAAAACCTTAAACTATATATTTATATTAAAAAAATAAAGGAACTAAAATCAAAGTTAACATTTTTTATCAACAGGATTGAGTTAACTCCAAAACCACAAAGAAACAAAAATTTCAAGGATTCGAGTCAGTTGGCAATACAGAGCCTGCCTGAGTTGTGAAGTAAAGAGAAAGGAAAGAAAAAAATGACGGAAGCAAACAACCTGAGAGACGCCCGGAGAAGAAGAAGAATCCTCCAACAAGGCTCCGACCGCCTTGCCTTCATCCAGGGTCGCATCCAAACCCTCCCTCCTCCCGGTAACTACCTCTTCTCTTCTCTTTTATGTCAATTCTCTCTTTTTCTTATTGCTTCTGCAATCATCCATTTACGAACCCTAGAATTCAATTTTGATTTCACAACTGATTTTCTTCAGATCTGCCTCACGCCAACGACAACGAAGACGAGTACCCGAATCCCGTTTTGCAGAAGCAAGTTGATGTCGAAATTTTGCCTGAAAAACAACACAGTGAAAGTGAGATTTTAAGTTTCCCCAATTCTGAAATTGAACCTGAAAATTTACCAGAATCACAACCTCTATTTCATCCTCAACCACAAGCAACACATCAAGATTCATCTAGTGAAATTTCCCAGCAACAAACATATGCCGTAGAACCTAGAAGTTTCGATTTCATAAACCCTAGCGACGTCACTAACGCAATTGATGCCTCGAGGTTTACGCGTCTTTGTTGTTCGATTATAGTTGCCTTATTGGTTGTTGCATCTTATCTAGGATTCTCTTTGATTAAAACTGTTATAAGCTTTAGACCACTTTACTTGGTTCTCATTACAAATTCGTCTTTTGTTGTTGCGAAAATTATCTCTGGGAAACAAAGAGGCTATGATGAAAGGTTGAGGAGAAGACAGAACAGCGCTGGTGCCAGCGTCAGCGCAGATCCTTCTGATCAGTACGCGCAGCTTGCGAAAACGTTGGAAATTGGGATGGTGCTGAAGACTGTGGCTGATGCTGTCTTCATGGATTGTGCTGTCTATGCTATTGTGCTCATATGCAGCCTTTCCCTTGTGCATCACTGATGTAAGGGCTTCTTATACTTGGTTTGGATTTTTGAACCCTTTTCCTCTTGTTCATTGACTTCATTGTTTTTGTGAATTAGGATTAGTAACTAGTATTAGTGCACTGATTACTTCTATTTTGTGTTAATTTTATTGCTCTTTGCTTCCACTACTCATTCATATGTCTCTTTTGATTTTTAAATTGACTAGATTAAAGATTTACTTGTTCTTTTCTTTTTTATGTCAACTAATCTATTTATATAAAGGACTCAACATCATGAAAATCAAGGTGTTATACTTCCTTTGATATGAACCCTCTTCATTAGCTGAAAGTTTTAGAGTTGGATATTGTACATTGTTTGGCGTGTTATGCATTGCATCCTAGAAATTACACCAACCTTAATCAAACTTGCAATTATCCATCAACCAGAGTGAATCTTTTCTGGGGTTTGTTCGTGCATAAGTTAAAATAGTAAAGATTATCTAACGAGATATGTAGAGAGTGAAAAGTTAAAAGAAAAAGAGAGATAATAACAGGAAAAGTAGAGGTATGAAATTAATACAATACTTTGACTAATTCAAAAAACCATACACAATGCCCATTCAGCTTCAGCTACAACCAAAAGACAATAAACCCGAAGACCTTCTATACTAGATCATCATTGTTTTCTTAGTTTTGGATTTTGTCATCCTCTATAAACTAAAGTGTCTATAATTTTCTCCTGACTTAGTACTAAATACAATGTTACCATAACTCTTAATAAGTGATAAGTAGGTCAAAATAGGATACCTCATGTGGAGGACAGAAAATCCCCAGTGGAAGACAACATGCAAACCATCATGGAGTGGTTTTGCCATGATTTTGCATGCACTGGTGAGGTCTGTCAAGTTAGTTCTTTATAAGTGATAAGTAATTTCCTTAAACTCTTAATTTTTTAAAAAAGTTTCTTAACCTCTCCATGACCATTAATCTAGCCTATGTTAAATTTTAAACAAAAATCATGATATATAAATTTTAAGAGATTAATGATCATGCACTGGCAATGTAAAAAGTTTTACACTGTGAATCGATCACAACAATTAATACTTATTAATTTATATATAATTATATAATTAAAATAAAATTCAACCATAAAGTATAATCGGTGACAGTTAGAATTCATTGTCAGTTTAAAAATATTTTACACGGTCTGAGTATTCATGTTAAATTCTAAATTTAATACTTTGCATATTATACAAAGTACAGTTTAATCCTTATTTTTTCAAAATTTAAATTTAACTTAAAACTTTTAAAATTTATAAAAATGACCCTCAAAATTTAAATATAAATAGTTTTTTTTTAATATTTTAACTACACAAAAAAATTTGTAAATATAAAATTTATTTGAGTTATTTGAATTACTTAAAATTCTAAATTCTTTAATCATAACTATGAAGTGTAAGTATATATGGCCTGAAGACAACATTTATTAAAAAATTAGGGTTTATATGTTGTAACTAGTCGGAGACCCGTGCTCCCGCACGAGTGAATTTTTTGACAGTGTAGTATTGATGTATATAGTATAAAATGAGTAAATTAATTATAAGAAATAAGTATATAGTATAAAATGATGATGTTGTATATGGTATAAAATGAGTAAATTAATTATAAGAAATAAGTATATAGTATAAAATGATGATGTTGTATATGGTATAAAATGAGTAAATTAAATTTACGAAATGAAAATAAAATAAATGTTATAGAAATGTCAATTAATTAAGACTAACAATAATGATAAGATGCAAAATTAGGTGATGGAAAGATAGATGGAAAGCAACACCACAGTATATTACTGTTAATCTAGTCAATAGTAAAAAGTATAATGTGATATTACAAAGTCAACTACACAAATGTTTAACACTTCTTATAGGTTAGATGAAAAATAATAAATAAAAATCAAACAGCGTAATTAATGGTAAAAAAACCATAATGTGATATTATAGAGTCAAGTCAACAAATGTTTAGGCCCTTTATAATGGGTAGATGCAAAATAACAAATACAATTCAAACAGGGGTAGAAACATTCACCACATTGGAAACTATTCTAACCAACCTCTAAAATCATGAATTCGGTGGGAGCACCTGAAAATTAAATAAACCATGTAAGTAGGATGATTAAGAAAGAAATGCAAGGTTAAGTTTCATCAAAATTGAACCATTCACATACAAAAGTCTAACCTATTAAATATTTTGGAAGACTTCTTTGAACACAACATTAGTGGTAGTAACCATGACCTCTTTTTCTTTATCATGAATAAGAATCCTAAAACCCTTTTTAGATTTAACCCTTGAGATAGCGACATACAATTGACCATGGCTAAAGACTTCTCTTGGTAAATACATCCCAACATGGTCTAGTGATTGGCCTTGTGATTTGTTAATTGTCATAGCAAACGAAACTATTATTGGAAATTGGCGTCTAACCAACTTAAATGGTCATGGTGATTGCGAAGGTGACAGAGACATTCTTGGAATATAAGTGATGTTACCTATATTCTTCCCAGAAATAATTTTGGCTTCAATGACATGATTGGCAAGCCTGGTAACGGTGAGTCGGGTTCCATTGCATAATCCTTCAGATTAGTCCAGGTTACGCAATAACATGATAGTAACATGATAGTAACACTCACTTTCAACTTGATAGAATGATTTGGAAATCCAGAAGTTTTGAGAGCATTTAGAAACTCAGTCGTAACATGCTCATATGCATCAAAGTTTGTAGCATCAAATTTGTCTATGGAATCACTGCTAAAGTATTCTTTAACCTCTCCTACAAATATAATAGAATTTATTTAATCACCAAACATGTATATAAGAGCAAGATGAAACAATTACTATACGTAACATACCAACATGTTTACTTTAAAAGATTACGATAATTGAATAAGTTAAAGTTTATCATTAATACCTGGAAGAAGGTTTGTGATGTATTGGTTGATATCATCAACGACTTCAATTGTAGAAGCTAAAATTGCACGACTTTGAAGATAAGAGGCGTTAAGATATTTATGATTCAAATCAGGGTATGTATCCTCTACTATTGCTTTAATAGGATCATCAAAATTCGCAATTAAAAACTCATCAGGAATAGAAATATCAGCATAACCATCATTCGGTTCACACATGGTGCCATCTCCAATTTTTAAGATCCACTCAAAAAATGTCCTAATGTCTTCAGTTGTTGATGTAGGTTCACCATTTTGCAAACGCATGTTCTTTGTAAGCTTTAGGACTTTACAATGATCTCAAATATATGAGGCATTGATAGTTGCATGGATAATATCAAACCTAGTACCTCTTGGTACCACAGGGAAAATTTGCCTGAAGTCACCACCAAAAACAACAACTTTACCTCCAAATATCTTGTCTACACCATTTGTTGAATCACTCATAATATCTTTTAATGATTTGTCAAGTGCCTTAATGCAAAACTTGTTATCCATAGGAGCCTCATCCCAAATGATAAGATTTGTCATCTTTAGTAGCTTAGCAACATCATCCTTTTTATTTATATTGCAAATAGATGTATCTAAAGTAGGAAGTGGAATCTTAAATCTAGAGTGAGTTGTTCTCCCACCAGGTAACAACAAACTTGCAATCCCACTGGAAGCCACCGGCAAGACAATTTTTTTCCTAGACCTAAGGGCTGCTGATAAAGTGTTCCACATAAAAGTCTTACCAGTCCCACCGTATCCATACAAAAAAAACACCCCGTCTTTCTGCTTATCTACAACATCCATGATTTCTTCAAAAATGGATCGTTGTTCATCTACATTCCATAAAATAGAAACCAAAACAAAAACAGTTATAATAGCATAATATATATGTTGAATTTACATTCTGTAAATGTCATGTTAAATTTATTAATAAAAGTGAAATTGCATAAAAAATAAACAACAATGTATTTACCTGTAAGAGAAGAGTATAACTCAAGAAAAATTTGTTGTTGGGCAACCGAATCATATTGACGCTCATAATAAATTAGCCTATTTCCTAGAAAGGAAACAATATAATTTTTTGGATACGGCATTGGCTTGTAGTCATGCAAACTTTTGTTGTTATTTTGTAGAAGTGTTTCAATAGCAACCAAAGTCAACTGTTTCAGCTCCTCGTCATGTAACGTCAAATATAATAAATATTTAGAAATCATTGGTGTTCTTTCAAAATGTATTATAATACAAAAACAATAATAAAAAATTTAATAAAAACTTTTGTTACCTTGGTTTCTTGCCAACATCCTTTGTTCATAAAGTATACCATCAGACAAATACTTCCATGTTTTTCTCCATACATGTGATGATCAATTCATGGATGATGATAACAACATAGTAACAAATAACTTACATAAAAACAATCCAAAACCCCATACATATGTCTCTTTGATTGCCTCAATAAATTCTCTATCATCTTGAAGAAAACTCATAGCAAAACATGTTTTCCTAAATGTCTTATGTTGTACACCATCAACATTTCTTATGTCTTTATAACAAAGGGGGGGCTTTTTGACCGTTAACATCATCCTCAAATAAAATAATTCACCTGAGCATTGAGGAACCCAACATAGACGACCAATTGTATACCCTATTTTCCTTGGCTTCCAACTACGACTTCGTTTATGATAAATAAACTTGGAAACAAAGTCGCCATAAGTTAGATGTCTTGCTTCTTCATAAGTGTTGTTTGCCTCAAACCAGGCTGTAAACATTGATTCAGTAACACTTGGTTTGAGTAAAACATCACCAACTTGCTCATAGTCTCTGTAGTAAACTGAGTTCTCTCCTTCCAAGTGAAAAAACATTCTCTCTACAGCTGGCTTTCTTCCATGAATGGAATATGCAAATATCCTCCAACATGCCTCAGCTGGTGAAATGTAACGACAATCCAAATATTGCTTGATATCATCTCCGATTGTGTACTATTCTCATGGCCTTGAACAGTATTGATACTACTTTGAAGTACTTTGATTGCACCATTCCATGTTGATGTGTGCTCCATACTTCAATAATAAACTTGGGTTATGAGGAACAACATGCCCACTATGAAAGACCACGGTTTTCTCAATAGTTAGGCCATTATTTCTCCTTCTATGGATAGCCATCTTGGTCCACAATTATTGTAGTTTGGAATTTCTTTGGATAATATTTGGAGCATTTTGTATCTTTCATGCAAGGTGATTTAGGATTTGCCAAACCACAAGGACCATGAATCATTTGAGACTTAACCAAATTGTACAACCTGATGATGAGGATTGAATTTAATGATGTCAATGTCTTACGGTCTTGGATATTTGTTGGAAGGATGCAAGAATAGTAATATATGTGCATGTGGCAAACCTCTCTTTTGAAACTCAATGGTGTACATATCTAAATGAAAATATCATAAAATAACTCAAAAATGTACATAATAAAATTATAAGACAGAATATTAAAAAACATGTAAGAACAAACTCACATGCGAGGACTTTGCCGAGCACGCCCTTCTTTGTTAAATCAAAAAACAATAGATCAAACTTGATTTTGAAAATTCTTGAAATGACGTCCGATCGATCTTGTGGTTTCAAATTAAGTGGACCAAGTACTCTTTGAAACTCAGGCCAATTGGGGTTGCAAGTAAAAGTTATGAACAAATCAGGAAATCCAATTTTACTACAAATCGCCATTCCATCATAGTACAATTGATCCATAAACCGTCGACCGCCAACAAAGGAAGAAGGTAGAACAACTCTCTTACCTGTGCTAGAACCTAGATGTTGACTTTGGTCACCCTCTTCATTTAAAGAATTGTACTTGGACACCCTTAGTTTAGGTTGGTTGTTGCGAATCCAATCTAATTTTTCTGACTTTAACATAATGTAACCATCGACAAGAAATTGTTGGAACAACCTACGCGAAGCTAACAAAGTTTTAGCTTCGGTTGACCTGGTTTGAATGTGAAATGAAAGCCATTCTCTAATTGTTAGCCAGTTTCGCGAGCTATTTTGGTTGATGGGGGAGTCTCTATGAGCTATATTAGGTCTATAACCGTCTTCACCATACGGAAAGATCAATGGATATTGGTACGCCGTGTAGCTTGCATGAAGCTCATTGATTCTCTTAAGTTGTCCTCCTTGATATTGCATTAAGATATCCCTCACATCTGCGGTGTCAATATCACCGACTACCAGGGCAGGAACCTCCGAAATCGTAGGTTGATTATATACCCTACCATCGGTGGACCTATCTGAAATGAGTCTTAACTTAAGATCTTAAGTATCAGCTTCGTTCATCCACTATTTTGCCATTTTAAAGCTCTTAGCATGAGTATTGTGGGCATACAACATATCAGAAAGTTGTTCCACCACCAATGAATCAATGCCCTTAGCATTCCTAAAAACAGAATGGTGATAAAAGTATTAATTTTAAAAAGGGAAAACAGTAGGGATGTTTAGTATTCTACATAAGTACCCCTAATGTATGCAAAATAGAGAATTTGGAAAATACCTCACAGCCTGCATTCGATTCTGGACTTCGTTTTCCGTATCATAAATATATAATTGAGCAAACCTTGGTGGTTGTCCTTGTGCAGGTAACAAACTTCTGATTCGATGGCATGTTTGACCTTGTATACGTATGGTTGGTGGTCCACATCCGTTGTTAAAGCGTTTGTCTAACTTTGCACCAGGTGATGTGAATGCAAACATCATGTTGTAAACACGGATATGTTGTTGAAACTTTTTGCTAGCTACGTTGTCTTGATCAAACAATAATTTTCCAAGAATAGCAGGAGGTTGTTTTAGCAGGGGGATTTGAACTTTGTCATTCCCACAACACAACATAAACTTAGGATTGGCAAATGTGTACTTTTGTCCATCCTCTCTTGGTACCACATTATGGCATTAAAATAACGACACTCGATTAGAGGATCCCCGATGTCATAATATGCTACATAATAAGACATTATGTTAAAACATATATAAAATGGTTTAAGAGGATATGGAGTTGTATTCATGGCGTACCTTCAGAAGTTTCGTTTTCGCTGTCATGAATTGTGAATGGTGCATCATTTTCTTCTGGATCGGAACAGTAATCCTCGTCGGATAGATATGCTATGAATGAAAGTAAACGTTAATATAACAAAATAGACAGTAAGAGTAAAAATACGCATGAAAACAAATATTAGTACCCAACTACAATATTTTTGAATAATAAAATATGGAAACGACTCACTCGCAAAAGGATCATATTCGTTATCATTATCCGAGTCGGTCATAAAATCCAAATTGATAGTGAGTGTAAAAATTGGACATGTAGTGTCCGTATGCTCAACGGGTATATGCGTGGAGGTGGGAACTGGTTTAGTCTCAGGGAAAACATGATTAAATCTGTCAGCATTTGTATGATATGCATTGACAAAATCTGAACTGCTAATAGAATTAAAACAAAAAAAAACATGTCAGTTTGTTATAAAATTAGATATTTACTCCTGAAATAAGGATATGCTGTTAATAATATTGCATGAAATCTGTTGGATTTCTACCTTTTTTGTGAGGTTGTGTTATTCCTTGTGTTAGCACTGGTTGTTGGTATATTCATGGATTGTATACGGAAAGGACGATTCAAATTCATTGCGAGATTTTGTACACCTAATGCTTTCTTTGGCCTACCACGACCTGGTCTTGGAATGGGTGTGTCGCTGTTATAATCACATTGCAAAAA
Organism: Vicia sativa; assembly: GCA_021764765.1. Taxonomy (NCBI): domain Eukaryota; kingdom Viridiplantae; phylum Streptophyta; class Magnoliopsida; order Fabales; family Fabaceae; genus Vicia; species Vicia sativa. The sequence continues at coordinate 39,788,087 of CM038795.1, forward strand.
AGAAACATCAATAGCACTGACAGATGCAGTAGGATAATCCTGAAACTATAATTTGCAATGCGATGAATTTAAAATCGCCACTTTGTAAAATAATGGAGCAAAAACGGTAACAAATCATGAAATTTGACAGATGTAGTATGATGACTACGAAAATATACCGAATGAAAGGGAAAGTATTCATCATACATAGGGGGATTTTTCAAGGATTCATCATTGTTTGTATCGAACAATTGCTGTAAAACGTCTGAACGACTTGGATTATGATGTAAAGGAGTATTTTTCGAGCCTACAATGGTTCTTTTGTTCTTGCCTTCAGTTTTATGACCCTGCAGTGGGCAACTGCAACATTTAAATGCATGATGGTTAATTAGACTCATTAATTTATAATTAGACATTTATAAGAGAATACTAACTATATAAACGAAATTAGTATACCTGATACTTGTGTTTGGGTCGGATCATGAACAGATGACGCTGCAAATTTTGTGTTACAATTCCTTGACCTGACAATTCAATTGAGATAAATTTGAGCCCCCTCTGTATTTCATTTATATGTCGAAACAGGATGTTTAATTAAAATATTAATACATAAATATGAAACTTACATTGGATTATCAGAAGTACTTCCAACTTCAAAATTGTTATTGAGTGGGAAATGATTGAATTGTTGTGCAGGTCCCATATTATAAGTTTGGCCATATTTAGCCGTCACGAAGTTAGAATTCGTCTAAAAGTTGGACAACAAAATTTTCCCAACGGCTTGTATCTTGGAAGATTTTATACTTGGCCTAAAACCATGTTTTGATAGGCTAGGTTCAGATCCCTGTAGCGGTGGGCTTAAAACAACAATATGATCTCCTAAGCGGGCCTCGAAACGTTGATTTTGAATCGATGGGGTTAGTTCGGACAATAGTTGTCTTAATTTGTAGGATTTTGGAGAGTCAACATTTGAATTATAAAATCTTCCAAGCTTAGGACATTGTCTTTGACACTTAGAACGATTTTCCTTTAGAATAAGCGATCGTTTTTCTCTTGCTCGTTTGCCCGAGCCGTTGGGGTCAAGCTGGTCCATTCTAGAAGCAATAATTGGGATTTGTATAGACGCACCAATGTGTATATATTTGATTATAAGCAAAATTATGGCTAAATATCATTAGTATAGATGCCTTTTTTGATAAGTAAACAAATTATAATAACAACATAAATGCACATTGGTACCTCTCTTCAAAATTTATTGCAGCTACTAACCAATTGGAACATAACATTTATGAACGTTTTTATATAAGTGCAACTACATTAATGGGATTAATTAGTAGATAGGTGGCAAACTCAGTGGTATTTATATGAGGACATCAATGCAATACTTATGTGGAGGAAACTATTAACCCAACAGAGGAACTCACCTGGTCGAAGCCATGAGGATTGGTAAAATCAGAATCCAACTTTGTTTGAGGACAATGTTTTACGCCCAGGTTAGTGTCTAAAATATATATTTAATATTATTTACATTGTTACACCATGATATATTTATCTTTTGCCATAAACATGTACAAAAAAGGATATATCCAAACTTAGAGAATAACTAATAGAACAGAACATGTTGTGTATGTTTAGGAAAATAAGAGATACTTAGATAAATACAATTCCCTAACAATTGTTCCTATTTGGAGCATGTCCACAGTTAACAGAATAAGAACAATAGATAGATAAATTGTAAAACTAATTGACGTAGTTGCAGCATGTTAGTTAGATACAATAGATAGATTCTTTGTAGAAGAAAAACCTGGTTGCAATGATGATATGTATCACAGAAGCAATGGAAATCTTTCAACGAATCTCTGAAAAATGGTGAGGAGGATTCTAATGAACCAGAAATTGGTGTAGTTACTCGAACAATATAGTGAAAGTGAAATATTTGGCCTTCATGTTACTAATGATGAAGTTATTTAGGTTTTAAATTAATTATTGGATAAATTGAGGATCAACTTGCAAAAAATTAGTTCCATAAAATATTATATGAGTTAGATATAGTTAGTCATGTAGGAGTAATAAAATTTGGTTGGTTTACTGTTGTAGGAATATTCTGCGAACAAGTATTTTTAATTATCGATTCCACAGGGATTGATGTATATTGTAGTCTTTCAATATAAAAGCGTATTTTAAGATTAAAGTAACCAAAGGGTTTGTTTCCTAAGCTACTAGTATCATGAATTTCCAAACAAATAACTAAATTAGTTTTTTCAAAAGAGAGTTATGATTTGGATTCAAGAGAGTTGGAGTTTGTTTTAATTGATGGAAGCATGTCAAGATTAGTTTCATTGACCTAATTTCATAAGCATTCTATTAATCAAGTGATGAACTAGTTTGATGATTTCCATAAATACATATCCTCTCAATCTTGTTGATTTCTCACCAAGATTATGAGTTTTATCATGTTAATCCTTGAATGATTTCTCACCACATGACATGATAAACATTAAGCTCAATACTTGTAAACACTAACACACAAATCTATTTATAGCATTTGTTCATTAGTGGATGAATATCCTAGGTCTACTTTGAAGCATCCTTTCTCAAACAAGATTCAAAGCATAAAGATGAAGAACAAAGATATTCAACTATATTAATCATCAACCATGTTCATACACAAATGGATTAAAAGAAATACATACTAGTTAGATCAACTACCTCTAATCTTGACACAAAAAGAACTTAGCTACTCATTTCCATGGTTGCTTTGTTCACAAGATTGTTGGAGGAGATGATGAACATTGAAGAATCAAAAGGAAAAACTATGTTTTTCTCTCTAATCCTATGCCCTAATTTTTACAACAATGAAAGATAATGATGATGAAGTGAAGCTCCCTTGCCTAACACACCAAAAGCCAGCCGGAAATGATGGAGCTGGTGGCCAAAAAGGTGAAAGCATGGGTCTGTCCTTTTTCTGTTTTTCGCAGACCGCGCTAAGCCCGGTTATTCACGTTGAGCGCGCTCATGCTGCAACCGCGCTGAGCGCGACCTGAAGTATGCTTCTTCATCCAAAAATTTCTTCAAAAAGAATCATCCAAAGAGCTCTTCAAGTGTCCTTGAATCCAAGCTTGAGATAATTAATCAATTAACCTACAATTTAAAAGTAAACTAAGTTAAATAATATATTATAAACAAAAACTAAATAAAAACATAATTAAACTAAAATACTAGAATAAATACTACTAATTAATTAAAAAGGCATTGTTAAGGACCACAAAATCATGTACAAAATAACTACAATTTGGTCCTTAACAACTCTCCCCAACTTGCTTCTTTGTTTGTCCTCAAACAAAAGTCAATAATCTCACAAAGCAAGAAGAAACAAAATGCAAGCATGCAATATTTCAACACATCGATCGCTTCTTCGAAACACAACATGGATATGAATTAAGTTCTAAACACAATATATCAACACATGTAGACAAAATAAAAGATATGTTCACACTTGAATCACCTAATGATTTCTTCAATATTCATGAAGAACAAAATGCAATATTTACAAAGGACTAAACACTCTCACTAATAGTCATGCACATCCAGAATAATTCATGCATTCATTGAAACAAGTTAAATGACAAAATGGAAACAAGATCACTAAGGACTTTCAAGGGTTGTAACTTGGCTTAGGTTAGAAACAAAGGATATTTAAGTACAAAGCCATTGAAACAAATTGGGTTAAAGAGTATGAAGAGCATTTCACAACTAATTCCCACTTCCTTCTTATTATTCACAACCATTTTTCTTTTTCACACAATGATCCTCTTTTTTCTTTTCTTTTGTTTTCTTTTCATATACAAATTTTTTCTTCTTTTGTATTTTTCTTTTCTCTATTTTTTCTTTAGGATCATTGTGCCATCAATTCTATGTTCTTCTTGATCAACCTCCCCAACTTCATTTATATCAATCCTTTTTTATTCAAGAACATGCTCTTCAAGGGTTAATCAACAAAAAGGGTTGGTATTCACAAACAAGAAAAATTTATAGAATGAATTATCATTGAATTTTCAAAGATTATCAACAACTATTAAGTGGCCTACTTAACAATTAGTTGATTTGATAAATTCATCCTACAAATACTATTTAAGCTCAAAAGGGTTCACAAGGATTCACTCACTCACGGTTAGTTGAAGCCCTTTTGAAATTGATGGTTTTTCTCATAATGCACAGAAATTGCCTTGATCATCTCTAAGTTTCCAAATTATCACAAACAAATAAAGATTAAGCATGAATCACACGTGTTAACAAAAACTATTAGACACTCAATATTTAGTATAAGGTGGAAAGCTTCTCACCTTTGTGGTTTAAGTCCTAATGATTCGAATGTGAACACAATTTTTTTTGAAAAGATGTTGAGTGTGATACATACACTTTTCAAGCTGCCTTCTGTCAAAAGAAGTCCCCACATAATCCTTGTTTATCTTCCCAACGTTAGATAGTAGTCAAACCTGTTAAAATCCAAAAGATAACAGCATTACATGGTCGAAAATAACAATAGGCAACAACTATTAAACCAGTCTGGTAATGTGAAGTTCAAAGTATGAAATAACACTTATTAGTGTGGTCAATTTTACTCAGAAGTTATGATTTTTGTTGCTTAAATAAAGGACTGTAAAACATTTGATAAATGCAAGCAGGGTAGTAACAGCAGGATGGAAAAAAAGATAGCGTGCAATTTAATAAATGGAATTCCATAAATTTGAGGCATACTTAAAACTTGCAGCCATGGATGATTTGAGAATTCAAATTATTAGGCATGTATGAAGCCAAGCACGATATGAAATCTCCAATTGATAGCAACAACATAAAGTGTATTAAACAGACCTGCTTATATATTTAGGTATAGTAAGTAAACAATTGATTGGCATTATTATATGAGCAATATAAATGTTGACGACATTCATAACAGAAAACCATACATATTAAGGTTTGCGTTCCTCATTTGCATTAATACACTGCATAGTGGTAATGACATAATCCATTTCTAAAACTGCTGAACAAAAGTCGAACGAATCCATAACAATATTCAAGGAAAAAAAGGACTAAGTAATTTAGTAGATTTTAAGTAGAATAAAAGTCTTGCAATCTATACACCCAACAAAGTCATTACACATAAAGTCTGATTTAAAATCTTACAAAAAGAGGGTGTATGGATTTGTGCAACAAAAAACATAAGGGCACTGGAAATGAGGACCAGCAATTCACTCCTTCTTGACATGCTTCACCTTTTTTACTGGCTTTCCCTTAGTGGCAGATTGTTTAGGAGTGAGTTATTCAGCTTGCATAATTTCATTTAGTGATGTTGGAACAGAAACCCAATTGGCAGGTGTATGACTTGAGCTTGCAGAAGGACTCAATGAATGGTTAGTAGCAATTGATGGTTGAGCAGAAATTGATTGTTCAACAGAAAGTGTTTGTTAAGTATTATGCATATAAAAGAATGACATTAGTGTATAAGATGAATTTTAATTTAAAGTACTTATAAATAAGATAGAAAGTCATAGGGCATACGATAGGTTCGATAGGATCAACTGCAGGTTCAGACGGGGTGACTGCCATTAGTACAACATTTGAGGTTAAGTAGTTCTTCAACTTGTGTTGCACCCCAAAATTCGTCCTCTTCATTTTATTAATAAATAATTGGCTAACACTTAATCAATAGGTGCATTGCATACATATCATTCATTCATTAGCCACGGGTTCCAGATTTTTCAATCGTATGAACTTGTACAATTCTGAAGAAGAGGTTTGGTTCTCGAAAGTTGGATATCTGAAATTCTGTTATTTCAAGCGTCATCTCAATACGCAAGATATCTGTGTTTAGAAGCTTTTAATTGTCTATCAATAATTGGAGTTTTGAGGTTCTGATTGCCTATCATGTGGATATTGACTATAGTTTCGAGCTGCGATGTGTCGTGGTCGAATATTTGAGCCCGATTTGATTATATGGCCTTCTGTGAGTTTTGAAGTATTTGTATTTGGCTTATTGGTCCACGCGGTTCATTAGAAAATGAAGAACGGACGGATAAAATGATATTTGAGTGTGTGCATCAAAAAGTCAACAAAAGTCAAAGTTTGACCGGGTGGAATTTCGGGTCGAAATTATGGTCAAAAGCCAAGATTCAAGAAAATATGATCATTTGTTGAGAAAGTCGGAAGAATCGGGTGAAAATGAGGTTTCTTACATTTTAAGTAATCTTGGACTTAGAAAAATTTCTAAGTTTTAAGTACTTTGTGTTCACGGAACCATGTTGTCGACTCTCTATCTCACTCGTCTGTGGTCAAAATTTCACGAATGAGCAGTCATTGGAAAGAGCGCATTTTGTACTCCGAATTTGTCCTTGTGAAGATTTCTCCAGAAATGCCCGGATTTCGAGTTATGAGGCTCCGAAGTTTAACGTTCATAATTTTTGAAGTTTACACTTGTGAAATTTTAAGTATTTTTCAATGTGTTCAAGTGCTCGACTTCGGAGGTATTTTACACATGTTTCGAGGCGTCGATTCGAGTTGAGTTCAAAATCAAAGTTGTTCGTTTAGCGGTAATCTACAACTTTGCTGAAGAAATCGAATCCATTCGGGAATCAGATCAAAAATTATGGAGCTCGGAAGTAACGGTTTATCAATTCTCAAAAATTCAACACTTAGAAATATTTTGAAGTGTTTGTTTCTATGCTCAAGCTAACAGTTTCGGGTTCGATTTTATCATAGTTATCGGCTCCAAATCAAAAAGTGTTCAACTGCAAAGTTGTTCACCTCACGGTAGTCTACAACTTTGTTGAAGGAATCGAATTTATTCGGGACTCGGATCGGAAGTTATAAAGCTCGGAAACTAAGAATTCATCATGTTTGTAAGATTCGAATAGTCGTTGTGCACATGCTCAGGGCTGTTTTTATCATTGGTTCGGTCGCTGCACGAAAAAACTCCGAACACGAAAGTTGGAGATTTTCATTTCCTCTACCAGTTTTGTTCACAAACATTTTCGTTTCGGACGTCGGAGCGGAAGATACGGAGCACCGTAGTTTGCAGTTTGAAGCTGCCAAAACGCGAGACAACATATGCATTTTTGCCATGGCTACGAGAACTTTTCATCAAACAGTTGGTGTACGTATGTTCGGGGCTGTTTTTGTCATCGATTCGATCGCCGCACGGAAAAACTCCGAACACGAAAGATGGAGTTTGTCGTGTCCTCTACAAGTTCTGTTAATAAACTTTTTTGTTTCGGATGTTGGAGCGGAAAATATGAAGCACCGTAATTGATAGTTTGAAGTTGGTAAATTGCTAGATGTCACGCGCAAGACTTGCCCAGCCAAGCCAGGACTTTCATCGAACGGTCACGGGGGAAGTTCAAACACTTCTTTTTCGGTGATTAAGGTTCCGTTCGGATTTTTGTCGAACTACAAAGTTGCTCTATCACACACAATCTTTCCGATGGTGTCAAGTTTGTGTCATTCGGTCTGATATTGAAAGGGTTATGAGGCCGTAAAGTGGTGCCGTCGGGATGAATAGTTGGCTGGGAGTTGTCTTAGAAAATTCCACAACAATGCAGTTAGTTGTGATCTCTCAACTTCAAGGTTATTTTCGTGCATGTTGCGGACATCGAATCGAAATAGTTTCAACACGAATTTTGTTCATCAACATGCTCTCTACGATTTTTGTTTTGCGATATCATCACGAGGAGATTGTTAGCTCGAGTAAAATGCATAGAAAGGCGGTCACTTGGCCAGAATTTCAAAGGATCCAAGAATTGCTGCAAGGCGTTATGGTTGTACTGGTGTCATGTTATTACTTCCGTCGACCATAACAGAAAAGAAAACCATAACAAACTTTCTTCCCTAAAAACCACCTTCATAACAGAAACTAACGGAAACAGTTAGAACAAGAAAAAAACTCCCTCTCTTCGGTTTCCCTTTCTCTTTCACTGCCACTTTCTCTTCTCTTCTTTCATTCATCGTCATCACCTTCATTCTTTCTTCTCTTTTCTAACAAAAAAATCAACCAAACTCTCATCTTCACTACCTTCACCATAACAGAATCAAAATTCTAACAAACCTCCAACAACTCTCTTTTTCTCTCTCTCGCCCTCACGCCATTACACCCGGGTTCGCTCTTCTTTCATCATCAACCACCATCCCTCTTCTTTTTTCTCTCTCTCATAACACCACCAACAAACTCCGGCCACGGTAACAACGCCCTCACTCTCTTTCTATCGGTAACCAACTTGTTCTTCCTCTCTCACTCGCTTTCCATTCATTCTGATTCATCACCCCTTCTAACAGAGTGGCGACAGACTCCACCCTCTCTGGCTCTCTATCATCACTACACCATAATCGTTTTCCTCTCAACCTTACATCCCTAACAGACTGTAACAAACTAACCACCTCTGGTCTTTCGGATTCTCTCACTCGTCATTCTTCTCAAGAAACGGCAACAACCATTATTTTTCTCCATCTGTAACAGAACCAACTTCGGCCACATATCCTCACAATCGTAACATCCATAACAAACTCACTCACCTCGATTCTTATCTTCACACCATAACCACCGTCAACCTCGGGATTTTCATTTTTCCATCCACCACGCTCCACCTTCATCCACAACCTCTCATAATATCCATAATGGTCTTTCTCTCAAACTGTGACAGAAAGAGGGAATGGATGTAAAGCTGCAACTCTCTCAAACTCTCATCTTCTCCGCCATCCTCGACCTCTCTGATAATGCCGTTCTCGTTCTATTTCTCCATCAAACTTCTACAAGAATTTTGAGAAAGGTTACGAGAATCGTTTAAGCATCTTCATCAAGCAGTGAAATAGACTTCGGAGTCTCAGCGAGAACAAAGACCTTCTTTCAAGTTTTTCCATTGTTCGTGAGAGTAATAGGAAGCTGCAGCAAAGTTTTATTCCGGATTCAAGCAAATCAAAGACGCAATGGACGATCTCCATTTGGTAATTCTTCTCTTCCGTTTACATTATTCTCTTCCGTTTACATTCTTCTCCAGCATCATGTTAACTTGTACTGGCATTCGAAATCGAATCTTTAAACGGGCATGGGCGTAGACGCGAATATGGTGAGTTTCCGCTTGTGTTCAGATCTGAGATTGCACACGAAATTGTTGTTGGTCTATTGTGATTCTATACAAACAGACAGTGGATTCGAGTTCTTTGTAAATTTTCGATCAAGACGTGCTCTTCGTTGTGTTTTTCGGTCATGGCAGCCGCCGCCGACGTCGGGAGTTGCCGGAGAGGACGGTTGTTCCGTCTGCTTCATGCCGTGCCCTACGCGTGTTATCTTTTCCTTGGTTAATGCATTCCCCCATACTGGCCAATCAGATACTGACACGTGCCATTATTTTTTATTTATAAAAAAATCTGATAACTTAATTAAGTGTGACCAATTGATTAAGTTTGTAGCATACATAAAAATAATAAACGTGACATATAAAAATCTGAATAAGAATTTTTGTTTTTTTTTGTTTTTGGTAACGTGGACTTAGTGCACTAATTGGACTGGGCTTAGCATTTTACTATTTCACACACCCTGTGTTTCAGGCCCATGCGCCATTAAAACTGAATTTAGTTCAATTAGCGTATTCAGTTTTACACCCCCTGTTTCTAGGTACATAATCTCAACACATGTTCAATTTTGATCCCGATTTCGATTCGATTGACTTATAAAAAATACATAGAAAATAGTTTCTGACATTTTAGGATCTTAGAATATTTTTGATATTTTTGTAATATTTTTGCAATTAATTTCTTTTAATTTTTAATTGTTTCTTTGTAGTTTGAGTTGACTAATCTTAGGAGTGTAATGACATGTGTTTCTTAGAAACTTTAGGATGTTTTTCTACCATTTATTTGTAGTTAAATGTATACCTTACCTTAGGATTGTAAATAGAATTTCAAAACTAACTTTTAATAGTTCGATTCTTAGGAACTAGTTTGATAATTGTATAGTTTTCTAGTTTCCTTTCGCATGATTAATTTGTAGCCCTTCCTCCATTTGTTTAGATGTTTAGGATAGCTTTAGAACAATTTAGTTGCTGCCCTCACTAGGAAGTCATCTTTAATACTTCGATTTCATTGTAAATGATCGCTTTTGCGTCTTGTACTTTATTTAAAAGCCTCATTGCTACTTCTGACACTTTGTTCGTATGCGAGGTACACGGAGCATTATACTATTGATTTAGATGTGTAGAATCCATGTTTTGATGTTGCGCACATGCGTGTGCACTCTTTATCTGTCTGCTTGGTTTTCACCATTTTTTGCAGGTTATCCGACTGATTTGGATGTGTAGAATCCATATCTGTTGCTTGTACACATGTGTGTGCCTTCTTTGTCTGCTATGTCTGGATTGTAATTTTCTGCAGGTTTATGGGATATACGTCGAATGTGTATAGACACACATTCTTGACCGTGCATATAGATGCACATCCTTTGTCTGTATTATCTGGATAATTTTTTGCAGGTTTATTGGATATACGTCGAATGTGTATAAACACACATTCTTGACCGTGCATATCGATGCACATCCTTTATTTGTATTGTCTGGATTACGATCTTGTACAGGTGTATTTGCTTCAGATATGTATGACACATATTCTGATTATGCTTTTTGTGCCTCCGCACACTTCTCACTGGATTTCTTTATTGCGTGCCAACTTGAAGTTTTCTGGAGTATTTCTTAGCTTGCAGTGCTCTTCAGATTTAATATCCGTTTGATATTTATTTTACTTTGTTTACTGCATTTCTTTACCGCTTTTCTAGAGAGCATGAGAAGTAGGGTTTTACCGCTTTCCTTGCCATGAGAAGTAGGAATACAGACGAATGAAGGGGCTTCCGTAGTTGGAGCATGTTCAGGAACCCCTCTGGTTTATTTAAAGACCCGTTTAGGGCGATTCTACTTGTGATTGTGTTTGATTTGTTTGATTTCCCTTAGAATTTCTCGGTTAGGATAGTCTTCGAGCTTAGACTTTATTCCTCAACCATAGGGCCATCTTTGCATGTTTGCATTAGGGATAGAATTAGATGGTTTCCCTTGATTATTTTTCTAGTTTTTTTGCATCCTTGCATGTAATAAAACTAAAGCTTGTTTTCTTTTTCTTTTGAAAATGAAAATACTTAATAATGGTTCAAACTCATTTTTCAAAGGTAAAAGCAACCAACCAATGTAAACTCTTTTTTGCCTACGGGTTTTATTTTTGTGTTTAAACTCTTTTTCATAAATAAAAAACACATAACCCACCAAAACATGTGAGCCGAACTACGGCGCTCTGACTTTCCCATTGCACGAGTGAATACGTAGGCATCTTGTCACGGGGCTCGATCGAGCAAACTTTGTAAATACTTCCTTCTTTTCTCCGTGTTTTCTTTATTTTATTTTCTTTCACATGCATACTCTTTTAGCATACAGTTATAGCAATTAAGCAGTAAATAGATATAAACACACCCATTAGATAGAAAGTAGAAGTGGATACCATAGAGTACTACGAACGTGTGGGGTGCTTATACCTTCCCTTCACGTAATAGATTCATTTACCCTATCTCTCGGTCGCAAGACCGTCTCTTATCCCTTTTAGGTTTTCGCGATGCGTTCACCTTTCTCCTTTTGTGAGATAAAAAACTTTTGATGGCGACTTCATTGATATAGTTATCGGATGATGTTCAGCCGGTTGTTTCAGCTGGCGACTTCACTCGGGATCGTATAGACCTCTTGCTGGTCCGATCAGGAGTCGATCCTAGCTTTTATTTTCATGTCTTTTGGGTGTTTATTTATTTGTTTATTTATTTACTTTCTTTATCGCATCATCCTTTGAATGCTTGTATTGCATTCTATGTGGCATTTTATCGCTTTCATATATCCTGTATATGGGTTGCTGCTGTACTGGTTATCCTCTTGATTGGGTGGGAGTTACATGAGGTAAAAGGCCCCCTACCCCGGCCAGAGACATATAGGATAGATGGATGTTCATGTTGAATCCTGCATCCCGTGGTGCGTGTGAGGAGGCATGAAGTACCGAACTCAGACGAGATTCGATTGTTTGCCCTACACCTGTTGTGTAGATAGCGGAGTACTCGATAAAGGATCATCGACTCTGCTTATCATTAGGGACCCCCGTTGTGTCTAGAATTACCCTGTGAGGTGGGAGGGAAAAATCATTATAATTGGTACAAATGGTGACTATTTATTCTGATGGTGATTGTATTGGTCCTTATGTGACGTTCTGTTATTGGTGACCGTGTGGCTTATGATACTTGGTTCCATGACATCTGGTTTTCTGGTATTTTCTGTAATATTCTGAAATGACGTCGGACCTTTGATCCTATGATATTCAGACTTGGTGCTTCTATGGTATTCTGAAATGGTGTCGAACCTTTGATCCTGTGATATTCAGATTATGCAGCCATTATTCAGCGGATTGTACAGATGTTACCCGTTGTTATGCTGAAAATTTGAACCCATGGTTAATGCACTTGTATAGCATGTTTATTTTTCAAAAGAAATGTCAGAAAAAAATAAATATGTACATATCTAACCTGCATATTCATTCATTTAATGCATTCATAACAGGTGTTCGAAACTTGGGGATTTCTCTTACTCAGACATGGTATTTTCTTTGTAGAATTGAAAGTCTTCACTTCTTACTACTCTGTGATCAGAATTAAGTGATGGAACAACTTTGTGGGGAATTGGATGAAATGAAATAACAAATGGCATTTTAGATGCTGGACATGCAAGATTTGGTCAGTGGACAATTGAAAGAGGAAAACCATCAGTTAAAGACTCAGCTGAGTTTGGTTATGGAAATTCTTAATACTGTATTGAGAAAGAAAGACAAACATGCACCCGCTTTCGCAACAAGAGTTTCTATTCCTCCCTATACATATCCTATACCACCTTGTGTTTCGGGGTCTTCCCATCCACAACCAGTTTCTGTTGCTCAGAAATATCCAAAGGGTAAAGCTCATCAACCAGGATCGTCACAATCTGAGAGGCAATTTGATCCCATTCCGATGCTATATGCTCAATTACTTCCTCAATTGCTTAAGTTCCAGTTGGTTGAACTTCAAACTTTCACGATGTATGGAAAGCTTCCGCATGATTATGATGAAAATGCTAGGTATGATTTCCATTCCGGGGCACCTTGTCATGATACTGACAACTGTACAACGTTGAAACATAAAGTTCAGGATTTTTTTGATGAAGGGATAATTCTGTTTACTCCCACGGGTTTGAGTGTGCAAATCAATATTATCCCAATTGCCAATGTGACTATGTCGGCTGCTGTTGCGCCTCAAATGCGAACTTATGTTGTCAAGCAGGATAATCAATGACGACCAAAGGTGCCAAGGAAATTTGATCCTCTCTCGATGTCTTATATTGAATTGTTTTCTCATCTTATGAAACTGAAGTTGATTGAGTTGCGTACTTGGAAAGTTGATCCTAATAAGTTGCCAAATAATTTCAATGTTAACGCTCGGCGTGCCTTCCATTCTAACGGGCATGGGCATACTATTAAGAATTGCATGGCTTTCAAGCACGTGGTGCAAGACCTGCTTGATTCTGAGGCTTTCAACTTCAGAACATCACCAACACCTGATGCTACTCAACAACCATTAGCAACTTACGCTGACGCTACTGTCAATGCTATTGTTGAGGATGAAAGTTTGAACCTGTTTAAAGATGTAAATTTGCTGATAGCTCCTTTATCCTTTGTGAAAGAGCGTTTTTTGAGAAAAGGTGTATTCCCAGGTTGTGGTATTTACTGTGAAGATTGTTTGATCCAGCCAGAAGGTTGTCAATCCTTGAGATAAAGTGCAAGATTTGCTTGATGCAAAGGTCATCAGTTTCACACCAGATGGTTAGATTTGGATGCTACTTTGACCCAGTGAACGTCAAGACTTCAAAAGGCATCGTCTGAAGCAATAAGCCCATTCGGAGACTACTCTCCTCAACAATGGAAATTTTCAGTTTTATTTTGCATTCTCATTTGTAATATTTCTTGTTTGTTCATTACTTAATTGTATGCAAAACTTGTTCACTCTTGAATATTAATCATAATGCATTGAATATGTTTGTCTTGAATTGATCCATTCATATTCACTCTTAATTATTTTTCAATGCTTTTGATGCTCAACTCTTGTAAATAAAGCAAAACCTCTGTAGGATGATGAACAATATACCAAGAATCTCAAACGATATTGCTTTCGAATAAAAACCTTGTTGATGATGTACATGCATTGTTTCAAATTCCCAAACACCGGAGATATAAGGGAGTGAAACCCTCGTTAACCACCTTTAAGCCTTGAAGTAGGAGTTTCTTTTCTATTCAGAAAAACCCTCATTTTTTTAACCCATGGCAGGGTAGTGTTCAATTAACCTGATCGAGCATTTAAATTTCATCAGGAGAGTACATTCAAGGATCAACCACAATTGTTATCCTTCATTTATCAAGAGGTCGAAGAAGATGGCGAAACCCCAATGGGTATTCATTGTCCATCAAGAAATAAGGTAGTCACATCTTAATAAAGGGTCGAATGACTTAGTTTCACACGACTTGTTCAAAAAAAAGAGAAAAAAGAAAAGAAAAAAAAAGAAAAAGATAATAAAGCAAAAAAAGAAAAGAAAAAGAAAAGAAATAATATGATATTTCAAATCAAAGAATAAGGTCGTGTGATCAAATACTAAATGAAAGAGGTGATTGACTACCATGTCCAAAAACAAGATACCTCGTTGGTTCCCCAATTATTGTAAACTCCCTGTGAAAGATGAATGCTCGTATTGAGTTAATTGAACGTAGGAATGGAGAACATCATGGAGAATGGGTGGGCATCAAATATTTTGAGCCTTAAATCTTTTTTTTCTTCTAAAAAACCATGAACCAGGCCACGTTACAACCTTTAAAAGCCCTAATTGAAGCATGGGTTAATTTGAAAGCTAAACTGTAACGAGAGTACGGTATCCTGACTCCTAGGAAGCTTGCTTAAATTTTGAGTTGGTATCACTCCATCTTTTTACTTTCTTTGAACAAAAATTTGATGTTTTGACATCTTTTCAATAAATGTTTTTAATTTCAAGACAAGCATATGATTTGCATTAGAATTATCATTCATAGAATAAAACATTCTTTCCATATGAATAAGTGCTTAAACATCAAGTAAGCTTGCATAATGAGCATCAGATGAAAAACTTGATTATCCCGAGAGACAAATTGCTTTAGGGATGTGTTGAAGATTGAACCATTTTTGAAGAGTGTTCTTAATCTGGGGCATGTATTCTATTGAGTCTGTTGTGTATAACAAGACCAGTTTGAAGAATGATATAAAACAGATTGTGTGTAAGATTTTGATTGCCTGAATGTTTCTGTTGAGCTATGGTGCATCATTTGTAGTTAGTCCCTTGAGATGGACACTTTTGAGTATCTGTTTGAGCGTGAAGCAGATCATGTTGATAAGAATAATTGTGTGTTAGTTTGTATTCCAGATGTAAGACAATTACCCTGATGAGGTTTGGTCTTTAGAAATCTGTGAGTCTCTCATTTCTTCGAGAGTACGAGGTGAGGAATTGGATTATCAAAACCTCGTGAAGCAGGGGCAATATCCAAATGATGGTACTCAGTTGAGAAGAATTATCTCAGTGTTTGATTTCCCTGAAGGCTAGAGAAACATGTTGGTGCTTTGTTGAGTAAGCGATGATTAAACCGGGTCACTTACGTCGAGATTCTGACAATCTCTCAAAGCGATGATCAATCCGTTGAAGTTATGTCGAGATTCAAAAATCTCTCAAGTGATGATTAATCCGAAGCATTTAAGTCAGGATTATATCCCTCAAAGTTTCAATTAAACTGAGGCATTTGTGCCAAGATTTAATCTCTCTGAGAATCTATTGTTCAAAGGAGAATCTTTTCAGAATCCAAAGATGCAGGGGCAAGTTGTCTCATTGTAATTCACTCTGTGCTCAGAGACGTTGTTATGACTTGCAACTTGCAGGTAACTGATGAGTTATCAATGTGATTCCCCTTTTCCCCAATGAAAGGTACATCTCAATCCAGGATCATCCTCTGTGAAGCTAATTCTCAAGTAGAATCTATTTCCAAAAAGTCCTGATGGACTGATCTTGTTACCAGTGATTCGTGCTTTGACATATTGATATTATCGTACTCCCCAGTATAATCCTTGATGTCGTTTAAGGCTTATCCCCAGTGAGGTCGATTCTCAAGAAAAATTTATGGTCACAAGGGTCTGATGAGTTGATTAGTTCCCTAGTGATATATACTTCGACATATCGACATTATCATAATCCCCAGTGCAAGTTATAGGTACCGATCTCAGGTAAATCCCCGGTGAGGTCGTTGATATGTATTCCGAGTGAAATTTCCAGGTGAATGTCCATCGAATTCTCAAATCATCTCCAATAGAAAGTTATCGCCTTTATTCTCAGTGAAAATGGTGTTTGAACTGTTGACTTAGGGTTGATATCCCCAATGAGTATGCTTTAACAGATGAATTGTTGTTGTATTATCCAGCGAGTTTTGTCTTGCCATATCAAAGTTCCCATTATGAATTGCACCCCGGTCAATTGATTCTATTCCCTGGTGTAAGTCGCATTCTTCCATATGAAGTTATTCTGAGCATCTTCAAGAGTTTTGCTCTCAGATCAGCCATGTCGAGACAAGAATATTTGTTTCCCCAGTGGAGTTGGATATTTGAATTTATTCCCCAATGGAGCTTTCTATTCGAATCAGATTTCTCTTCCCCAGTGAAGATTAATCGTTCATCTATTCCGGTATTTTTACACCGATGTGCATTTCTCAGTCGAAGTCTCACCAGTGGGGTCTTACTATTGAGATCTTTATTCTTGGAGACAAAAATTGTTATGTTCTCCCCGATGGATTCTTGGTTGAAAGTTTCGTATCCCCACAAGAGGATTGATTCCCTGATGAAGTCTAATTCCATTTGATTTATTCATGATGTTAATGGTTACTCGCAGATGTTTGCGAATTCCCCATAAAGTTGTGCTCCCCAGCGGAGTTTCTCTCAGAATTCCCCATGAAGTCTCTAATTTCCCCAGTGAAAGTAGGAGAACTCTCTAGAGGATTTTTCCGTCTCATCAGTGAAGAGTAATGACTCTCTCCCCAGGAAGTAAGAATGGTTTGAAGTCCAATTCGATTCTCCCCAAGTGAAGGACGCTTCTCTATATTGGAATTGGAATTTATTTTTGCAAGTGTTCTCCAAAATCCACTCCCCAGTGGTACCTTTCTCTTGGATGTTAATGGCTTCTCAGCAACCGATCATCGATACTATTGCTTCTCATTTAATCGTTCAAGCATGCATTCATTACATTGCATCTACCTTAAACGCATAGCATTCCGTTGATTGGGAGCATTACGCCATAAAGTTCAAACATGCATATTAAGGGTTTGCCAATTATGTATATCCAAAAGAAATAAACAATCTCTATGTGGTTTACCCTCAAGTTTCTTTTCTCAACGGATCTCTGCTTCCCTAATCGTCACTTCAAATCAAGTGTCTTATGGGAACTCATTCTTTCTCCAATGGAGTCTTATGTGACTTTATTTATCTCAGTCGCGTCGGGTCGTGTTACCCTTTCCCCAGTAAGTCGTAGACTTCTCTTGCGTAGCAAGCCTTCGGTTATATTACTCGTGTTTGTCTTGCCGTTAGAGTGTGAGTAAGAGTCGGTATTCAACCTTTCTTACTTTTCAAGTATTTGAGTATCCATACTTGGTGTGTGGTAATTCAGATAATTTCCACTCTTGAAGAATTGTACCCCGCCTTTGGCTTGAGGGATATTATAGTTCTTGTGTTTTTGCAAGCACCTTCTCAAAATCCAACTTGTTTTGGAGAATTCTGTTAGAGTCTGCTTCAGTCGGTCTCTTTCTCATAATCTAAGTTCTGCGTCGGTCAGTTCTTTTCTTCCATGTTTACCTGTTGGTTGGGTATTCCTTCTGTTAGCTTGGCTAACATTGTTTTCTAGAGTCCCTTTAGTTGGTCTCCTTCCATGTAAATTCGCTTTCGATCTATGATTTGATCATTCCATATATCTTTTCCCTAGTGAGTCTATCGTTGATTATCATTTTCGGTTCACCTGTATCTTAGATCGGGTACTTCCTTCCGTTAGCTTAGCTAACATAGAGATCTGTTTTGATCAGTCTCTTCTTTCTGGTTTACTTGTATCTTAGATCAGGTATTTCTTTCCGTTAGCTTAGCTAACATAGGGGTATGTTTTGATCAGTCTCTCCCTTCTGGGTTACCTGTATCTTAGATCGGGTATCTCCTTCCGTTAGCTTAGCTAACACTGCAATTTAGAGGTTTCGTTTGGATCGATTCCTTTTGGTCGGTTTACCTGTATCTTAGATCGGGTTTTCCATCCGTTAGCTTAGCTAACGTTGCAGTTTAGAGCTCTGTTTTGATCAGTCTCTCCTTTCTGGTTTACCCT
Source organism: Vicia sativa (assembly GCA_021764765.1). Taxonomy (NCBI): domain Eukaryota; kingdom Viridiplantae; phylum Streptophyta; class Magnoliopsida; order Fabales; family Fabaceae; genus Vicia; species Vicia sativa. Next base: position 39,806,569 of record CM038795.1, read on the forward strand.
GTATCTTTGATCGGGTATTTCCTTTCGTTAGCTTAGCTAACATTGCAATTTAGAGGTCTTGTTTGGATCAATTCCTTTTTGGTTGGCACCTGTACCTTAGGTCAAATATTCCTTCTGTTAGCTTAGCTAACATTGCAATTTAGAGCCCTTTAGTGCCTCTTCAAAATCCAGTTGTCTGGTATCCTTGGTCGGACAAATATGTCCTTCCTTTTAGGGCCCTTTAGTGCCTCTTCAAAATCCAGTTGTCTGGTATCTTCGGTTGGACAAGTGTGTCCTTCCTTTTAGAGCCCTTTAGTGCCTCTTTGAAATCTAGTGGTCGGTGAGTCGCTCCTTCATGGGTGTCTTCTATATCATCCCTAGAGGTTCGTCTTAATATTGTTGTTCTCGTGTGCAGAATGCTCGAGTTTACGTGTATACATTTTCCCTCTTCATATCCCTATGCATCATCCTTGATGGATCATTTCAATACAATTGTTCTCGTGAGCGGAATGCCCGAGTTCGTTCGTATGAATTTGTCTCATTCATTTCTCGTCTACACTGAGTCACTCTTTCATGGGTTCCTCTCTTCATCGTTTCTGGTGGGTCGCTTCAATACAAGTGTTCTCGTGAGCGGAATGCCCGAGTTCGTTGGTACAAGTGTGTCCTCCTTATGCTTCTCCAATGTACATGTTCAAACAAAATGTCCAAAATATAATAATTCTCCGCTCGCATTCAGAGCACGAATTTTACGGTTCATTTAAGTATTCAATCATCTTCTACTTTGTTGGTTCGAAAGGCCTGCGCTAATCTCACCCTCCGGTCGAAGAAGATTGAATAGGGGCAGCTGTTGCACCCCAAAATTTGCCATCTTCATTTTATTAATAAATAATTGGCTAACACTTAATCAATAGGTGCATTGCATACATATCATTCATTCATTAGCCATGGGTTCCAGATTTTTCAATCGTATGAACTTGTACATTTCTGAAGAAGAGGTTTGGTTCTCGAAAGCTGGATATCTGAAATTATGTTATTTCAAGCGTCATCTCAATACGCAAGATATGTGTGTTTAGAAGCTTATAATTATCTATCAAGAATTGGAGTTTTGAGGTTCTGACTGCCTATCGTGTGGATATTGACTATAGTTTCGAGCTGCGATGTGTTGTGGTCGAATATTTGAGCCCAATTTGATTATATGGCCTTCTGTGAGTTTTGAAGTATTTGTATTTGGCTTATTGGTCCACGCGGTTCATTAGAAAATGAAGAACGGACGGATAAAATGATATTTGAGTGTGTGCATCAAAAAGTCAACAAAAGTCAAAGTTTGACCGGGTGGAATTTCGGGTCGAAATTATGGTCAAAAGCCAAGATTCAAGAAAATATGATCATTTGTTGAGAAAGTCGGAAGAATCGGGTGAAAATGAGGTTTCTTACATTTTAAGTAATCTTGGACTTAGAAAAAATTCTAAGTTTTAAGTACTTTGTGTTCACGGAGCCATGTTGTCGACTCTCTATCTCACTCGTCTGTGGTCGAAATTTCACGAATGAGCAGTCATTGGAAAGAGCGCATTTTGTACTCCGAATTTGTCCTTGTGAAGATTTCTCCAGAAATGCCCGGATTTCGAGTTATGAGGCTCCGAAGTATAACGTTCATAATTTTTTAAGTTTACACTTGTGAAATTTTAAGTGTTTTTCAATGTGTTCAAGTGCTCGACTTTGGAGGTATTTTACACGTGTTTTGAGGCGTCGATTCGAGTTGAGTTCAAAATCAAAGTTGTTTGTTTAGCGGTAATCTACAACTTTGCTGAAGAAATCGAATCCATTCGGGAATCAGATCAAAAATTATGGAGCTCGGAAGTAACGGTTTATCAATTCTCAAAAATTCAACACTTAGAAATATTTTGAAGTGTTTGTTTCTATGCTCAAGCTAACAGTTTCGGGTTCGATTTTATCATAGTTATCGGCTCCAAATCAAAAAGTGTTCAACTGCAAAGTTGTTCACCTCACGGTAGTCTACAACTTTGTTGAAGGAATCGAATTTATTCGGGACTCGGATCGGAAGTTATAAAGCTCGGAAACTAAGAATTCATCATGTTTGTAAGATTCGAATAGTCGTTGTGCACATGTTCAGGGTTGTTGTTATCATCGATTCGGTCACCGCACGGAAAAACTCCAAACACGAAAGTTGGAGATTGTCATTTCCTCTACAAGTTTTGTTCACAAACTTTTTTGTTTCGGATGTCGGAGCGGAAGATACGGAGCGTCGTAGTTTGCAGTCTGAAGCTGCCAAAACGCGAGACAGCATATGCATTTTGCCATGGCTACGAGAACTGTTCATCAAACAGTTGGTGTACGTATGTTCGGGGCTGTTTTTGTCATCGATTCGATCACCGCACGGAAAAACTCCGAACACGAAAGATGGAGTTTGCCGTGTCCTCTACAAGTTCCGTTTAGAAACTTTTTCGTTTCGGACGTTGGAGCGGAAAATATGAAGCTCCGTAATTGATAGTTCGAAGTTGGTAAATTGCTAGATGTCACGTGCAATACTTTCCCAGCCAAGCCAGGACTTTCATCGAACGGTCACGGGGGAAAGTTCAAACACTTCTTTTTCGGTGATTAAGGTTCCGTTCGGATTTTTGTCGAACTGCAAAGTTGTTCTATCACACACAATCTTTCCGATGGTGTCAAATTTGCGTCATTCGGTCTGATATTGAAAGGGTTATGAGGTTGTAATGTGGTGCACTCGAGATGAATAGTTGGCTGGGAGTTGTCTTAGAAAATTCCACAACAATGCAGTTAGTTGTGATCTCTCAACTTCGAGGTTATTTTCGTGCATGTTGCGGACATCGAATCGAAATAGTTTCAACACGAATTTTGTTCATCAACATGCTCTCTCTGATTTTTGTTTTGCGATATCATCACGAGGAGATTGTTAGCTCGAGTAAAATGCGTAGAAAGGAGGTCACTTGGCCAGAATTTCAAAGGATCCAAGAATTGCTGCAAGGCGTTATGGTTGTGTTGGTGTCATGTTATTACTTCCGTCGACCATAACAGAAAAGAAAACCATAACAAACTTTCCTCCCTAAAAACCACCTTCATAACAGAAACTAACGGAAACAGTTAGAACAAGAAAAAAACTCCCTCTCTTCGGTTTCCCTTTCTCTTTCACTGCCACTTTCTCTTCTCTTCTTTCATTCATCATCATCACCTTCATTCTTTCTTCTCTTTTCTAACAAAAAAACCAACCAAACTCTCATCTTCACTACCTTCACCATAACAGAATCAAAATTCTAACAAACCTCTAACAACTCTCTTCTTCTCTATCTCTCGCCCTCACGCCATTACACTCGGGTTCGCTCTTCTTTCATCATCAACCACCATCCCTCTTCTTCTTCTTTTTTTTTCCTCTCATAACACCACAAACAAACTTCGGCCACGGTAACAACGCCATCACTCTCTTTCTATCGGTAACCAACTTGTTCTTCCTCTCTCACTCGCTCTCCATTCATTCTGATTCATCACCCCTTCTAACAGAGTTGCGACAGACTCCACCCTCTTTGGCTCTCTATCATCATTACATCATAATCGTTTTCCTCTCAACCTTACATCCCTAACAGACTGTAACAAACTAACCACCTCTGGTCTTTCGGATTCTCTCACTCTTCATTCTTCTCAAAAAACGACAACAACCATTGTTTTTCTCCATGTGTAACAGAACCAACTTCGGCCACATATCCTCACCATCGTAACATCCATAACAAACTCACTCACCTCGATTCTTATCTTCACACCATAACCACCGTCAACCTCGGGCTTTTCATTTTTCCATCCACCATGCTCCACCTTCATCCACAACCTCTCATAATATCCATAATGGTCTTTCTCTCAAACTGTGACAGAAAGAGGGAATGGATGTAAAGTTGCAACTCTCTCAAACTCTCATCTTCTCCGCCACCCTCGACCTCTCTGATAATGCCGTTCTCGTTCTGTTTCTCGATCAACCTTCTACAAGAATTCTGAGAAAGGTTACGAGAATCATTTAAGCATCTTCATCAAGCAGTGAAATAGACTTCGGAGTCTCAGCGAGAACAAAGACCTTTTTTCAAGTTTTTCCATTGTTCGTGAGAGTAATAGGAAGCTGCAGCAGAGTTTTTTTCCGGATTCAAGCAAATCAAAGACGCAACAGACGATCTCCGTTAGGTAATTCTTCTCTTCCGTTTACATTCTTCTCCAGCATCATGTTAACATGTATTGGCATTCAAAATTGAATCTTTAAACGGGCATAGGCCTAGACGCGAATATGGTGAGTTTTCGCTTGTGTTCAGATCTGAGATTGCACCCGAAATTGTTGTTGGTCTATTGTGATTCTATACAAACAGGCAGTGGATTCGAGTTCTTTGTAAATTTTCGATCAAGACGTGCTCTTCGTTGTGTTTTCCAGTCATGGCAGCCGTCGCCGACGTCGGGAGTTGCCGGGAGAGGACGGTTGTTCCGTCTGCTTCATGTCGTGCCCTGCACGTGTTATATGTTCCTTGGTTAATGCATTCCCCATACTGGCCAATCAGATACTGACACGTGCCATTATTTTTTATTTATAAAAAAATCTGATAACTTAATTAGGTGTGACTAATTGATTAAGTTTGTAGCATACATAAAAATAATAAACGTGACATATAAAAATCTGAATAAGAATTTATTTTTGTTTTTGTTTTTGTTAACGTGGAATTAGTGCACTAATTGGACTGGGCTTAGCATTTTACTATCTCACACCCCCTGTGTTTCAGGCCCACGCGCCATTAAAACTGAATTTAGTTCAATTAGCGTATTCAGTTTTACACCCCCTGTTTCCATGTACATAATCTCAACACATGTTCAATTTTGATCCCGATTTCGATTCGATTGACTTTTAAAAAATACATAGAAAATAGTTTCTGACATTTTAGGATCTTAGAATATTTTTGATATTTTTGTAATATTTTTGCAATTAATTTCTTTTAATTTTTAATTCATTTTCAATAGTATGTTTAGAAGCATGTTTTTCCTTTGTAATTTGAGTTGGCTAATCTTAGGAGTGCAATGACATGTGTTTCTTAGAAACTTTAGGATGCTTTTCTACCATTTATTTGTATTTAAATGTATACCTTACCTTAGGATTGTAAATAGAATTTCAAAACTAACTTTTAATAGTTCGATTCTTAGGAACTAGTTTGATAATTGTATAGTTTTCTAGTTTCCTTTCGCATGATTAATTTGTAGCCCTTCCTCCATTTGTTTAGATGTTTAGGATAGCTTTAGAACAATTTAGTTGCTGCCCTCACAAGGAAGTCATCTTTAATACTTCGATTTCATTGTAAATGATCGCTTTTGCGTCTTGTGTTTTATTTAAAAGCCTCATTGCTACTTCTGACACTTTGTTTCGTATGCGAGGTACACGGAGCATTATACTATTGATTTGGATGTGTAGAATCCATGTTTTGATATTGCGCACATGCGTGTGCACTCTTTATCTGTCTGCTTGATTTTCACCATTTTTTGCAGGTTATCCGATTGATTTGAATGTGTAGAATCCATATATGTTGCTTGTACACATGTGTGTGCCTTCTTTGTCTGCTATGTCTGGATTGTAATTTTCTGCAGGTTTATGGGATATACGTCGAATGTGTATAGACACACATTCTTGACCGTGCATATAGATGCACATCCTTTGTCTGTATTATCTGGATAATTTTTTGCAGGTTTATTGGATATACGTCGAATGTGTATAAACACACATTCTTGACCGTGCATATCGATGCACATCTTTTATCTGTATTGTCTGGATTACGATCTTGTACAGGTGTATTTGCTTCAGATGTGTATGACACATTCGATTATGCTTTTGTGCCTCCGCACACTTCTCACCGGATTTCTTTATTGCGTGTCAGCAGTACTTGAAGTTTTCTGGAGTATTTCTTAGCTAGCAGTGCTCTTCGGATTTAATATCCGTTTGGTATTTATTTTACTTTGTTTACCGCATTTCTTTACCGCTTTTCTAGAGAGCATGAGAAGTAGGGTTTTACCGCTTTCCTTGTCGTTAGAAGTAGGAATAGAGATGTATGAAGGGGCTTCCGTAGTTGGAGCATGTTCAGGAACCCCTCTGGTTTATTTAAAGACCCGTTTAGGGCGATTCAAAGGTAAAAGAAACCAACCAATGTAAACTCTTTTTTGCCTACGGGTTTTCTTTTTGTGTTTAAACTCTTTTTCATAAATAAAAAACACATAACCCACCAAAACTTGTGAGCCGAACTACGGCGCTCTGACTTTCCCATTGCACGAGGGAATACGTAAGCATCTTGTCACGGGGCTCGATCGAGAAAAATTTGTAAATACTTCCTTCTTTTCCCCGTGTTTTCTTTATTTTATTTTCTTTCACATGCATACTCTTTTAGCATACAGTTATAGCAATTAAGCAGTAAATAGATATAAACACACCCATTAGATAGAAAGTAGAAGTGGATACCGTAGAGTACTACGGACGTGTGGGATGCTAATACCTTCCCTTCGCGTAATAGATTCCCTTACCCTATCTCTCGGTCTCAAGACCGTGTCTTATCCCTTTTAGGTTTTTCGCGATGCGTTCACCTTTCTCCTTTTGTGAGATAAAAAATGTTCGATGGCGACTTCATTGATATAGTTATCAGATGATGTTCAGTCGGTTGTTTCAACTTGTTGAAACCATTCTCCTCATTAAGTATGGAAACAATTGAGTATTGTTGGAAGTTGGACTGGTATTTGATACGGAAAGCCATGTCTCTATTCAACAACATGTCGAGGTGAGCAGGCCAAATTTTAGGGTTGTCCTTGCCAGCCTATATAATAAACAAATTGTTGTGCTGTAAGAGTAAATAATATGTAGAACAGTGAACGATAATTCATATGCTATTATGATATAAGGTACTCACAACCTTCATCACTTGTCGTATTTCCCTAGCGGACATTTTGGTATATGGAATACAATCTTTATCCCAAAAAACGAAAGTACCCTTTTGGTCCTCATATTCAACTTCAATTTCAATTTTGAATCTACAACAAAATAATAAGAAAGACATTATAGCAGTTGATGTTAAATTTGAAACCAACAAAATACAAATTATTAATAGAGAATGCTAACTTTGTGATAGGTTCAACATCTCTAACTCCGTATTGACACTCAAAAGTATCGCCTGTTGACTTGTTAGAGGACCTGCAGCCTGGGCAAGACTCAAAAGACCACCCGAACCTTGAAGCCTTGAAGCGTTTGGTCGTACCAATAGTTGTAGCATAAGAATCCTAACTGTGAATTTTTTTATTATGTTTGTCAATCATTAAATTACTCATAACGACATATATTGTGAAATATGTTACAAACAATGTAGATACCTTGCCTCCTTCATATATTTCTCGAATACACCTGACTTTTTGCGGGCTAGTCCAGCTTTGGTTATTTGATTGAACAAATGAATCAGAAGTTAGTGGCTGAGAAAGAGCATTTTTGCTTGGCAAGTTTGTCGTACCAAAACTGCATTGGGGAATAGCGTTAGGGAATGAGACATATTGAATAAAGGAAACTAATGAAAGTAACTTGATATTGGATAGGTAAATACCTAGATTTGAATGTGTGAACTTGGGGGTGGTCCAGGTTAATGTGAAGTCTCGATCCGTTCCAAGCATTAGAAAGACTCGGCAAACCAGTAACTGAAGAGTTGTGTACACATGAGAAAATTAGTAAATAATCTAATTTGAAAATGAGTTCAAATACACTATGCCTTACCTCTATTAGGCTTACACCAAGCATGAGTCAAAATGATAACAGTGGGGCCAGTTCCCTTATTAGGTGCAGTGTAGTTCAGCAACTATTTTGCAAAGTCATCCCACAATGAGACTTCGATGGCATTTCCTTCTACGTCACGTAAAGTGATGTTAGCACAAGACTTCTTGTCGTTACCGCCCAATTGCGTTCTAAGTACTTCTTGAAAAATGCCAATCACATCTACAGCGAAAAAACTATTTTAAATGAATTCAGGCAAACAAATAGTTTTGGGTAGTCAATAGAAACAAAATTATGTTTAAATAACAGAGTTATAACAACATTTACCGTACAACAAATCTGGCTTGAATTTTCCAGCAAGAAAGTTTTCGATGGGATGCTAGTTGAATGCGTGAGGCGGTATTTCTGGAATATCCTTCTTTGTCACAGTAGTCCCTCCATTGAAGATAAGCTTAAGTTGGTTAGAACAAACTCTATAAAGCCTATCATTTACAATAGGCTCACCATTACACAGAATATAAGTGTCGTGTTTTGTGAGTTGGCTACTCCAATCGTTCAGGTCACGGCTCCGAGTAGTTACGTGAATTTGATTGCCTTAAGAATGAAATGAAAAAGGGCCATAGGTCAATACATATGCAAATTATAAAAATAATTTTATTTCAATATTTGTGCGTCCTGAATGACCATTTCAAGATGTTGTTGTCATGCCTTCTCCTTAACAATCCATAGGTCAACAACCCTAATTTCCATCTTCCACACCTGGTTTCCTTTGACCAGGTCCTTGATCAGATTGGGAGCCCTTGGCATAGTTAAATGTCATATCTGTCAAATCCAACACCATCAGCAAAAGGATGTCATAAAGTCTTATGATATGGAAGCATCATAAAAAACAGCAACACAATAAGCAAACAAACATAGGCTTGTATGCTAACAACAACAACAGAAAAACAGCAACAGAAAAACCAAACACATCAGGTTCTATGCTGTTAGCAACAACAACATAAAAACAGCAGCAGAAGTTTTCATCCAAGTCTGTTAGCAACAAAAACTTTTAAATACCTAGAAGTCTTACATTTTAGAAGCATAGTTTGGGTCAAGTTACCATTTTTATGGATGAAAACTTAGCTTTATGAAATCTATTAGCAATAACAACAAAAAACACCAACAACAAAACCAAACAAAGAGGAAGCTTCTAAGCAACACAAGAAGCAAACAAGCATAGGCTTGTATGCTAACAACAAAAAAAAAAAAAAAAAAAAAAGAAAAACCAAACAAAGCAGGTTTTATGCTATTAGCAACAACAACAGAAGTTTTCATCCAAATCTGTTAAATACAACAACTTTTAAATACCAAGAAGTCTTACATTTTGGAAGCATAGTTTAGGTCAAGTTAACATTTTTATGGATGAAAACTTACCTTTATGAAATCTGTTAGCAACAACAACAGAAAAACACCACCAGCAAAACCAAAGAAAGTAGGAACGAAGAACACAACAGAGGAATAGTTCAAGATGAAGAAGGATATATCAATCAGAAATATACCCGGTTGCAAGAGGAAGAAGTTGATATCAAGCGGAGGGAGCTAGTGGAGAGAGCGAGCGGAGGGAGCGATGTAGAGGAGAAAGAAATTAGTGAAGGGTGCAGCAAAAGTGTAGTATGAGTAAAGGTAGAGGGAAATATGTAGAGGGAAAAATTATAAAAATATTATGGCCAATGAGACCTAAACACTTGGCCAAAGTATTTTTGAAAAGGAAGGGTAGTTTTGGTAGAAAGGCCAATTGCTTATTAAATGTATGTTAGTAGACATGTAGCAAATAAGTGTATATATGTCAAATGTCAAACTATTCATGGAGTTTTATATGGTGAGACCGAAAAATCATAAAAAAGTGGGGTGCCAAAATTTATGTCTATTTTTACTAAAATTGAAGAAGTGTCTAATTCATGTAAATTATTCGGATAAACAAAATGAGATAGAAGATTAAACGTGAAAACAAGAACATTTTTTATTTTTTTAATTATAACAATTGATATTACATTGAACAAAATTGAGTAAGACAACTGACTCATATTATTTTTTACATTTATTAAAATTGTGTGTAATGTTTATTTTTGCAATTTTCGTTTCTAATTTTATTTTTTCCAGCCACGTTCATTTTAAAGTAATGTTTATTATGTGCGATACGTGGTTCATTTTAAAGTAATGTTTATTATGTCATTTTAAAGTAATGTTTATTATGTGCGATACGTGGTTCATTTTAAAGTAATGTTTATTATGTCAGAAACATATGTTCCAACGTGATATAATCTTTAGGTTGTATTTAAAATACTCTCACATGTTTTACATGCATGTACCTTTTTAAATAATTTATTCAACTTTTAATTAATTAAAGTCTTTATTAAATATATTAAAATTTTAAAAAAAAATTATTAAAAAAATTAAACTATTTTATTGCCCTTTTAATTAATTGAGTTGGTTTAAGGAAATAGATAAAATACTTTATTAGTTGTATTTATGTATAATTAATTTATTATAGTTTAAATGTTTCTTTAAATTTTTAACTAAATAATTTTAAGTTTACAAAAAAAATTATTAAAAATATTAAACTATTTCAGTGCACAAAATTTTACAGTGAAAAGTGAAAAAATTATTTATTTTAATATTATTCTTTTCTCAAACTTATACCTGATTTTGCCTTCATACACGATCCAAGATTACGTGTTTCACTAAAAATCTAAAAAATAAAAATACATTAGACATTATTCGTAGTGGAAAAATAACTATTATAATATTTATTCGCAATTATTTTATTGAAAATAATATATATATATATATATATATATATATATATATATATATATATATATATATATATATATATATATATAAAGTTAAAATCTAATAATTATTTAGAATTTGTCAATAATTATGGAGAACCGATAAAATATCTACTATTGATTTTTATAAGAAATTGTTCAAATCAACTTCTGTTAGAGATTTTCATTTTAAGCAAACTTTTAAATACATTTTAACAAAAACATGCCATGTATATTATACGATTAAGTATGAATTGAGATATAACTATGAAAATAAAATACTTATTTAGTCGTGCATATAGAATCGTTAACATTTATTCTTTATGGTTTAAATATTTTTATAAATTTAAATCGTTTGACAAAAATGTTTGAGGGAAGAACTTCTTTTCCCCAACTATAAAGCTCTTTTAAAACTTATACACATAACTTCATCTTCATGCATAGATTATGTTGAAACAAACACAAAATAAAATATATGTGATGGATGAAGTGAAATGCATAGAATAAATATTTTGTTGATAACGACACGTAAGATAAAACTTTATTAAAAATCAAAATACATGTGACATGATTCATTAAAAATAAAATTTCTTTAATGAATCATTAAAAATATTGTTCAAGATTATTTGAAGGTCATGAAGGTTAATGTTAGGATCATGAAGGATTCGAAGATAAATAATTTAATTCGTTGGTGTTCGTTGAAGGAGCTTTTTATTAAGTTGAATGTGAATGGTTTGCGGGTGATGATAAAGCTGCTGGTTGTGGAGATATTATTCCGGACTCACGTGGCAAGTGGATTAGAGGTTATTCCAAATTTATTGGTTATTGAAGTGTGCTAAAGGCATATCTTTTTGGGATTTGTATAGAGGCCTTAAGATTATTGCCGAGGATGATTTTGCTAAGGTCGAAGTTAACACCGATTCTAAAGGAGTAGTGGAGGTTATAGCTAAGGCAAAGCGACATGGTTCTGATTTTTCTAATTTTGAGGCCAATATTCTGCAGTTGTTGGATAAAATAGATGTTGTTGAGATACCTTATACTAGGATAGAAACTAATGGTTGTGTGCATGCTCTAGCCAGAAAGGGGAGGATTATGCATGGTGGTATCCAGAATTTTCAGGAGGTTCTTGGTTTTTTTACATGAGCAGCTGAAGCTTGATCTGGATTTTTAGTTTTTAGCGTTGGTGTAGGATAGTACTTCTCTTTTTAGGTTTCGGTTCTCCTTTTTACAAAAAAAGATTTCTTTTCTATTGAGATTTTTATTAAAAATAAAAAATTAAGTGATTTTTCAAAAAGACATATAATGATTTTTATCTAAATTTTGTTTTAAATTATAATGATTTTTTTATTTAAATTTTAATATAAAAAAATATTAAAAACAAATGAAATCTTATTAATTAAAGTTGTTAATTTATTGAAATGAATTTTGGAGTCAAAACGGTTAGCCATTTTCTATATTTTATTTTATTTTATTTTATTTTATTTTATTTATTATTTAATTCAATAAAAGATAATTATCTCCCACTAACTTCTCATTACCTTATTTTATTCTTCACACAAACTTATTTTAAATCTCTTTCTTTTCATTCTTCCATAACATTTGTAGGGATTTCTCATCTAGATATACATTTGTACACAATATTTTGATATATGGTAGCAGTAACAGTGGCTACAACAACAAAATACTTTGATTTATAAGTATATTTAGGTTGATTCTTTGGCTATTAAGAGTATTTACTCATCTTAAGAGTATTTACTCATCTTTCCAATGTTGCCATTCATTTTATGTCATCTTAATATTTAACTATAGTTATTGATTATAACAGTTAGATTTTTCTTTTTTTGATTTGATGATATAGGTCGAATAGAAATTATTTTTTATTAAATTTAAATTTTTGATATTTTAATTTAGCTTTTATATTATAGTTTTGTATGTAGTATGTGTTGGAGTATTTTATTTATTTAATTAAATATTATTTCAGTAATTATGTGGTTTAATATATTTATTTAATTATATTAGCTATTTTTATCAAATAAAATGGTTTAAATATTTGTGTGATCAAATAATGTTTAAAAAGACTATTTAGATTTTAATTATGAATTATTTAATTAATTAATTAAATAATTGGATATGGACTCAAATATAAGTGTATGTCAAGATGATCCAATTTGAAAATAATGGGAACCTTAATTGACCATCACACTATATTTAGGTTATGGTTTCCAATATTCAATATGAAAGTAAATTATATTTTTATTCAATATGAAAGTAAATTATATTTTTATTCAATATGAAAGTAAATTATATTTTTTCTTCATCCGAAGAGTATTCAAAACATTAGGAGCATCGGTAGAGGAAGAACCACACAAGTCATCATTTTCAGGACTACCGTCAAAAGGAGTATCGGTTGAGGAAGAACCACATAAGTCATCATTTTCAGAACTACCGCCAAAGAAAATTTCTCGATGGATCTAAATATTCCTAAAAAACTATTTCATCGATCCTTCAATTTTATACATATTTGTGTGACTATTATTTCCGTATAAATTATATGTTATACCTTATAAATATGTATATCTGATTGACCGTTAAGTTAGTTAATTCAAATAATTGGTATCAGAACCAAAAATTATAATAATTGAAATTTAGATAATCAATAAGTAACAATTGCTCTAAAGGTGCCATGGTCGTAATATATATGATATGCCTTTAGAATTATTTTTCGGTGTCGTTAACTGGTAGCTATCGATAAAGAATTCTCTAATGCCTAATTATATGCAGTCAAATCGTTAATAGTATATTGTATGTTTTCTTTTAATTATGAAAACTATTGTTAACAGTGCCGATTGCATTTATAAGTTAGTCCAATACTATGTTATTTCAATTCTGTGAGAATAATTTAGTATTATAGTTTCCGCAACACATAAGGATTATTTTCTTATATATTTTGATCATAACAATTATAATAAATTATTGTGAGAAAATTAAGGTTTATTTATTTATTTTATATGATTAATTTTATCAATTTTTTTGTGTGTTATATTATAATTGTGTATCATTGAACACAATAATTTGTGCTTAATTTATTATTATACCCTTTGAATACAACTGGTTTTATATACCGGTGTGTACACGACATAAACACCATTATGTGTTTAATTTTTAATTTGAATTATATGAGTTTTTTCTTGTATAATTAAAATATTTTAATAATCAATTGATTATTAAGCGATCCGGTAAACATATAATTTTAACATTACATTTGTGAAGAATGTTTGTGTGAATTTTAAGACCTTCCCATTTAATTTATTAAATACAAATTGTCTAGTGATTTTGGTTTGGTTGGTTGAAATAACAAGTTGCAAAAGTAACCTCTCTTGTATAAAATTGATTAAATTCGGAATCACAAAAGATGTAGTATATAATTTTTTATGCGAACTGTTATGGTCGGCCAAAAGGAAGACACAGTTTGGCCAAATTTTTTGCATGATGATAAGTATGTAGTAATTATCAAGGTTATCCATGTAGCTAATGATTGATGTCAAAGACATCCATTATCTGACAGAACTTATTACTAATATTTGATCATTACGTGAGAGTACCGCTTATAATTAATTCTTACAATCAAAGATTGAGGGTTGATGGTGTTTTTTGGTATCTTGTATAGGTCTTATGGAAATTTTCATATAAAGAATATTGTGCATGTCTATATGGTTAATTGGTATGCCTACTAATGTTATTGTATGTTTGTTGTTCTCCTAAATGGATCTAGTTGTTGTGCTACCGCTCCAAATTTTGTTGCTCAGGTTAACTTTATCCCTATGTTGAGTGAGATGAAATTCAAATCTTGGAAAGAATCAGTGGAGATTGTCCTTGGATGCATGAATTTGAATTTATCTTTGAGGGAGGAGCGTCCTACCGCCACTGTTGAGAACTCAAATGAAACTAAAATAGAAAAATGGGACCGATTTAACCCAATGTGCCTCATGATGATCAAAAGATCCATACCTGAAATGATTAGGGGCTCAATTGCTGAGAGTGAAAGCGCCAAGACGTTCCTCGAAACTGTGGAGCAATTCTTTTCAAAAATGATAAGGCTGCGATAATTTTTTCTCAAAATAAGAAGGGTAATTTTCTCACTTTTGTTTGTTCTGGAATTAATTTAGCTTTTGTACCTAAGAATACTTGGTGGGTAGATTTTGGTGCTACTACTCACATAAGTATGTCCATGCATGGTTGCATATGGAGTCGTCCGCCAAGTGATGATGAAAGATTCATCTATGTGGGCGATGGCAATAAAGTTGTAGTAGAGGCTATAGGGACTTTTAGATTATTATTAAAGATCAGTTTTCATTTGGATTTGATTGAGACTTTTGTTGCACCGTATATTAGACGAAATTTAATTTATGTTTCTATTTTGGACAAATCAGGTTACACTTGTTCATTTGGAAACAATAAATTTAGCCTCTCATATAATTCAAATGTTTTTGGTTCTGATTCTTTGATTGATAATCTTTATATGCTTGATATTGAATGTCCTTATAACAAAATAATGCAAACAAAATAACATGGTACAAAACGAAAGTTAAATGAGAATTCCGCCACTTTATGGCATAAGCGATTTGGACATATATCTAAACAAATAACTCAGAGGCTTATGTTGGACGATATTCTTAGATCCCTTGATTTGTCAGACTTTCAAGTCTGCATTCGATGTATCAAGGGTAAGCAAACAAACAAGAGGAATTTCCATGCCGAAAGAGCTAAGGATGTCTTAGAACTAATTCATACCGATATATTTGGTTCGTTCCTTATAGGTTCTTGGAATGGACAACAATATTTTATTACGTTCATAGATGATTTCTCAAGGTATGGATACCTGTATTTGATTCATGAGAAATCACAATCCTTGGACGTGTTCAAGTCATTCAAAGCTGAAGTCGAACTTTAACTTGGAAAGAAAATAAAAGCCGTCAAATCTGACCGTGGTGGTGAATACTATGGTCGGTATGATGGATCAGGGGAACAACGTCCAGGGCCCTTTGCGCTTTTCCTCGATGAGTGTGGAATTGTTCCGCAATACACAGTGCCGAAAACCCTAACATAAACGGAGTTGCAAAACGAAGAAACCGAACTCTTAAGGACATGGTAAGGAGTATGATTAGTCATTCTTCTCTTCTAGAATCATTTTAGGAAGAAGCATTAAAGACCACAGTTTACATCCTTAACGGAGTTAGCTGTAATTTTATTGGATACGTTGAACGCTCTTACGGGTACAAATTTTATAATCCATCACTAGAATAATATTTGAAATGAGAAATGCAAGATTCCTTGAGGATGTAGTGTTTGGAGGGGAAAGAAGCATAATGAGGGTTTCCTTTGATGAAGAAACTATTTCTCATAGTGATCAAGTATTTGTACCTATCTTGTTTCCAGAAATAAATTCTAAAATAAACAACGATGTTATTCCTAATATCACTCAGGAACAAGATAGTAATGAGTTTCTTCCTCAAACACCACCTATAGTTCAAACTCAACAACCTCAAGAGCCATCATTAAGAAGATCCACTAGAGAGAAGAAGAGTGCAATTTCATATGATTATGTTGTATTTTTTCAGAAACGTGAGGATGGCATTGGTTTGATTGAGGAAGATCCTATCAACTTTAGTCAAGCTATGCGGAGGCCAAACTCTCTTAAATGGGTTGATGACATAAAGGATGAGACGAAGTCGATGGCTGACAATGATGCTTAGGATCTCGTTAAATTACCTGAAGGAAAAAAACCATTGGTTGTAAATAGATATTTAAAACGAAAAGGGATTCAAAGGATAATATTGAGAGATATAAAGCTCGTCTTGTCGCAAAAGGCTTTAATCAAAAGGAAGGAATTGACTATAAAGAGACTTTCTCTCTGGTTTCTTCGAAGGGCTCTCTTAGGATTATGTTGGAATTGGTAGCCCATTTTGATTTATAATTGCATCAGATGAATGTAAAGACTGCGTTTCTAAATGAAAACACTGAAGAGACAATATATATGGTGCAACCAGAAAATTTTGTGTCGGGAGACCCAAAGTCTATGGTTTTCAAACTAAAGAAATCCATCTATGGCCTTAAACAAGCTTCCCGTCAATGGTATTACAAATTTCATCAAATAATATCCTCATTTGGTTTTAAGGCTAATCTGGTTGATAACTACGTATATCAAAAGTCCAGTGGGAGTAAATTAGTTTTCTTGGTACTATATATAGATGTTTTTCTTTTGGCAAGCAACAATATATGCTTATTGCACGAAACTAAGAGATTTCTCACAAATAAATATGAGATGAAAGATCTTGGGGACGCCTCCTTTGTCTTAGGAATTCAAATACTTAGAGACAATTCTAGAGGTCTTTTAGGATTGTCCCAAATGAGCTATATTAATACAATTTTGGATAGATTCTCCATGAAAGATAATAAGTCAGGAGACACACCCGTTGCTAAAGGAGGCAAGTTTTGTCTCAAACTGTGTCCCACTACGGATCTTGAAAAGGAAGAGATGCACAAGGTTCCATATGCTTCAGTTGTGGGGAGTCTTATGTATGCTCAAGTTTGCACCCGTCCCGACTTAACATTTATTGTAGGAGTTATTGGCAGGTATCTAAGCAACCCTGGTATGCAGCACTGGATAGAAGTAAAACGTGCAATGCGCTACCTGAAGAGAACAAGAGACTTTGTGCTCACTTATCGGAAGTCAGATAACTTGGAGATCATTGGGTATTCTGACTCCGATTTTGTAGGATGTCCAGCAACAGACGTTCCACATCTGGTTACATCTTTCTCTTGGATGAAAGAGCCATCTCCTAGAAGTCTTCCATACAGACTTTAGTGGCTCCTTCTACCATAGCATCAGAGTTTGTGGCTTGCTTTGAGGCATTGAATCATGCAATTTGGCTTTGATGCATCATTCTTTTCAAAATTGTCCATCTTCGTTTTAATTTTTCCTTATTTTTTATTTCAAAATTTTCCCTATTTTTGTTCAAGGCTTTGTTATTTATTTTCGTTCCTTGTCAATTTACAAAACCACTTGTTCAATATCATTTTTATTTTCAAAAATGTCAAAATTTTCACATTGTGCTTTGAAGTCAAGCAATCAAAGTATTGTTATGTTGGATCTATACTAAGAAGACGCAAGAGAATGAGATGTTACTATCAAGAGGATTGTGTTCTTTGGACCATGACTGTCATGATCAATTTAAACTTCAGGAAAAATTACGGGGTTGTAGAAACAACATAAATCACGTGGATTGAGGTTGTATGTTTTTCAAGCGGTTAGTTTATGTATTGTTGAAGAAAGGGATTTGAAGATTCAAAGACAAAAGAAAAAAATAAACTTAAAAATGAGTTTGTTAACACAAAATGATTGTTGAATATTATGAAGAAGAGTCTCTCTTTAACCTTGACTAAGATTTTGATAAATACAAATACATCAACGAAAGAAGAAAAAATAAAGTCAATAATTATCAATAGAGGAGAAAAAGATGAAGACGGTGAATGATAAAAATGAAGGCAACAATTGATCATGATAAAATGGAAAAGATCAACAAAGAACAAAGTTAAGATTATCTTTATCTTTGTTATATCATTATTCATTTTATCGATTACTTAAAATCTCAAAAAATATTATTCAAACTTAAGCTAAAATATTTTCAAACTCAACACATAAAAATTAATGGAAGTTTTGCCTTAAAAAGTTGTTTTTAGTGCTGGCAAGAAAGTGGTGGTTGAATACCAATGTGATTTTTTTAAAAAGACAATGGTCTTGAATTTTGCAATGAGGTGTTCAACGACTATTATGTTGTGTATGATATTGCAAGGCACATAACTACTACAGGTATTCCCCAAAAAAGTAATTAAGCTGAAAGGTTTACTCGCACCATTTTGAAAGAGTTAGATACATGTTGGTTAGTGTTGGATTTAAGGTGTTTTGGGCTAAGGTCGTTTCAACATAAGCATATCTCATAAATAGATGTCTCTAGACTGCCTTGGAGATGAAGACACTTGAAGAAGTTTGGTTGAGACATCCATCTAATCTTGACAGACCTAGTGAATTTGGATGTTTAGCCTATGCTCACATTAGGCAAGACAAGGTCGAATATAGAACTCATAGATGTATGTTTATAGGACACCCTGGAGGATTCAAAGCTTATAGGTTGTAGTGCCTAGAGCCAAATCAAAGGAGGTGTAGCAAATTTTGAGATGTAGTTTTCAATGAAGTAAAAATGGCGTTCAAGAAAATTGATGATGCTTGTAAAAATGCAAAAATCTCGAACAAAGATCTAGAACATTAAGAGGTTCCTATTGAGGTGGGGCACAATAATGTTGAATTGCTAACCCAAATGAAGTTGAAGAAGAGCCCACGTTATTGATGAAGATGATTAGATTGTGTTAGCTGGCAATTTCGAATAAAGAATAATGGGAATAAACTCCTTTATAAATTCGAAACCTCCTTTATAATTGGAATGTCAAAGCAATATTTCGAATAAGCATATGAAAAGAAGTTAATATCAATAATTAGTATTGGTAAGAAATATAGAACCTTTGTTCCAAATGAGTCTTTGATTTCCAGTGACAGATGATGGATTTCGATTTATGATTTTAGTGTTTAAAATATAAAGAATTCCTTTGGACTAATGTGCCAGCATTGGGAACGGTCCAAGCAGAAGATTAGTTCGAAATCGAAGAGAATTGACAAAACGATTCGCTGGCACAGGATTCGAATTTCAAAATAAGAGCGCCATTCTTAGAAGACGCGTGGAAGTCAGTGAACGTAGGAAGCCTGCATGCTTCGAACGTGGCGTGATTTTAGAGTAGGACCGTTAGGGTCGAGACACTATAAATAGGTGTTTTTATGTTAGATTTAGTGTGTTCATTCGTGTACTAAAATATCTTAAGCACTCAAAATACCGTGATTGAAGGGAAACGAGTTAGAAGAAAAAATGTACGTATTGAACATCATGATTCTTTATAATTTAAATACAAGTCTTTTTATATTTGTTTCACTTTTACAATATTTTTACTCTTAGAATCTTTCGATTTCCTTTCATGTTCTTGTCTTACTTGCCTTTAAACACATTTATTTCCTCAGAAACTACACTTTTACTTCGTCTTTTCGTTCAAGCATGTTACGTGTCCAGAAACCTTTATCTTTTCAAAGGATCTTTATCCTTACATTCAATTGTCAAAACTTAAGTTTAAATTCGAAGTCTTTCTTTATACAGTCAGTCAGTATATTTCCATAGACAATCTTAGAGAAATCTCTTAAGAATTAATTGAGATAATGAGTTTGAACATAGAAATCAATTATGACACATGTGTCATAGGATCAATCTAGTCGATCCTGCAAGTAACCAATAATAATCAGTAAATTGGAAGACTAACGGTTGTTTACTAGAAATCACTGTAAACATATTGATAATGACTACCTGCTAGCTAGAGATAGATCGAAAAGAGTCATTAAACCCCCTCAGAAAATTGGTTATGCATATCTCACAACATTTGCCTTAATCCCTGCAATTAGTGAATAGTCAGATACAATAAATTACTTAATAATTACTTATCTAAAATTTCTCTAATATATAAAATGGTTCTCAAAAAGAGTATTCTATTATATCTAGTTTTAATTTTGATAATAAGAAACAAAATATTATACTTGTATAATATATTCACCAGTGTGTTTAATCATGCGAGGCACGAGACTAAAATATTTAATCATGGTAATATTACAAACTATCTTAGTTATTAGTAATACATATCAAAATACAAATCAACCATCATCATAAATAATTACAATGAATTCATTAAATAAGTAATGAATTAACTGAATCAACTAAAAATTAATTGAATTTTAAAATAGAAGCAATATTAATCTAGCCAAAACATGTCTTTTTATTAAGCTGTACTTCATCAACTGAACACAATTCCAAACTTCATTTCTCCCTTGCCACATCAATGTACCTCCCATCCATACCATTGTCTTGTTGTATGATTACTGCTTCAAGAATCCATCACAAAATACGGATACTTTTTAATTCTTATACTTAAAGTTAACATTAAATTAACTTTATTTTCCTCTTATATTTCATATTCTAAAGTCTCGTCAAATTTTAAAGTGATACAATTATTTTTTGTACAAGAACCACTTACCAATGATATGTCAATTTGAAGTCAATAATCATAATCTACAACAACAAACAAAAAAACAAATTTTCAATTGAACATACAATAACCAAATAGCTTAATTTGATGAAACCGCTCAATTAACGGAATCCTAGACACTATTGGTACATGGTTCAACCAGTTGTAATAAAATTGGTTACATTTGTCATCTACAATAATTGATCGCAGGTACAGTTTTCAGTTTAAATGGATGGTTTGTTTGGACCTGTCAAGGTATCATCACAGTGCCCTCCATTGCAAGCATTGATTGCGAAATGAAAGTCCTCTGTCACATTAATATTATATCAATAAAATCATTATCATTCATGTCAAATAAGAAAAGAAACATAAAGTTTAGCACAGGTCATAAAACTCAGGCTAATAAAACTCATTAATGTTGTCACTCCACCCATTGTTTGAGTGTTGGGCGTTTACAACTCGAACCAGATTCCCCATTAAAACTGAGGTTTCTCATTAACTTCAAAAGCCTATGCTTTTCTTCAGCATACTGGCCATTGCCTTGAGTTTGAATTGGTTGGGAATAGATGTTTGAGTACTTAATTGTAGGGTGGAAGAAGATAGGGTAGTAAGCATCGGTAATTACACAACTTTTCAATCCACAATATTTGGTCAGAAATTGAAAGGTTTTACTTGGAAAGAAACAAAATTATTATTGCATTTAGAAAATCTGAGATAGTAACATTTAGAAGCAAATTTTGGCCAATAACTGGAAAACGTGAGATTTTATAAAGAAACAAATTTTAACCAATTAAAAAATAGTGATTAGGAACTAATGAAATAATTTATTAAATAATAATAAAATAAATAAAGATAATAACAGTAAGATTACTATTAATAGCATGTTTTAAAATAGTTATTCTATTAATAATTCTATTAATTCTATTATGTAAGCATCATAAATATATATTTAATCCTATTTATGTTTATTATTTATATCACTTTTTTTTATCATAAGTATAAATTCAATCCTATTCATTTTTATTAACTGTAACGTGCTAATGCAAAAAGGGAAAAATAAATTCTTCAATAAAAATAACTTTTTAATAAAAAAATTGATATATCACAAACTCTTAACATTAAATTTCATTTATAAAACAAAAATATTAAATAAAAATAATTATTAATAACACACAAAACAATAAATATAATTAATAATAATAATAATAATATAAAAATTAAAATGAGAAAAAATAATTGTCTTTTGGTGTTTTCTATAATAGGGTTTAAATGAGTTTTATAAAATAAATTAAACTGACAAAAAATAATTAGCACAAAAAAATTAAAATGAGAAAAAATAATATTTTTTGGTCTTGTTGTCTTTAACATTTTTTTTAAAATAAAACCAACATGTAAATAAACAGAGTCTTCCGAGCACTACATGCCAACCAACATGTAAATAGATAAATCTCATCAAAAGCTATCGTCTCACGGTGATCGACGTAGGCACTGAGTGGATGTCCTCATGCACTATCTGGTCCAAGTAAACTTGATATGACAGTGTCGCATGATTGCCTCTGAGCGGCTCGTTTGCACATAAACGAGGCATCTGCTCAGCATAACCATCAACAAATGACCATCCAGAGATGCGGGGGAAGTGTTGTAGGATTCATCCCTGAAATATCAAAATTAAACCAGTTAGTTTTAAAATCAAAATAATTTAAAAAGGAAGCTAAGAGAAATATTTTTACCCACGTGATCTTTCATCTACTGATGTATACACAGATCCAACCAATGAAAAGGATTAACTATCTCACGACAACCACGTGTCTTATCAACCTCTTGTAGGGTCTCCTCCACGACAACTCTCAGCCTCTCAACCAACATATCAATCGCCTCTATTTTCTAACTGGTGATTCGAAACCGCCTATCGGGTGAAGCGCATAAACGACGTCGTAATTGTCATCTCTCAGTGTGGTAGATGAAACAAAGACGTCTCCTCGTGCCACCTATCTACAAAAGCGTTGGTCATCCCCTAGTTGACCACGCTATATCCATAAAAGGTAAGGTCTCTCAACCCTATAATGCGTAGTAGATCATCAAACCATGGCTCGAGAGGGGAGTTAGTTTGCTGATCTTCCTCTCATGGCTGATGACCTTCAGTGTATCGCGATCTTGCAAGAAAAAATTCACTGTTAGAATTCATAATATAACATAATTAATAAGTTAGAAGGTCCACCTCCAAAGACTTGAGGGACATGTGGTGCCGCCTGTGCCGCCTTTGTCGCCGATGCATTTGTTAGCGCTGGTGGTGCCTCTGGTGCCATTGGTACCTCGGGTGGCAATGGTATCTCAAGTGGCACTGATACCTCAGGTACTGGGGGTGTAGGATCATGTCTCACCTCAGATGGCCCCGCTTGTGAAGCAAATGAGTATCCCGTCTCAAACCCCCACAGTGGTGAAGATGGTGAGGATGTGCGCCTACGGTAGGACGAAGGCGGTGATGGATGAACTGGAGACTCCCGTCTGCTAGGGGAGGAAGAACTAGAAGGTGTAAAATCGGAATCAGCATAATGTGCCTCAGACATAGCCTATCAGAATGTCGAAGGAACCTGTCTGGCCAACCACCTATCTCTCTGCACAGAAGCATGTTGTGAAACCCAACCATGCCTCAAATGTGACAGTCTCTCAGAGATATCTCCTATAGAAGTACGAACAAAGCGTTAACATATGGCTTACAAAAGAAAAAATGAAAAAAAATAATGCAGACAAAAACCAGAAATAAATTTTCGGTTTTGTTCATGCCATGAAACCAGAAATAAACTTCTGGTTTCCTCTGCGAAACAGAGCTACATGACAACCTCACCCCAACATCCCAAATGTGTCAAAAAGACTGATTGATCGTCAAAATAAGTATACAAACACTTATACAATGACTCATAATGATATATATTGCGAAAAGCAACACATTTAAAATCCTATTTCACTAATTTCAATAGAAATTACATAAACTCTAAAAAAGTGTTAAATCATTTACTTGATTGATTGAATATGGTTGTTGCTTGCTTGATTCTGTTACTTGTTGTATTTAAGCAATGTTTGATGATTTGTGTTGATTGTTTGAGAAAAAATTTGATTTTGGTGAGAAGGGTTGAAAGAGAGAGTTTGAGAGAGTTTGATAGTTTGTTTTTGAAAAACTTTGATGTTATGGGGAGGGAAAATATTCTGGCGCCCTTTAAGTGCATATAGGAACCGAAAATTTGCCTCCGACTTCTAATCGTAAGTAAACTTCCGGTTTGCATCCAACCCTTTTCAACTTGATTTATATGATATAGGATGCGAACTAAAAATTCATTTCTGATTTCTATAGACAATAGTGGAATTCCACATGGTGCACAAGAAGATTATGGAATGAGTTAAGAAATCCATAATATTTATTATTCTTAAACTTTATAATTATAAATCACACTAATATAAATAACAACATAGCTCTCTATTCAAAATAAAATATTCATTAATATTTAATTAAAATTTATAATGTTCAATACCATAAATAATGGTAGATGACAATAGACTCAAATGATAGATAATATTTAATTTTTTTGAGTGGTTTAAAAACCTATCTCTAGGTATTTTATAACTAATATCTAGTTGTTTTTCTTGTAAGAATTGGTGTATCCCTAGTACTCCCGATCAATAATCAGAGGTGTTTTTAAAAACAAAACCAAACGTGTTCCCAATTCAAAGTAAGGTATTTTTTGTCCTTTTTTCTTATTTGCCAACACAACTTGCTTGCTGCCAATTCAAAACAAAGAGTGAATGAATATGTGTAGAGTATCATAGTAATCTTCAATGCAAAGGTGAGACACAAACTTGATCCCGATCCAAAGCAAAAGCAGCGAAGTAGCAAAGTATATATGCTTATCTATAAAAAATAATTAAATATCACTAAAGTTATTTAAGAGAACTGAATTGTGTAAAAAAATTATAAGAACAAAAACCATATACATACATGGGTTGAGATTCCAGGAGAGAGATTGGAGCGAACCCTTCCAATGTCTTAATGATACACATTTGATCATGATACATATTTCGTGGGCCAGTTTGATTCTTTTGAGAAACTAATACCTAAACTGATTAAAATTATATGGATTGACTTGATTTGAATTTGTAATTTTTTGTAGTAAAGACTAAACTGATCCAAACTGAAAAACAACGAGTTGATTAAAGTTAGTTTGATCCGACATAATGCAAAAATATTTAAAAAAAATTAATTTATTTACGAAAATTAAATTTTCATAATAATATAAAAAAATATAGTATTATTAGTGTTTAATCGTAAATATTAGATTAATAATTTTTTCCTAACATATTCTAAAACAAGAAAAATATATAACATCAAGACTTTTAAATCTATGATTAATCACTTGAGTTAATATAATAATAAACGTGTTTCATAATTCTACACTCATTTACCACAATACACTAAAAATTTATAATAAAAATTAAATTAGAGTAATTTGTACACATTCGACAATTCGCTTTTTTTTTTTTATTTTAAATTTGAATGATTGATAGTAATTTTCATGATAATTAATTATGATTAGTTTGAGTTGTGTTTATGAATAGAAAAAATTAAAAAATTTTATGTTTGAATCAATTGTTATTTGTTGTTGAATTTTATTGTTTGGTTCGATTTTTATCCAAGCTAAAAAGATATTCAACTCAAAACACTACAGTTTGGTTCTGATATTCCCAAATCAATTAACACCCATAAATATGATATTCAAAAGATACTTTAAAACATAAAAAATAGAAATATAAAAGAAAGAAATAAAAAATAAAAAAGGAAGAAAAAAAGAAAATAAAGAAAGGTTCCACAAGTGTCGTTAAATTGCACTCCATGATATGATATTCAGCACCACCGAATAGAAGCAATCTGTGAAGGCAAAGTGTTTGCGTTAGACTGTTTGACAATCAAATCAAGATCCATCTGAAACCCTAAACTAAACCCCCCTTTTCATTCCGATCCCAGATCCAACAAAATGGATGAAGAGTACGACGTCATCGTCTTGGGTACCGGTCTCAAGGAATGCATTCTCAGTGGTCTTCTCTCCGTCGATGGCCTCAAGGTAACGACCACACCGTTCCATTTTCTCTTACCGATTCAGTGATAGATAGATCCAATCGATCGATGAATTTTGTCTGATTCGTTCGTCTTTAGGTTCTTCACATGGATAGAAATGACTATTACGGAGGAGAATCCACCTCGCTCAATCTTATTCAGGTTCTTTTTGTTTTTTATATGTAATTTTGAAATGGATGATGATTTGATTTGATTTATATTTTTGATTTTTGATCATTCAGCTTTGGAAGAAATTCAGAGGAGATGATAAGCCTCCTCCACATTTGGGTTCTAGCAAAGACTATAATATTGACATGAACCCTAAGGTTGGTTAGTTCTTCATGATTTGCATTAAATAGATGCACACCTTGAATTTGACCCCGACACTGACACGACGACACCGATAATAATTTTTAAAATAATTTTTAAAAATGAATAAATTAAACGTAATCACAACTGTCGGTACAAATGTTTGATACTGACACGGACACATACACCATTTTTCAGAGGTGTATGTGCTACATAGATGCACACTTGTTTTTATGATATCATTATCAATATTCTCATTTCTGATTTTTTGGATGGCTAGTTCATTATGGCTAATGGCATGTTAGTGAGGGTTCTCATTCATACTGATGTTACAAAGTACCTCTATTTTAAAGCTGTGGATGGAAGTTTTGTCTTTAACAAAGCAAAGGTATGTTTATGTTTTTTATTTATTTCACGTGTTGATTGTGTTGGATATATGATGATGTATTGATGGCTTTCTGCTGGGAAATTTTTCTTGTATAGGTTCACAAGGTACCTTCAAATGATATGGAGGCCTTGAAGTCTCCACTTATGGGGATATTTGAAAAACGACGTGCACGCAAGTTTTTCATTTATGTACAAGATTATAAGGAGAGTGATCCTAAAACTCATGAGGGGTTGGACTTGACAAGAGTGACTACTAAGGATCTGATAGCGTATGTATTTGTACCCTTTGTATTGCCTTAACTTAATACTTTGCATAATCGGTTGGAAATTGGTTATGAACCAACTACCATGTTTTTTGTACTAATACAGTATCATCTTTAATTTTTTAGTTGTAGAGTCGATAGTGAAATGTAAGTGTACGGACATGTCTTCTATCAGTTTTATACACATATTATACACATTCGTGCATTCATTTATGAAAATATTTGTGATATGTATTGGTAGACTAGGTCTCCTCATCCCTATATTCCTATAGTAAGAAAGAAGAGTATTTTAAGATCCTTTTGCCTTGTTGACCCATGGCAGAAAATTTGGCCTTGATGATAACACTGTGGATTTCATTGGTCATGCTCTGGCGCTTCATAGAGATGATCGCTACTTGAGTGAGCCAGCTCTGGACACTGTGAAGAGAATGAAAGTGAGTGTGCTGGATTATTATGAACTTGTTATTCTTTCTGAGTTATGGATTCTTCTTGATTGAAAGTTTCATCTATTCCATTTGGATCCTTATTTGTGTCCTTGTTCATGGGCTTATATTTCCTACTTGTAGTTATATGCAGAGTCTCTTGCAAGATTTCAAGGGGGATCACCCTACATATACCCTTTGTATGGTTTAGAGAGCTTCCACAGGTATCCCTTTCTACATCTATATTTACCTTTTTGCTCTATCTCCTGTTGAGAAAGTTGGATGTTGGACTTGTTCGGCATATGGTTTTTTATTTCTTTATCTTTTGTTGGTTCAGGCATTTGCAAGGCTTAGTGCTGTTTATGGTGGTACATATATGTTGAACAAACCTGAATGCAAGGTAGACATACAATTATGCATTGCTATGGATACATACACTCTTGTGCTCTCATTTAATTCACATTAATGTGCAACTAGGCTCACCTGCACAGTTACAACTTTCACTAGAAGCTTTTTTTAATTGTCCATTGGACTATAGTTATTTTCTAGATCTTGGATGAAATTATCCTAAATATATCTCTAATAAAATTGTTGATGTTGTAGTTTCTTTGAATTAGTTCATGCTTGTTGAACGTGTCATTTATTTTGTCAATTGCTTTCAAATGGAATATCTGACCCTTTATAACTATTATTATGATCTGTATTTGAACACTCTGCCAGTATACATTATTTCTTTAGAAATTGCTTATTATTTTGCTTGAATTCCAGGTAGAATTTGATGCTGAAGGAAAGGTTATTGGTGTCACATCTGAAGGGGAAACTGCCAAGTGCAAGAAAGTTGTTTGTGATCCATCATATTTGCCCGGCAAGGTAATAGAAATCAATTCCTATTCTTAACTACATGCTACCAGTTCAGGTTATAGCGAGACTGAAAATTTATTTGCTCCTAAAGTATCTTCCGCCCGCTAATAACTTCCAGTGAACTTTCTTTCTGAAGTAAGTTTGTTCCGACTGAAGTTAGAAAAAAAGAAATTAGTGCCAAATGTTGAACTGAATTTAATCTCTGAAATGACTCTTGATGGAAGATTGCCCCATTGTTTTAAATAAAATTTCATCCATTTCAACAGGTGAGGAAGGTTGGTAAGGTTGCAAGGGCAATAGCCATCATGAGCCATCCGATCCCCAGCACCAATGACTCCCAATCAGTGCAAGTTATTCTCCCACAGAAGCAATTGGGTCGAAAGTCAGACATGTAAGTTATCAACTAGTTTAACAGAAAACTATATTGGGTTAGATTCATAGAATCTATTGCAGTAGATCGACAAGATATATCCTGCTATTAAGACTATCAAAATAAGTAATTTAATATTTCTGAAAACTGAGTCTGACCCATAACAACTGAGAGAAGACTCCCTCAGGTCTTGAATATAAGCAACAAAAAATTCACATTTTGTGGTCTCAAATGTAAACAAAGCTGATACTTTCTAGTTACCTGCCCCTTGATTGTTTGTTCTTGTTCAAATACCAACATTGAGACATGTTCCTCCAAATGATTATTAATGTGCACCACCCCAAATCTATCAACCTCAGGCACTGTCACTGTCACATGCAATAACTAGCTTTTTGCAAGTTTCAAAGACCACAAACTTCATTACCTCCCCATCCCCTGTCAAACCCTGGTGCTATTCACTTGCCATCATTCATTGTCCTGAAACCCATAGCTTAAACTGTTAAAATATTTTTATTGCTGTCTGCTCAAACTCGCGTAACTCACCTCAGACAATTAATCTGTGTTAAACCAAATTCTCAATAATCTTGAAGCTCAGTAGATCACTGGTAGGATTCATCTTGCTAGCAGTCTGATTATACGCTAAGCAACCCCTCAGCTGATATCCTTTCTCGAAAGATGGAAGGCCAAAGGCATTCTGCCTTAGTAATCCTTCTCTTGACTATGTTCATCTTGTAGAACTCAATGATTGACCATGTTTCCCACTATAGACTTTGAGTTCTCCAGTGTAGTAGTATATACATCCTGATGTCCAATTGGATGGTGGAGAACATGCTATTTTAAGAAAATCGTCTTGTGATGATAAGAAATATAAGCCTAGAACACTTGTGTAAGCTAGCCCATATTGGATGTTTGCAACCATCCTCCATATAAAAGGTATACCGTATACCAAAATGTTAAGACAATTTCATATTTTGAAATTGAAAAAAATTAATGAAATAGAGCAATATCTAAAAAATGATAGATTATATTTTTCCTATTACCTGATTTTTTTATTTTGTTTTCCTGGGCAGGTACCTATTCTGTTGCTCGTATTCTCACAATGTTTGCCCAAAGGGAAAATATATTGCATTTGTATCAACTGAGGCAGAGACAGATCAGCCTGCTATTGAACTTAAACCTGGGATTGACCTTCTAGGACCTGTTGAGGAGATCTTTTTTGATATGTACGATAGATATGAACCAGTCAATGAACCCACTCTAGACAACTGCTTTATATCAACAGTGAGTTTACTTTATCTTGCACATATTCTTATGCATACTATCAATAATTCAACTACAATATATACTTATGCATACTATCAATAACTCAACTATAATATTTAATTTTTTTAACAGAGTTATGATGCTACCACACACTTTGAGTCAACCGTAGTGGATGTCCTCAACATGTATACATTGATAACCGGCAAGGTAACTTTTCTGTCCTGGTGACCAGTTGCTTTCTGTATTTGTTTTAACTTGTCATTTACTCCAATAGTTAAAACTATAATGGTTATAACCTTTGATATCATTATCTTTTGGTTTGCTTTTACAAAGTTAATTCCAAGTTGCATTAAATTTTGGATTTCATCCTCATCCTTCTATTCCTGGCTGAATTTGATTCTTCAGTTTTTCTGTTGTATGTATTTTGTAAATAAAATCAGCTTCATTGTTTTTTATTTCAATCATATCCTTATGCATATAATTGATAACTAATTGAACATTCTAAATACCCCCAATGAGATTGACATGAAACCCATGAATGTTACTAGAACCGTCTGATCCTGCGGTTGGGCGACGTGATCTACATGATATTCGTCATATTCTCTTGATAGTTTTGTGATTAATTTGGTTAATTTCCTGATTTTGGAATTCTTAACATGGTGAATGAACTTGAACAGGTTCTCGACCTCTCTGTGGATCTTAGTGCCGCCAGTGCTGCAGAAGAGTAAAGAAAAAAAAATGATGATTTGTGATTTCCTTTGTGTTTGTTATGTGTTGCCAATGGAATCCATACAATGGACTATGACAAATGTTATCGGTTTATAATAAGTTATTTTATAGATTGTTTTTGTTTTTGAAAAAGAAAACTCTGAATACTGTAGAACAGATTTGTTTCCTTCCCACACAGATGCTTCCATGTGCGTAATACATTTGTTATATTAGACATGTATGATGTGTGCGGCATTTCTCTTAGTTTCCTAATGAAGCTTTTTTTGTTGGTACAAATAGCCTTTTTTCCGTGATCACGTAAAGTAGTATATATTTTGAGGAAGTGTTGAGTAAATTGGTATGTTTGGAAAAAGAAGCTGATATGCTGGTTGAATCTCAATTTCACTCTTTAATAATGAAGTCTCAATTTAATTTCTTCAAAGAAAAACATAGAACTTAAGTTTAGCTGAGAATATTAATTAAACTTTTAATCCCTAAATAAAATAAACTGAGATACATGTCTTTTTGTCAACCATTTTCTTTAATATTGTTGAAAGTAATCAAAATTGGACGCCCAGTTCATCTGATTGAATCGGTGGTTTATTTGGACATGAAAACTCCCATGTGTAAGAAGTGAGATTTAAATTGGAAAATGGATAAAAAATTGGAGTATAAACGATTTCAAGGCTAGACCGTAGTTTGCTTTTGATTTATAAAAATGTGGTCTCGTTTAGAATCAAAATGTTGCTTGATTTATAATTATTATTTTTTAATACTCATATATACAATAACGTAGAAATTTTACTTAATTTCTTATGTAAAAATTCAAAACATTGTAAATATCTGTGTTTATTTATTAATAAATTTTTAAATAACTAAATATGAAATGTTTAATATATAAAGGTTATAAAAAATTAAATATATGATTAAGCATTAATTATTATAAAATTATTCATATTTTTTATATTATTTTAAAAAATAGTTATTCTTGAGCATTATTATTCTTATATAAAAAATATTTGTTGAATTATAATCCGTCTCACTGGAATTTATCTTGGTTTAATCTTAAAATATCTTAGACTTCTGTTAATAGACATATTTAATGTCCGATTCGATTTTAATTATCTTAAATATATTTGATATATGTAAAACAAATATAAATGCATTTAGATCTCTACGTATAAACACAATTAAAAAATTTCAAAATATTGTACCAACAAATTATCGCCATCAAAATATAGAAAATACAAGACACAACACAAATAGTTAGGAAGGAAGATAAATTATTTGATTTAGGAAATTTAAACAACCCTTAATTATACCTCCAACATTCTTGAAAATCTCTAAATGTCCTTCGCACGCTCTAGAAGTCCAATGTAAACTATCAGGTATGTCTAACTGTTTGCTTCTTTTCACCAACAATATTTTGTAACTTAGAAACCAGGGTCTGCATGAGGGCCAACTAGGGAGAACCATCCCCAGAAAGACCTACATCTATGACTCATATACCCATATGTACTACACGCTGATATACCGCTGCCACACTCTCTGTTTGTTCATCCCAAACCTCAACTACCTCTAAGTTAGTTAGCCTAAATGGTTCTCCAGGAGTGTCTGACGTCATGATAGAGTATTAAACTATGTAGAACCATAACATGTAGCCCTCAACACAAGCCCGATGTCTATCAGCTGGCTGCCGACGATGGTCCTTTGGCACCAGGTGACTCATGAAATCATCTAGTATCGCCTGTATGTCTCTGCGACGAACATCAGGAGGAGCAGGCTCATATGGAGATCTCATAATGATCTACATATAGTTAAACAAGCTCATCATTTGCTTTGGCAGATAAGGATGGAAATTACCTACATACCATTAAGAGTATAAAGTGATGACGTCATATGACGATGACCCTCGTATGGGCAAAAACTAATGTCATGTAGTACCATACGATCAAGAGATACTCTGCATGGATCGACAATACCATTCCTTCTCTATGGAACAAAAGAAGATGCACGAGGATGATCCTGATTGTACTATGCTGCAACTTCTCACCCGATGATGTGAAGGAAGTGGGAGATGATTCATCCTTGAAAATGTTTCAAATACAATATTAATAAAATGTTGAAAAAATGAGTTATGAAAATATTAGTAACAAAATTAGTGTAAACATCATGTAGCAATCCGTCAACTGCTTTGTCTTCCAAAGACAACCCTCACCCAACTTCGAGTATAGATAAACCAAACAGGGAGGCCCCCCAGTTGTACTTGTGAATCACAATCAATTCTGTGATGTACTTAAGGTATACGACATCAACATATGTAGTATTTTTGTCCACAAACATAGATTTACAAAAAAAGAGGTAACACTTCGATACGCATTATTGGTCGTACTCAACGTGCTCATCATCATCCTCGACACCCTTAGCCCTATTCACATGATCATCATAATTTTTTTCCAAAAAGCTAAATCGTGAATGAGCACCTCTAGTATGAGCTTCCTCTGACGCCTTACCAGGGACATCCCTCAATAATCTGACCATCATCTTAATCTATTCCTCTCGGTCGATCCTCCTATGGTGAAATAATTTTCTCCTGATTGGAAGATGAGATGCCATCCAAAGTGATGGCCATCTCACATATAGGTAGGTGGAAATATGGTGTCTCTGAGTGTCACCTCTCTGCAAAAGTCACGTGTATGTCGTAGTTTATAGTCACATATGTAGAGGAACATAAATCGACAAGAGCAAAATAACAAATAACATCTCCGAACCAACGACCAGAGGTTCCTCCATGGCTTCCTCCTAGGCTTCAAGGTCAATAAAGGTCACCACATCCTCAAATTTTGTTTCCTGAGATGCTTGAGAGAGTCGACTATAAGACCAAACGATCGAGATTGCGAAGTATATAGAGCATCAAATGAGTCATCAGTGACTCGTGGCCTCATGGTCCTGGCTACGACCCTTTCACGTCGTACTAACGCAATTTATGACACAAAACCATCCTTAATTCGACCTTCATTGTTGTCCGTCATTACACTTGTGTTATAAACAAAAACAAATTTAAACAGGTCCACTAAATGTCCAATTTTTTTACTTAGTCTAATCTGAAGATGCATCTCCGAAAACAGTTCAGTCTAATCCAGAAATGCATCTCTGGACCTACATGTGATTCCAACATCCATCGCAAACTCATTTTGCGCCCTAACAAATCCAAAATATTTTATTGCACGCTTAGATCACAATTTCGTTCACACTGGTACATAATGTACATAAAACAACTAATGCATCATACAAAACTAATTAAAAATCAAAACATAAAAAGAAAAGTTGAATTTTTTTTTTGTGAATTTCGTTTACAAGGTACCTAATGTACATAAAACAATAACACATTCTACAAAACTAATTAAAAATCAAAATATAAAATGAAAAGAAAAGAAAAATTGAAAAATTTACTAAAGAAATTGATTGACGAGAATGAACATACTAGATGTTAAGAGATGTTGGAAAAGTTCCAAAGAAGTAAGCTTGATTGAATGGATGGAGAAGATAATGGACCTTTTACCATGGTGTGAGAACACCTATAAAAGTGAAAAAAGCATTTCCCTTAAACAATTGCAAGCGAAATTGTCACCAAATATTTTCATTCAGCAACATTATATGGACACAAGATTAAACACAATGAAACACATTGTACGGTATAAATATATATGGTGAACATTATATCTTTTTGAACAAAACAATTATTTTAAAAATTAGATAGAATTTTATTTTATAATACAAATATAAAATGCTATCACTAATTAGTCACTTATTTAACTAGGTACCTAATTGAGCCAAATTTTACGTCTAAAACAAATTTCTCATTTTTATTTTTTAAGTACCTAATTGTAACGTACGCTTGTTAAGTAAAGACTATCACAAAAGCCTTGTCATCATGTAGGTTAATAGGAACTCACATTCATTAACTCAGTAATCAAATTATCATTCGCATTATGATCCATTTACCCAGTTGGATGGACACTACAGATAACCGTGATTAAATTTAAGAAGACCAAAAGGTAAGGGAAATGAAGTTTTTTTTTTTCATGAAAGAAATATCTACGATGGCATTCGAAGCCTAGAACTGTCTTAAAGAGTTTATAGCTACAGAGAAGTAGATAGTATAGTATAATCATTTGCAAATCACTAAAACTCAACACTATAGTTATAGAAGGCCAAAATACTAGCAAGCACAACATAAGCTAAAGCTCTATTGTCCAGAAGAACTTAATTACAAAGGAAAAGCATATCCACGCAGGTATCTGGAGTCCACACCCGAATCACGAGCCAGTGCTATGCGCCCAGTTCGCGCCACCTGAAACAATGAAGAAACACCATTGAAGGACAGGATAAGAAGTTAAGAGCAATGACAGGTGCTAGTCTGGCAGGTGCAGCACCAAACTGTTGATCCAATCCAACACAGGTATGGATGTTTAGACTCGCTGAGGATTTTTAATGTAATAGATGGTTCAAACACAAAGTGTCTTTTCTTTTGTCAATTAAGAGGTGTAGTATTATGTGGTCACAATTCTAATAAGTCATATCACACTTGTTCTCAAGGGTAAACCTGAACCTCGGGATGAAGGCTACAGGAAATCAAACACAAATATAGCATGGATGGTGAAGCATAATTTTATGGACGACATTCTTCTACAGTAAACAAACTAATTCAAAGTGTATCCGGATGACAAACTAAAATTTAAAGTAATGAAGACATTCTTAATTTATTTCAAAGTTTATCCTAATAACAAACTAAAATTTAAAGTAATGAAGACATTCTTAATTTATTTCAAAGTTTATCCTAATAACAAACTAAAATTTAAAAGTGGATGCAGCCTTACTTGTTATGGTGACAAATTCATTAGAGAAGCTTTAATTACAAATATTGTTTTCAGATGAATTTTACTGTTTCCTATAAAACACGAGGAAAGAGGTGACCATTTCATAACAAAAATGGCTCCCAAAGTAAACTGCCCTTGTTCTCCCTTTCTTTTCTTTACTAAAAAAACTCTCCATCCAAACGTAGTAAACCATCATAGACAGAACTAACAATACACAAACGAAGCAATTGCATCCAGTATGACACTGGAAATATATGGAATAACTTTTGTTTTTCAGGACATGGAAATAGAGTAAACAGTTGCAACAAAATATTTATCAGATACGTGAGAAAAATTAACAAAACAGACCTCACAAATGCCATATGGTTCTAACAATCTTTGCAATGCAACCATCTTGTCCAGATCTCCAGTAAGCTGACACAGGAGCATGTTACTTAGTTCCAAAACAATTTAAAAATATTAATGGATCCGTAGAAGTATGAAATGCTTCAATGCAAACAACTAACAAGAATTAAAAAGTTGAAATCAAGTTCCCTATTCTTCTGATTATCCTAACCATATAAAGTAAAAAAAACTTCTACCATGTAAAACGGATCCCTGATGCTTTAAATTCCTACCATGTAAACCAGTGTTGTTAAATATCGATATCGGAAAATATCGGATCATCGAAAAACCGATATGGGAAATATCGGATCGCGTAACAGGAAAATATCGGAATCCAAAAAGCGGTATAAACAGAAATAAAAACAAAAAGTTAATAACTAAAATTTCAAATTTCAAATCCAATAACTAAAACAGAAAAGCTACGAACAAAAATTTAAAAGGAATTAAAAAACTCAAATAGTTAAATAGTTCAAACTAATAACTAATAGTTCTTCAAAGTCTAAATAATGATAAAAGATTTAACTACTCTCATTTTCCCCTTCCCCAACATAATCATCACTCTCCTTTTGAGACAGTGAGGCATATCCTTCAGCTTCTTCAACTGAATCATCTGAATCAATATCCTCAAATTCAGCTTCTGATTCTTCGATGACATGATCTTCCACTTCAATGACTTGTTGCTTTCCCTTCCTTGATGAAGAACCAGTTGACTTCTTCTTTGTTTTAGATGAAGTACCAACAACATTAGGGTCCGAGTTTCTTTTCTCTTTTAGTTGTTTGCCTACTATACCTTGTAGGCTCTCCAACTCCTTTTTAGTTGTTTGCCTAGTATACCTTGTAGGCTCTCCAACTCCTGAAGCTCTATAAACAGCTTCCCAATTAAGAGCATCCTCATCATTTTCATCCTCAAAGAGTCTTTCATTCCCAGCATCAACTTCATCACCATCCATCATCCCAACCAGCCTCTCATCACACGAGTCTTCTATGTTACCAAGTGAAATTGGATCGATTTCATCCCCAAAGTTGTATCTCCAGAGTAAAGCTTGATTATATTTGACATACACCAAGTTGTAGTCCACAGTAGCCCACAATTTCTTTCTTCAATGTTTCTAGATTCTACTTTCCCACCTCTTCACCTTACCCTCTTAATGATTTTAAAAATGATTTATTATTAAAAAATAATAAAAGTATGGCTTCCGATATTCCATTCATAACCGGTATACCGATATACCGGAAAATCACCGATATCACAAGCATCACGAAATTGAATCGGTATACCGGCTTTCGTATCGGATTGCCAAAATTCCGATACGCAATACCGGTATACCGGCGGTATACCGGATATTTAACAACACTGATGTAAACGGGTTGGACTCAAACATGTGACTACATACTGATATTGTATCCGTACCGCAGTTTTTCCCTAAACTAAACTGGTTTTGGGGCAACTTGTGCGTGTGTGAGTGAGGGCGTATCATGCTCGTGTGAGTGTGCTGTTGAAAAAGCTACGTTGACTTTACCTCGAGGGTTATAGTATGATCGGACACATCAACAGCTCTAGCCCTGAAAATGCTGGCAATATCAAGAACATCACGCCGTGCGGCAGCATTTACAGCAATCTTTATTAGCATCAACTCTCTTTCAGCAAAAGGCAAGTGGGTTATATCTTGGACCTGGAAAAGTAGATTAAGTGTTATTGCACTATATGCTTCAATGAAGTTCTCAATGATAAAGTACAAAGCAAGACAAAAATGTATTCATCAAGAAGATATTTTATAGATTCTTGGGTTGATGTTCCTGGATAGGTTGATGTTCCTGGATAAGATTAATCAGATGTTCCTGGATAAGATTAATCATGAAGGTCGGCGCACTAAACACTAGTTAGTTTCATTAATAAGATGAGGCAATATATGTTTTAAAATTTTCTTATTAGAAAGACCGCTCAAATATTGAATTGCAAGTCGCGACTCATCAATTTTGCTATTATGGGCCGCCAAATCCTAATAAAGGCTTCCAACACAAATGTCCAGTTATGGTCAGGTGGATTTATAAGATCAATTCAGCATACTGTGAAACAGAAGCAGGTAAATAGAGAATCTAAGTAGAAGAAATGAATATTATTCAGTACTAGAGTTCAAATGGGATCTAGTAAGTACAACGATTGCATGAAAAAGAAAATGAAATGCTGAAAAAGAGGCACTTCAAGAGGCCTAACTCTCCCATGGGATTTCTCCACTCAATTCATGCTTACTGACAATAGATCCTTCCACAATCATTTATTCACTCAATCCTAAATTCTCTCACCATTCAGCTGCGGCCACCTGACCAAGCCATGTGCAGCCTCTAACAGAATTTGTTTCATGAAAAACTGGATGTACCCTAGTGTCTTCAGGCAGTTTCAGTTTTTAAGCCACTGCCCCTATTTTTTGCAGTACTTCATAAGGGCCATAGTATCTAGGGCTGAGTTTCTGATTGATCCTTTGGCTAATTTCTTCATCTTATGAGGTTGAATCTTCAAGAACACCATCTCAGCTACTTCATATTCAACCTCTCTTCTATGCTTATTGACTTGGCTTCTCATAACATCTTGAGCCTTAAGCAACTGCTCCTGAAACTCTTAGAGCATAACATTCCTTTCAGCTGTCAACTTGTTGACATCGTCCACTGCTGAGAAAGGGGTGTCCCCTCTTATTAACAAAGGTGGTGCCCTTCCATACAAAGCCTCAAAGGGAGTAATCTTCAAAGAGGCATGGTAATTGGTGTTATACCAATATTCAGCCCAGGCCAACCATTTAGGCCATTGTTTAGGTTTCAGACCAGTTACACATCTCAAATAGGTTTCTAAACACCTATTTAACACTTCAGTCTGTCCATCTGATTGGGGGTGGTAGGCACTGCTGTACTTCAACTTAGTGCCTGCCTGCTTAAACAACTCAGACCAGAAATTGCTTAGAGATAGTGCCTTGTCTCTGTCAGAAACAATGGAGCTGGAAATCCTGTTTCCCATAAATCTCCTTGAAAAGCTTTATTGGTTCATATTTGTAGACTTCTCTTATTGATTCACTTGTGGCCGGGATGATTCCCATATGTTCATTTTTGTGCCTACCATGACAATGGTGGAGATCGGCACTCACAATGCTAGAGAACTCTGCCACCAGTAATACTAGAAAGCATACAAATTAATAGCAACAGTTTATTTCTTGGGCATGATGCATTTATTTTGGTAGAGATATTGAACCTTATGCAGTTCCACTAACTTATAGAGTTGCTGCACCAACTTGCTGATTGACTCGTCTGTACCAGGAACCACAGTTGTAAGCCGAGAAATTCCTTCAATTTCTGAGTGTCCTACAGCTAAACTCTGAAAATAAAAGAGAGCACATTCAAGCAACCAAAAGATTGGAGAAACTAAAATGGTGAGACTTGTGTTTATACAATTTTAAACAAACATCATGGTGAAAAACAGCAGTGAAGAAGCAAACCTGAATGTTATAGCCCCTTCTAGCAAAGACCCCTGTAACGATGTTTAGAACTCCGGGAGCATCGTTCACAAGCATGGATAAAGTGTGTGATCGAATTCCACTAGTCTGAAGGCATTATCCCAACGATTAGAAAATTTCATGCAAATCAATGAAAATTATATGCTCATGTGCGAGCACCAACTAGATTTTTAGCTCTTGACAAGCATAAAACTTTTCTAATGAGCATTAAAACTTTACAAGTGTTATGTGAAAAGATTTGTGAAGTAATTTTCATAAAATATTCACACAAATTGGTCTCAATCCTTTTAATATGGGATTTTCAGAAAAGCAAAATCATGCTAACTCAACTTGAGTAAATTTAAATAAAAGAAAATAATCACAAAGATATCATAAATTGGTGCTTCTCTAACAATAAGTCGAAATTGCACAAAGCAAAAACCTTGAAAGTGAAATACAAGCTTCAGCAGTAAAAGACTTTTAACTTATTACCAGAAAAAAATTAGAGCTGTGTTGAACACGCTTTATTTATAGCATGCAGTGAGAACATCCAAAATAATGTTCACTTCACATGACACAATTTCACAAAAGAAAATATTAATATTTGCTGGCTTGAGCCAAAAATTTTGTGCCCTCCCATAAGAAAACAAATATATGGAACCTTGATACCCACATGAGACATGTTCAATACGTTGTTAGCTAATTAATCTTATTTGAAGTATTTTTAATGGCTAGAAATAATGTGAAGTGATCTGAAACTGCAAACTTCACCTCAAAATGACCAACTACGAGCATAGTGCACAAGACTCCTGTCATGGTAAATAATACTGCTAACTATACAACTTGACAAATAATTTCAAATGCATGACCAAGAAAATCAAATAGAAACTTCATTTGTATTTAATAAAAGAACTCTACACTCTAAAAAGGGATCATCAAGTAAAAGAACACTAGCAAGAACTTGCAAATAAGGCTAACAATGCATTACAAGAAAACATAAAAAGGGGACATTTAAGAACAACATAAGACTTTAAACCACTTACATCTTCATCATGAAGAAAACCCCATTGAGCGTCAAGTACTTGATTGATTCTAAAGCTGTCTGAAGGCTCTATGGGATAAACATCTCCCTTCACACAAGCAAACATTTCAAGAGAAACGATAGGTCAGAGACTAGATCGGAACATACTATTAGCTAATGACCCAATAAATCAAAGTACATAAGGGACAGAACGTATTGAACAAGTTGATAAGAAAATGCATTCCAGTCATTGTTAGCATCATTCTGTGAAATAGTTATTGTTTGTCTTGTAGTTGGTCATAGAAGTTTTATCACACTGAAAAATTATAACAGTTGATGAGCAAACACAACAAAAATTCAACAAGAATATGCTTTATCACTCGAGTGACCTCACTGATTTTCTACCAAGCCATGACAAGTGGCAAGAATCAAATAATTGCTTTGAAATCTGGTACTAAAGGGAAGCAGGGCCAAAGAATGAAAAGCAATATATGGATAAAGAACAAAATTCAAAACCACAGACAACCCACAGTGGTCTAAAGGCCTAATATAGAAAAATAGTTGTGGGAGATAAAATATTCTAACAACTAAGAAAAAAAGATGCAAAAAATAACCAAAAAAAATGAGAATGTAGAAAGGCTGGGCAGCCAGCAAAGGTGCATGTTAGAAATTACAACTCAGCTTAAAATGGCAATTAGCAACCAAAGGGGAGACCTAAACAGAGTTTTATTTCATTATAAGCTTATGGAAAAAGGGGCATTCATAAAGGCAGGATTGTAGTTGCATAAATGCACAAAAGAATTGAATAAACTGCATACTACCATAAAACTTCAGCATTAGTACGCTCAATTAAATTATCACATACTATTCTAAAGTAGAAGGAATAAAGATGATTGATTATAAAGATCATTAGCTGAAATGTCAACATTGTGTGAGGTATGTATAAGCGTTGAAACTACTGTTCAAAACCCACCTAGTATAATTTCACTCTGCAAAACTAAGATTGTTTGTGATTTTAAAACCCAACATTTTAAATAGGATTTTTTTTAAATAAATGTATTTTAAATTCGAAATGTTTGAACAAAAAGTGAAAATAAGGAAATGGTAGGATTAGAAGAGAGTATGTAAGAGCATACCCCCACAGGCGTATCAGTTTTGTCAACAGGATTCACGCTTTTTTTTCCAACAAGGGCATTAATAGCTGTTTTTCCTTCAAGATCTGGATACGAAGCAGCGAATACCTCCAAAATGGAGCAGATGCACCCATCTTTTCTCTTCTTAATGCAATCTAAGTATAGTTAATTCATCAGATTATAATAGATTAGTAAAATTTGCAGTCTTACAATTAACAGTACAATGAATGAGAAAGTGGACAACATAAAAAAGTTATGGAAATTTCTTAGGTGCTCAATTGAGCTTTCGAACCTTTCCAGTTCTAGCTATTTCTTTAATTCCAAACTTGCTAAAACTTCTTTGAACTGCAACCATCTTCCCTGGGTCTCCAGTAACCTGCAACAAACACCATAGAATGATTCACCTGAAATTAGCATGTTATTGTATCACCGAAAGGAAAATATGAAACTAAAAACGAGTAAATATAGTTGAATATATCCAACTCATATTAGCACATTTTTTATTCCCAGTGTAATTTAATGATAAACAAAATCATATTCATATAAAGAATGAAGGACAAGAAATCAACAAAAGAATATTGTAAAAACAGCCAGTCCAGCAACAATACAGTCACACACCTACCTAAGTATCTTAATGATACAAATTTTATATATGCGATGAAAGGATGACTACATTAACACGTAGTATCTTCCACAGATAAGTTACTCATAAGGCACTGTACCACATTGTAGTAATGCAATTTATTCCTCCAATATGAGTACTTACCTTAACAAACAAACAACAAAGATAAGTTTCTCTATTTATAAAATAATAAATGGTTTCCCCTTTTCCAAATGTCACTAAATTTATTGGGAAGCCCAAGCCAATGAACAGTCCAGAACTTTGATGATGGTAACATAATGACTTTGGATCCTATTCATGTATACCTAAACTAAATGTGCTATTAGAAGCACACAAACATAGCTAGGTTCAAAGATATTAGGATCTAAAAAGAGAAAACAATCGCAGCTTTTTATATCAACAATATCAAATATGAAAGAAAAAAGACAGGCAAAAGAGGTTGATGAATATGATAATTGTTGATCATGGAAGCCATTACATGAAATGCATATAGAGCAGACCGTCGAGTTAAAAGTAGTTTTACAGGTTGCATAATGCACATGGATCCAAATATGAGCAGCAGTTACCTCAGTCGTCACAGAATCTTCCGAGATGTCCACAATCTTAGCTCTAAACGTGTCCACTAACCACTTAATCTGTGAATTCCCAGCAAAAAAAAAAATCAAACAAATAGATAAAGAGAAGCAAACAATGCACGCAGCAACCAGAAATAAAAAAGCAGGTACCTCAGCACGGTTTGGGGGATCAGCATTCACTTTTAAGAGCATCAATTCACGTTCCACCTGAGGTTCCTTGGAAAGATCTTCTACCTAGTTCAAAAAACACCAAACAAGCATAAAAACTCTCAGATTACTATTCGACCTACAAAAAATTATAATGACATGCAAAAGGTGAAAGTGAAACCTTCAAAACATTGACAAGCTTCTGAAGCTGCTCAACAACTTGGCGAAGAGCGTTATCAGTACCAGAAACAACAATGGAGAAAAGAGCCCTATCTTGATTAAGACCAACAGCAAGTGACTCAATGTTGTATCCTCTTCTCGCGAATACTCCAGCGATTCGGTTAATCATTCCACTCTCATCACCTACAAACACCGAAATCGTGTGCCGCCGAACTCTGCATTACAGTTCATTCATCGATTCATATCATTAACAAATCAGAATACTAATCGATTAATCGAATGACGCGCTATTATGAAAAAATTGAGTAGAAGACTTGCTTTGATCGGGAAGTGGAAGGAGGGAGACCGTTGGGGGAAACGGTTGTGTCACCGGAAGTGGCGGCGGAGAGGAGGAGTTTGTTGCGGCGGGAGGTGGAAGTTGAAATGGAAGGCGGGAAGGAGAGAGTGGTTGAAGTTTGTTGAGGTGGGAAGGGGGAATGGGAGAATTTGAAGATTTGAATTGGAGTTAGTGTGGCGGCCATGGTGATTGTGATGATGCAATGAAGTTTGTTGAAGTGAGAAAACAGTGGTCACCGCAGTGGCTGGGCTTTCTTCTTCTTCTACTACTTTTTTAAAAAAATTATTTTATTTTAAATTAAATGTTTAAATTGGTCTCGTTAAAAAATACAGATACTTCGTCAACTGGATTGGTATAAAATACGG
Organism: Vicia sativa; assembly: GCA_021764765.1. Lineage (NCBI taxonomy): Eukaryota > Viridiplantae > Streptophyta > Magnoliopsida > Fabales > Fabaceae > Vicia > Vicia sativa. The sequence goes on from CM038795.1 coordinate 39,850,130, forward strand.
TTAGATATGATTTTTTTTTTCTCTCATATCATAAACTTTGTTTTAAGTCTTTTTTTAAATAAATTTAAAGAATTGTCTTCCAAAAAAATTAAATTTGAATTCTAAGTCTGTCGTAGTTAAAATGGTCTCTAATTCTGTCGACAAATAAAAAATCTTCGTCAAATTAGTCGCTGAATTATAAAACATTATTACTAAAATCGTCGCTAAATTGTAAAAATCGCCACTAAATCATAAAAATCGTCATTAAATGGTAGGAAGAACTAAAAATTAAAATTAAAATTTTCAGAGAATCATTCTTTAAAAATTATTTTTAGAAAATTAAAAATAAATTTTGAGATATTTAGAGAGACAAAAATATATTTAACTCTTCAAAATAAAATAAAAAAAACTTATAACTTCACATGATTTTGAACGAAAAATATATTTAACACGAGTTTGAATAGAAAATGTATTATAACACGAGTTTGAATTTCAGCACAAACATTTACTCTGTTCTTATTTGAGAATTTTGTTATAAGATTGGAAAAAAATGAGCAAAAAGTAAAAAATAGAATTCAGTAGTATATTATATTTTATATTAATTTAATAATTTTTTTGACTAGAAATTTCAAAACAAAAGAAAAAAAAATTAAAAAGGAAAGGATTGGCGAAGACTCCATCAATGAGAACAAAATTTAAAATTAAGAATATTCTTTGCTTTTTAAGCAATAAACTCGAATAAGGGCAAATAATGGCATGTTATCCTAAGACAAAAAAAAAAATTATCTTATCCCCTTAACCATGTGATAAATTAAAAAAAAAATTTGTCATAAATCAATATTTGATATAATGAGCATTTACAACAATTAATTGAAAATATTTTTATTTGATTATTAGTTGACTCTGGTCACTAATTAATTTTTCTAGTCTATTTTAAGAATGAAAATATATATAATTATGCCCAATCAAATCATATTAAATTATTCTATATTAATATTACTTCTAGTTGATTATATTCAATCTCACGACATACACTTCAGTTTATTCAAGCATTTTTAATTGCTCACATTCTGTAAGTTTTTTCTCACTTTCTTTTTTCGAGTTGCAATGTATTCATTAGTTAATAGGTAGTTTGAGGTACATTATGATGCAATTATAATCATAATATGTAGTTTATTGAAACATGCATTCACATTTTTTAAAGATTAAGGAATGTTGGGTTTATGTCGTTTTTCGCTTTCTTTTACGAAATGCATCTATGATTTTTTCTAGTTTTTTAATTTCCCAAATTAAAAAGATACATTTTTGTAATTTCTCTGTACTAATAAAACTATCTGATTTGACATGTCTGTCATCTAAGTTTGATTTGTTTTACTATGATATAATTTTCTGGTTTTCTTATTGTTATTATGGCTGAAAATCGAAAAAATTGAGGCATTATCGAGTGGCCTAACATGCATCACTTCATAGGAAAAGGGTTAGGCCCTCTTAACCACCAGTTGGTGTGACTTCATTTGATCCATAAGCATCGACTTCCCGAGCTCACGTGTATCCAGCGCCATCTTCCCGGAGGCACGTTTCCTCTTCTACCCTTGCATCCCTTGAAATCTAAAAAGAGGAACTTGTTGTTGATGTTGTCATTCCTGATAATTTTCCAACAGGTCTATATGGCATCTCTCTACTTCATTTCTATGTAGACCGTGTTGTTAGGCATATGTGAAAATGAGAGATAGTATAAATATTTAATTACTTTTGTATTACATCTATTTTATACTAATTGAATAGACTAATATTGTTGTATTTCTTTTTATAGTTGTTTGATACATGGGTTGTTGCATTCAGCTACATTCATGGGCATCTCCATTGGACTACATTAAACGCTTCTATAATGTGTCACATCTTTATATGATACAAGATGTTGCAGGAGCACCACCTAGCCCGACTTATTATGAGATCTTGAAAAAGGAGCAGACTATGGATGACCACACTCATGACATGTTGTCGGCTTGTAGGTGTATTGCGATACTTGCAAGAGATGCCCTAGAGATAGGATATTTTGAGGAAGGAAGTTTTTGTATGGACATTGCACATGCCATTTTAGCTGAGGCACAAAATCCCTTGCCATTTTGCCAAGCCTGGCTCTGGCCTACTAAAAATTGCAAAGCCTAAGCCCGACTTATAGCCTATCATAGGCTTATCTTTTTACATGAGTCTAGATCTCTACATTGCACCGTGAAACCACTACACGTCAGGTTGTTGTAGTCTCACATTCTTCCGACCATGGTTGATGCATTTTAAAACATCACAGTATTGTAGAAAAATAAATCATCAACAAAAAGTTTGAATACTATAGCATTTGTTTTACCTTTTTGTCCCACACATGCTTAACAATATGGTTCACATATAGAGTCAACAGTGATAAGTCGTATGCGCCTCCTCAATAGTAGAAACTTTGATTTATTGAATATTGAGAGTAGAAACTTGCAAGTGAGTTGATAGAGTTTGAGAGTTTGAGTTTGAGAAAATTTGAGAGTTTGAGGGTATGTTGAAAATGAGAAAATGGGAGATTTTCATGCTCTTTTGATTAAAACTCATTCGGAGGTGCCTTTCAATTAATTATATGGAAAATGCATTTCCGTATCAATTTTATCAAAAAATTAAGGTGTGACTTGTAACATCCCGTTTTTTATTTGTTATTTAATTATTATTATTATTATATTATGTTGTAATTAATTAAATTGTGTGATTTGGTGAATATTTGAATATATGTGTTATTTAAATAATTTGATTTATGAAAATAGTAATTAGTTAGTATAAGGCTTCGTGTTATATTGAGATGGGTAAGTGAATTAAGCCCAATAAAGAGAATTAGAGTTAGTATGGATTGTGACAAAGAGTTAGTATTGTGAAGAGAAGAGAAAAGAAGAGAAGAAGAGAAGAGGAGAAGAGGGGAAAAGTGAAAGAAGGTCAATCAATACTCTGTACTCAAGGTAAGGGTGATAATCTATGTTATTATGGGAGTATATATGATTATATGATGGGTAGTAACATGAAATAAGATTGGGTATGTGAATTTCTAAGTTTTGAATCACCCAATTAGATTTAGGGAGTTGGAAATTAGGTTTTAGAAATCTAATTTTTATGATACAAATAGGTTCCCTATGATATATATATTATAGAATATGTTTATTTGGTGAAAAATGAGCATTAGAACATAGATTAATGGTGGAATTAGTGCATGGACAAAATGTTGTTCACAATAGATTTTTCTGGTTTTTCGAGAGGCCGCTTAGCGGGATGGGGGGCTCTTAGCGCAGGTAGTTGGGAATGGAAAAATGATTTATGCATGAATGGTTAGGAATTTAGTATCTATATGATTTATCATGGATTTACATGTATTTTAATAATTCATTTGACTTGTTTTGAATTGATTTCAGATGCGTTTTGATGAGAAACTTAACACTCGAATTGTGTATGTAAGTGTTGAAATTCGATGTTGATTGAATATAACATGGTTTGTATCTAATTGCTACGTGTTATAATGATGTGTGGAGATGATTTATACTATGAGACTGTGTAAATGTTATTGATTGGCATGAAAGATGTATGTTGTGCAAGATGTGAAGATAGTTCAAAATATGTTGAATTATGTGATGAGTTAATGAGATTGCACATGTACATGCATCATTTGTGTCAAGAGGCAAGGTTTGGTAATTCCGTGAGAACTATTGACTTGTCCCAAAATTAATGTCGAATGGGGTTTGAAAGCTTAACGATGGATGAAGCTTTATTGGTGGATATTTGTCTTGGTGATGTGGATCTGACATGACCGATAAGAATAACATTGGCACCACATGCATATTGCATAATGTTGCACTAGAGTCACATGTGTATAGGGATGGCAAACAGACCCAAACTAGTGGGGTCCACCTGTAACCAGTGTTTTAAAAATCGGACCGGACCGGCCGGTCGGACCGGTCGAACCGGGAACCGGCCAGGTTCAATAGTTGGATCGGGAATGTCGTTGAACCGGTAAGAACCGGTGAAAACCGAAAAAACCGGCGGTTTTCTAAAACCGGTGGTTCAACTGTATTTTTTAATTTTTTTATTCAAAATTTTTAAATTTTTTAAAAAATATGCAATTTAAATTTTTTTATTTATTTGGATTATTTTATTAAAATATTATATTTAAATAAAAAATAAAATTAATTAATATATTATTGACAAAGAAAATGTTGTTGATGCGGTTGATTTTGTAGATAATTTTGATATTGAAGAAGGATATCTTAATATTAAAATAATCTTTACTCCTTGAAACTAAATAGTAGATAATAAAATTATTTTGTTATAAATTATTCAATTATACTTTGTAATTTTGTACTATTTTATTATATATGATACTTATATTTAAAATTTAAATTTAAATTATCAAATTGTAAATTTATTTATGATATGATATTTTTAAAATATTTAAAATTTAAATTTAAATTATCAAATTGTGAATTTATTTATGAAATGATATTTAAAAAAAAATTAGTTCTAATTATATTTTGTAGAGATAGAGTCATCTGGTTCGACAAGTTTTATACCTATATCGTTTTGTTATAAAGGCCGGTTTAATCAACTGAGTTATCCGGTTTAATCCGATTTAATCCGGTTTAGTCATGCGATTCGACCAGTGACCCAGTGATTCAACCAATAAACCAGTGACCCAGTACCTTCACCGGTTTGATCTCCGGTCCGACTTTTAAAACACTGTCTGTAACACCCTTCTAAAATACCATGCGAATGTTAATAATTATTTCAGAGCTAACATGTAAAAACAAGGGCATTACAATTTATTTAAAAGAAAATCTCATACAATTGTCATGTTTCACTGAAGAACTTCATTAAAATAATTAAACCAAAAGACATGTTCTACACAACGGAAATTAACATAAAAAACGGAATAAATTCAAGCAATAGTTATTCCCAAAATCAACCAAAAAGAACAACAGAGTTTTAAATATAACTCGCAACTAAACATTCCTCAGTGTTACAACTACCAGAGCATGACACTGACACGTGGACAGACTAAGTGCATAGCTCAAGAGCCATCCTCACCAACTCCTAAGCAGCTAAGACTTCAATCTGAAATCATCAAAGTAAGGGTGAGACTTAATCATAATTAGAATGCATTATAAGTTCGTCAAAAACAATAAAATATCATAAGACATCAGTCCATCCTATTCAGCATAATTAGATATGCTTCATACACCAAGTCATAAACATACGTCATACACAAACAACAGTCTATAACACTGGAATCCATCCTAACATGTTATAATCCAAACAAATATGATGCAGACTCTATGCATGTGGTACCGAAAGTGAACTAAATTCACACACTGTTCCATTCCAACTTGGACGCAGCGTTAACATCGATTCGCCCATACATCATTCGGATGCGAATCCAGCCTCACCACCACTAATCAACTAGGTACGGGTATTGGCTATACAAGTCAAATTTCACATAATGAGAATTAACTCCACCAGAATGCATATGCATGCACATCATAAAGCATGCAACATTCAACAACACATGATATCAACAATGATCATGAATATACAACATCACAACAACGAACAACCACGATAACAACAAATTTTTCATACGGAAGGTCATATTAATCCAAAAAAGATTCACTTACTAGGTTTTTATAATGTTTTTACAAGATAATTCACACTTCCAACTTTTCAACGGTTCCAACTACAACTAAATCGGAGTTACGGTCGCAAAGATACGACCGAAACAATTTTCCAAAAGTTATTTTCTGTTTTTAAACAGTATGAGTCGATCCAAACACTCATGTGTCAACCCATACATAGCTTGTATCGACTCAAGTAACGTATGAGTCGACTCATACGCAAATCAATTTTCTGTTTTTCTAAGTTTCTTTAGTATGAGTCGATACATACTCTCATATATCGATACGAAGCTGACTTGTGTCGATACATAACTCGTATGTGTCGTCCAAGTCTCCCAAAAATGCCTCATAAGTCGATGCAATGGCTTATGTATCGATGCAAGCCTTTTTCACGCTCCTGGTTTTCAAACACATACCAACTTGTATTGATCCATAACCTTATGTGTCGACTCATGCTACGTATTTTTACCCAAAAACCAGATTTTCCACTGTTTGCAATTCCAATCAACCCAATCTTTTTCCAACATTCAAAGCACAACATATGCAGGAAAAATTAGACATTCTTACATACAATTAACTGTAAAATTACTCTTCATAATCAATCCACAACATCAATATACATAATAACAATCATCATGTATTCTAATTGGGGTTTTTACGACAAACAACATTGTTACGACACGACCTAGAAATCCTAAATCGGGATTCTTAACATTTTATTCAATCCTATTGATTATCAAAATTCATAAGGCATAACAATCAGAGAAAATCACCCCTTACCTTAAGGATTCGTCGGATTCTGACACTTTTGGCTTTTCCTCTTTCCTTTTCCTCTTCTCACTTTCACGTAGAATGAATATTTCCAAATGGTTTTCCTTTTCCTTTTCCTTTTCCTCACACCCCCAGTTTACACTTCACACCACCAACAATCCCACTTTTATTTTAATTAAATAATTCCAATAATCCAAAAATACCAATAATTGTATTTCTAATTAAATTAATAATTAAAAACTCTAATTATTTAATAATCGAAATATTAGGGTGTCACATCACCCGCACTCCAAACCCGAGTCAACGGGTGAAACTCGGTGAAACTTGTGTAGTGTAAAACCCGCACCAAAACCACACCCGCTTAAATTTTAAGTTACAAAAACATCCCTAAGTATATATGGAAAAGTTAGGAAAATTGTAATGTTGTAGACTTTATTTTAAATTTCAATGTTGATGATGGAAAATTGTATAATGATGTTGGAAAGTTGTAGGAAAATTGATGGAAAATTATAATGTTGATGTTGGAAAGTTGTAGTAAAATTGATGGAAAACTTTAATGTTGTTGTATTTTATGTGTTTTGCCACGGGTTTGAGTTTGAGTGGAAAAATATAAACCCGGATGTGGGCGCGAGTGTTTTTTGTCCACCCGAAAAGTCTTTGGGTTTGGGTTTGGATGGTGATTTCGGGTGTGGGTTTGGGTAGTGTGAAACTCGCACCCAAATCCACCCGTTGCCATCCCTATATGTGTCGATGTGAAATATATATTTTGGTTTACTTTATGTTATTTGATATGAATGTGACATTTATGATAATTGTGATTGAATTATATTTGATTCTTGAATGATCGAGCAATGTCGTATATTTGATTATGTGAAATAAACTATTTGATGTTGTTTACATGATTATATGAAGTGTGATGAATTCAATTGTTGCTTGTATGTGATACCTTACTTATGATTATATATTTTCATAATGATGTGAATTCTCACCCTTATGTTGGAATGGTATTTTATACGATGTCGCTCAGGTACCGAAGTTAGTGTCACTTCTATTTTACCACTTCTTAGTTAGTGAGTCATTGCTCTGGTCTATGTAATACGAGGATATTTAGACTTATGTTTTTTTATTGAGAGATATTTGTATTACTCTCTTTATTTGACACATGTATGAGATTATGCGATGATTGACCGTAGTGCCTAATACTTTATGTTATGATGGTCAGTATGAGATTTCAATCATGAATTATTTATGAAGTAATAATATTTCCGCTTTGAGTTGTATATTATATTGGTACTTAGAACATGAATTTAAATACGTGCTATGATCATGACCAATATGCATGTTTTGAATTGTTGTTTCGTGAAGTACATGTGACACCCTCTTGAATTATGCATTATTTCATTCTAATATATGTCGTATTATATGTTTTGGGTTAGAGAGTTACATGACTCACTTACGAATTGATGTGAACAAGGCCGGTTTCGATGTTTTAGAGGTCATGAGCAAATATTAAATTTTTTAAATTTTAATTTATTATTATAAAATAAATTTTAATAATATATTTAAAATAAAATAAAAATTAATAAAATTAAACACAAATAATAATATATTAGATTTTATCCTATAAATTTAATAATAAATAAATTTGTTGTATAATAAGATTTAAGTCTATTATTCGAAATTTATTTTTAAAAAATTGAAAAAGTCTATGGACATATATATAATTTTTTAATATATTAATACAATTAGTGTTAGATGTTCACATGCCAAGGAAAAAACTAAGATGCAAGATATTTTTTTAATGTCAATTAAGTATCTTTTAATTTTGATTTGAATTCAAATTATTAGAACAATCTTGCACATTTATGAGAAGGCAAAGAAATTGGCTATCACATGTAAGTGTAACCTCTCCGCCATTGCATATTTATGAGAAGGCAAACAAATTGGCTATAACATGTAGGTGTAACCTCTCTGCCATTGTAAATTAACTAAAAAATGGAATTGTAATTAAAAGCACAAGCCTGGTATCAAACCTAAGTCCCTTCGAGTTGCTAAGCTTATACCAAACCGCTGGCCAATTGTAACATGTTGCTATTGTTTTAGCAAACGTTTTATTTAATATTAATTATTAATTAATTTTTTTACTTACTTTTTTATTTAGAGGCTGCCGATTTTTTGAGGATGTGAGACTGGTTGTCCTGATCTAAGGCAGACCCTGAATGTGAATATGAATGCATTCAAAAGTACATTTTTGATCCTATAAGTTGACGTATTTTTTATTTTCGACTATATATTTTTTTTGTTAGAAATAATCCCTAAATGTTAAAATCATTTTGGTTTTACTCCCTAAAGTTAAAATTTAGAGAAAATTCGAAGGTAAATTCACAAAAAAACATGCTGATTTTTCAATCGATTTTAGTTTTAGGGACTAAAAACAAATGAAATTCAACATGTAAGGACTTTATAAAAAAAATACAATAAAAAAAATAAAAAACACGTCAACTTACCGATACTGAAAGACTATTTAAGCATAATAATGATAACAATATTGAATCGAAAAATTGTTTATTTTGAAACAACTCTTTTACAGTAGGCCACCTACTCCACAATTGAATTGAGGGATACATTTTTAAGAAACAACCCCATCATAGTCGGGTCAACATGTAGGTTAATGGGAGTTCAGATTCATCTAACTTGTATGATTAGTCAAATTATCATACACATTATGAGCCATTTACATAAGCTATTTACGAGAAAAACTTGCATGCATAGGAACATAAATTCTTATTGTTATAAACAATCAATAAGAATAAAAAAAATATTTTATTTATTTAAAATTTAATTTCTTTTTAAATTGGTATCATAGGGTGGTTGTGACTATGAAAGAAAGAAAGTATTATATTTTTATTTTTTAATTAATAAAAAAAATGTGATTGGTTGTTTGTAAAACCAAATTTTATGTTTGTCTTTTTTCCTGGATTTACCAAGTTGGATGGACACAACAGGTAACCATGATCCTTCCAATAACAAATTTAAGAAGACCAAAATGTAAGGAAAATGAAGGGTTTTTTTTTCATGAAAGAAATATCTAGATGGCATTCAAAGTCTGGAACTGTATTAAGAGTCTATAGCTACAGAGTAGTATATAGTATAATCACTTGCAAATCACTAAAATTCAACATTATAGTTATAGAAGGCCAAAATACTAGCAAGCACAGCATAAGCTAAAGCTCTGCAAGCCGGAAAAAGTGAGCCCTCCACTGTCTAGAAGAAGTACTTAATCACAAAGGAAAATTGTATCCACGCAGGTACCTGGAGTCCACGCCCGACTCACGGGCCAATGCTATGCGCCCAGTTCGTGCCACCTGAAACAAAGAAGATATACCATTGAAGGACATGATAGGAAGCTAAGAGCAATGGTTCACAGGTGTACTCTGGCAGGCGCAGCATCAAACCGTTGATCCAAATTCAATCAATCACAGGTTTGACTGTTTAGACCCGCTAAGAATTCAGGATTGTTAATGTAATAGTTAGTGGAAACACAAACTAACAAATACAAAAAGGAAAAGCAATTGCATCCAGTGACACTGTAAATCTATGGAATAATTTCTTTTCTTTTTCGGGACATGGAAATAGAGTAAATAGTCGCAACAAAATATCTATCAGATTCGTGAAAAAGATTAATAAAACAGACCTCACAAATGCCATATGGTTCTAACTATCTCTGCAATGCAACCATCTTGTCCAGATCTCCAGTAAGCTGACATAAGAGCATATTACTTAGTTCCAGAAACAATTTTAAAATATTTATGGATCCGGGGATCCAAAGTCAGTACTTTGATAATTTCATCTTATATTTATTGCAGAAGTATGAAATCCTTCAATGCAAACCACTATCAAGGACAAAAAAAAAAAGTTGAAATCATGTTCCATAATCTTCTGATTATCCTAACCGTATTAAGGAAAAAAACTTCTTTCAAGAAGTGTGCACAAATATCGCGTCATTAGTTATTTACTTCTGTATAAGCTATTCCAAAGAAAAGCATCATTTTATTGCCCCAATTTTCATTAATATTCATCTTAAAGAAGGATAATATAATGAATTACAAAGATGAGGTGCGGTACACCTGTGTGATGAGTACCTACTTAAACCTAAAAGTATATAGGTTGAGATGAGAAAATTAGCAATTCTATTGCTAACGGCTTATCACTACAATTAAGAAAACAGGTGTGGAATGCTGCAGACAATGGGCATAAATGGACTTTTAACATGTAAGAGTGCTGGACAGTTAGCTGAGAAGGTGTTGTTATTAGGCCACTTCTATTTGTCCACGCTCCAGATGTCTTAGTGAGGGCTGTCGAGATTCCACATCAACTGGAGATATAGCAAGCTTAGTCCTTATAAGACTAGGGCAATCTTCACCCACTGCGCTAGTTTTTGGGCATGAGTTAGGCCTATAGTCCAAATTTAAATATGGTATCAAAACCTATCATAGATATGTTATTGGGTGAAGATCTTTGCTTAGGTTTGTGCTTAGATCCATGTTATTCCAACTACATTTGTCTTCGTCTAGGTCTACTACTAGACATGAGGAGGTGTTGAGATCCTACACCGAATAGAGATACAACTTAGGCAGTGAGTGCTTATAAGACTTCAACAATCCTCACCTAATAATCCAATTTTGTAGGTCGGTTAGTGGAAGTATCCATGTTGAGTCTTAGGCGTGAGGAGTGTTTTTAGATACCACGTTGACTAGTCCGCATAAGACTTTTACAATCCTATTCAATAAACGGAGGACCAGTCGGGACATCAATATCCTGCCTTACTAGTAGTAGCTTTTTGAATGTATGAACAAATCTTGATGCAAGATCTAAAAGACATTAATGATTATAAAACTGCAAACAAGGCAAGGTTCTGGAACCTGTTGGACTCAAACATGTGACTACATATTGTAGCATAATTTTTTTTCCTAAACTAAACTGGTTTTGGTGCAACTTGCAAGTACTAAAGTCAACATTCTCTGAGTGTGTGTGTGGGCGCCAAGTATGATACTGTATCACTGTGTTGAAAAAACTACATTGACTTTACCTCAAGGGTTATAGTATGATAGGACACATCAACAGCTCTAGCCCTGAAAATGCTGGCAATATCAAGAACATCACCGCAGCAGCATTTACAGCAATCTTTATTAGCATTAATTCTCTCAGCAAAAGGCAAGTGGGTTATATCTTGGACCTGGAAAAGTATCAGTTTAGATACAGAAGTATAAATTGGCCAGCTTTTTTTTAAAATTAAAAAAGGTCAAATGGTATTGCACTAGATGCATGAATGAAGTTCTCAATGATAAAGTACAAATGCAAGACAAAAATGTATTCGTCAAGATATTTTATAGCTTCTTGGGTTGATGTCCCCGAATAAGATTAATCATGAAAAGGATTAGCCATTCCACACTCAAATTCGAAACCGAATTCACCTAAATGAATCCTCACTGTGACTGAAAATTAACTACTGACTTTATAATATAATAGGATCACGCCCTACGCAATGACAGAACAAGGACCAGTCAGTTTGTCATCTTGTTTGCCCATACATCTCCTTGAAAAAGCTTAGTTGGTTATATTTGTATACTTCTCTTATTGATTCACTTATCGTCGGGGTAATTCCCATATGTTCATCTTTGTGCCTACCATGACAGTGGTGAAGATCGGCACTTAAAATGCTAGAGAACTCTGAAACCAATAATACTAGAAAGCATAAAATCCAAAAGTAAACAGATTGTTTCTTGGGCATGATGCATCTATTTTGGTGGAGATATTGAACCTTATCCAGATCCACTAACTTATAGAGTTGCTGCACCAACTTGCTGATTGACTCATCTGTACCAGGAACCACAGTTGTAAGCCGAGAAACTCCTTCAACTTCTGAATGTCCTACCGCTAAACTCTGAAAATAAAAGAGAGCACATTCAAGCAACCGGAAGATCGGAGAAATTAAAATGGCTGAGACTTGTACTTACAACAATTTTACACAAACATCATAGAGAAAAACAGCAGTGAAGAAGCAAACCTGAATGTTATAGCCCCTTCTAGCAAAGACCCCTGTAACAATGTTCAGAACCCCGGAGCATCGTTCACAAGCATGGATAAAGTGTGTGATCGGATTCCGCTAGTCTGTAGGCATTATAACAACGATTAGAAACTTTCATGCAAATCAATGAAAATTATATGCTCAAGTGCAAGCACCAGCTAGTCTTTTAGCTCTCGACAAGCATAAAACTTTTCAAATTAGCATTAAAACTTTAGAAGTGTCTGGTGATAAGATTTTTGAAGTAATTTGCATAAAATATTCACACTATTTGGTCCCGTCCTTTTAATATGTGATTTTCAGAAAAGCAAAATCAAGTTAACTCAACTTGAGTAAATTTAAATAAAAGAAAATAATCACAAAGATATCATAAATTGTAGTGCTTTTCTAACAATAAGTAGAAATTGCACAAACCAAAACCTTGTAAGTGATATAAGCTTCAGTAGTAAAAGATTTGAAGTATTTTTGATGGCTAGACATAATGTGAAGTGTTGTGAAACTGCAAATTTCACCTCAAAATGACCAACTACAAGCATGGTGCACAAGGCTCCTGTTCTGGTAAATAATACTACTAACTGTACAACTTGACAAATAATTTCAAATGCATGATAAAAAAATCAAATAGAAGTGCCATCTGTATTTAATAAAAGAACTCCACTCTAAAAGGAAGCATGAAGTAAAAGAACACTACTAGCAAGAACCTGCAAATAAGGATTACAATGCATTATAAAAAAACATAAAAAGGGGACATTTAAGAACAGTATAAGACTTTAAAAACACTTACATCTTCATCAGGGAGAAAACCCCATTGAGCTTCAAGTAGTTGATTGACTGTAAAACTGTCTGAAGACTCTATAGGATAAACATCTCCCTTCACACATGCAAACATTTCAAAAGAAACGATAAGGTCAGAGACTAGATCGGAATATACTATTTGATAATGGCCCAATAAAGGGACAGAAAATACTGAACATGTTGATAATGACATGCATTCAAGTCACTGTTAGCATCATTCTGGTAGGATCAGAGAGTATGTAAGAGCATACCCCCACAGGCGTATCAGTTTTGTCAACAGGATTCACGCTATTCTTTCCAACAAGGGCATTAATAGCTGTTTTTCCTTCAAGATCTGAATACGAAGCAGCCGAGTACCGCCAAAATGGAGCAGATTCACCCATCTTTTCTCTTCTTAATGCAATCTAAGTATAGTTGATTGATCAGATTATAACGGATTAGTAAAATTTGCAGTCTTACAAATAAGAGTAAGATGAATGAGAAAGTGGAAATTTCTTAGGTACTGAATTGAGGTTTCAAACCTTTCCAGTTCTAGCTATTTCTTTAATTCCAAACTTGCTAAAACTTGTTTGAACTGCAACCATCTTCCCTGGTCTCCAGTAACCTGTAACATACGCCACAGAATGATTCACATGAAATTACCATCACAGAATTGCAACAAACGCGACGGCGTCTGTTTCAACGGTCTATTGGAAGCACTGATTGATTTGGACTGAAATTCATGGCTGTCGCCTATCTATGACGACAATGTTTTTGACGTTGTGTCTGGGTTGAAGTTCATAACGAAGGTTAATTTTGATGATTATTGTTCAATTCTTTTGCAAAATAATTCCCAAATTTTAGAAAAGTTACAAACAAAGAACTTTGCAATTTTACCAGCAATAATCTTCAATTTAAATTGAAATTTTGGACATAATGACTGCATGTCTCCACGAAGCAAGGAATCAAAACAACTTCCAAAATTTGAATCGTGAAGAGACAGTGTTTGTTTTTGGATGGATTCTGCTTTTGGATTTTGGACTAACTGAAATTGACTTTTGCTGAAATTCATTATTTCTGTTTTAAATAAGAAAATACCTATTTTCCCGCTTTAAATGTCAACGGTTGATTTTCAAATTAACCACTGCATGAAAAATAATTTTGATAAGTATATATATTAATATTAATTGTTATGTAAATCCAATGAAATCAAATAATACTGTTATTTTTAAACCACTTGTAATGGGGTGTTAAAAAAATTATTCAATAGTGAATGATAGAAATAGAATATCTTGAAAATATTATGGATTAATTGATGTAGTAAACATTTAACATGTTGAATGATCAATAGAGTTGAGTCACGTACACAGTCATTTGTAAAATCTTATCAATTATTGAAATTATTTATATTTTCATCTCATGCTCATAAGATTTGAACACGAATTTTTTTATGAAATTTTTCTCTTTAATTTTTTTTATTTAGCCTCAATAAACTTTTGTTTGTAAGTCAAACCTTCTTTTTAACCGAGTATATCTCAACAATAACCATTTTAACATCTAAAATTCTATTAAAATATAAAATTAAAAAAATAAATTATTATATTTAAAAAATAAATTTAAATAGATAATTGTTATATATAATCACAAAAATAAAACTTAAAAGAAAATAAGAATATGAAATAGAAGTAGTGAGTAGGTTGTTGAATTTTATTAAACAAAATTATTGTAATAAGTAAAAGTTGAAGGAATGTTGAATTATTAAGTGAAAGAGATAGAAGATAATGTGAAATATAAAAAGTGAAAATGACAATGTTAAATCTATAAACCATTGTACAATACATTCTCTTATAGTAGGTTTGTTCCTAAAATATAACATCAAATGTTTATGTAATGATTTGATTAGATACATGACTAAAATAATTTTATATCGTATATATATATATATATATATATATATATATATATATATATATATATATATATATATATATATATATATATATATATATATATATATATATATATATATATATATATATATATATAAATATAGAAAAGCAAAAGAGAGAATAAGATTTTTACTATAGTGTCTTTAATTATCTATTAAAAATTATAAAAGTTTAATGGATTAGAAGATGAAATTAAAAAATATGTATATATATATATATATATATATATATATATATATATATATATATATATATATATATATATATATATATATATATATATATATATATATATATATATATATATATATATATATATATATATATATATATATATATATATATATATATATATATATATATATATATATATATATATATATATATATATATATATATATATATATTTTATATGTGGATATGAGGAGGGATACATACTAAAGAGCCCATACTCACATCTATGTCTGCTCATTTAACTGGATACTTATTCAAATTTATATTTATTTATGTGAGTTTTTATTCCTACCTGTTGTAGAAAATTTTGTGAACATCCACTAAGATGATCAAATTTCTATCCCTAATCTATTTAAATAATATAATAGTTTTATTATTATTATTATTATTATATTTAAATACAAAGTAAAATTTATCTATTTTAAAGAATGTGAAAATAGACTAAAAACACCTTAAAAACAGTATTATTATAAAGTGTTTTTTATAAGTTTTCTTAAGAAATTTGTATCGCAAAACTTAATGCTACTCAGTAAGTTCAGATAATTCATTATAAATAAATCTTTAGTATAATTGATCTTTTAGTTTTTTAGTTTATATAAATATTATTTTAATTATTTAGGCAAAAATATATTAGATTTTCTTTAAATTATTTGATTGTAATACATTGGTGTTTTTAGTTTTTCTTGACAAATTGATCATTTAAAATATTAAATGTGTGCATTGTTATTATTTTTAAACTTTCTTTTCAATCTTAGATTAAATCATCACTCAAAAATATAAAGTTAAAGGAACAAGTTTTAAATTTAAATAAAATTTAAAGAACCAATTAAAATAAAATAACTTAGAGGATCCATGCTGTAATTATGCAATTATTTATTTATATATGTTTAAATAAATAAACTTTTAAATTAGACTTTTGAAAAGTCAATAAACTTATGACAAACTACATGTCACACTTAAAGTTTAATATTTTTCGATATTAAAGTTAAGTCTGAGAAAATTTAATATTCTAACTCGACTCAAGCTACTTCTCCTTAGTCTCACTCTCCATAAATCTGAATTAGAATTCGGTCTTTTTAATAACATTGGAAAGAAAATATTAGTTTCAGTCATTACCTAATAATTTCTTGATATTTTTTAAGTGTAAGTGTTGTTGCACATATATTTACTTTTTAAACGAAATTATCTTTTAATTCTATATTTATATATTAAAAAAATTATACTAAATACTTTAGTTTATCATCATATTCTTCTGGAAAATCACTTTTTTTTTTTAAAAAAAAATGTTTTTTACCGGAAATTTGGTGCTTTACTGTAAATTTCAGTCAAAATATTAAAAATTTCGAATCTCATACCGGAAAATTTCAGTAAATTTAAAAAAAAAATCGAAAATTTCCGAATTTTTTAGTATTTTTCAGAATTTAAAAAAAAACAGAAATTTCAATCAAGTACCGAGAATTTCTGAATTTTTCAGTAAAATACATAATTTTATTTTTAAAAAAAATTTGATACCGTGTATTTGAAATTTCCGATATTCCTAAATTTTTTTTTTAATTTATGTATTTGAAATTCGGTATCCCAAAAGAATTTTTTCCACAAATTTTGTGGAATATCGAAAATTTCAACAATGGTAAAATTGGAATAAAAATGTTTGGGGTACCAGGTACAAGTGAGGGGTAGCACGAAAAATTCTCCTATCTACTCCCTCTGTACTAAATTATAAATCGTTTTGGTATTTTCACATGAATTAAGAAATGTAATTATTATTTTATGGGAAAATCATTTTGGTATTTTCACATGAATTAAAAAATGTAATTATTATTTTATGGGAAAGTGAAATTATGTATGACTTTACAAAAATGACCCTTAATAATTATATTGAAAAGCGAAATGAAGAATAGAAAAAAGAAAGAGAAATAAATAGTAGAAGGTATACTAGATAAAAGTCATTAATGATGTATTGAGATTCTAAAATGACTTATAATTTGAGACAATTATTTTTGTCAAATAGACTTATAATTTGAGATTTTGACAAAGTGACTTATAATTTGGAACGGAGCGAGTAATAAACACGAATGAAAGACATGCACTAAAACATGATAACTAATGTAATAACTAAAACACATCCAAATATGAGCAGCAGTTACCTCAATCGTAACGGAATCTTCCGAGATGTCCACAATCTTAGCTCTCAAGGTGTTCACTAACCACTTAATCTGTGAATTCCCAGCAAAATAACATAAAAATCAAACAAATTGATAAAGCGAATATCAAACAATCCTGATACACATGTCCAAATCCCAACAACAAACAATGAAATACAGCATGTACCTCAGCACGGTTTTGGGATTTGCATGCACTTTAAGAGCATCAATTCACGTTCTACATGAGGATCATTGGAAATATCATCTACCTATCAAAACCTCAAAACAAACCTAAACCGTCAGACTACTATTCAACCTACAGAAAATAATGTTATAGTCGCATGCAAAAAAAGGTGAAAGTGAAACCTTCAAAACATTGACTAGTTTCTTAAGCTTCTCAACAACTTGGCGAAGAACGTTTTCAGTCCCAGAAACAACAATGGAGAAAAGAGCCTTATCTTGATTAAGACCAACAGCAAGTGACTCAATGTTGTAACCTCTTCTCGCAAACACTCCAGCAATTCTGTTAATCATTCCACTCTCATCACCTACGAACACCGAAATCTTGTGTCTTCCAACTCTGTGCATTATAATTTATAATTAATAAATGAGAATACTGATTGAATAACGTGCTATTATAAGTGGAAAAAATTGAATAGAAGACTTGCTTTGATCGAGAAATGGAAGGAGTGGAGGAAACGATTGTGTCACCGGAAGTGGCGACGGAGAGGACGGGTTTGTTGCGGTGGGAGGTGGATGTTGACATGGACGGTGGGAAGAAGAGAGTGGTTGAAGTTTGTTGAGGTGGAAAGGGGGAATGGGAGAATTTGAAGATTTGAATTGGAGTTAGTGATGCGGCCATGGTGATGTGATGATGCAGAGAAGAGAAGAGAAGCAAGTTGACTCCTCCTAATTTTTTTACCAATAGCTTATATTACTTAATATAAGCGAAGACTCTAAAACTCCTTCCCATATTATTACTTATTTTTTAGATTTATTAGATATCTTACTTATTTTTTAGATTATTTGATTTATATATATAAATATGATATATGAGATATTCAATGAATTTAAAAGTATTTATGAGCGGTTTTAAAAAATGATTGGATGTATTGGACTTAGTGAAAAAGTTAATCTAATTTATTAGAATTCCCTTAATAATTATAATTTGAATAAAGTGAAAGTTAATAAATAGAGATATAGTAGTGGAAAATAATAATAATTAATACATTAAAATTATAAATGAATAATTATTTTGAGACAAAAAAAATCGTACATAAAACACTTATTATAAGACGGAGGAAATAATTTTTACTTATAATATGAGACAGAGGGAATATGTCAAATTAATTTTAATAGGAAACTTTTATAAATATTATTTTTGTTTATATTTGACCAATGTTTAATATCCAAACAATACTATTAGTAAATTTGGAAGGTTACTCCAAAAAATTTCTAATAATACTATTAGTAAATTTGGAAGGTTACTCCAATTTCTTTTTCTAATTTTAATATTTTTAAAGACTAGTATTTAAAAAATTAGACCAAAATAAGTTTTTATTTTTAATAAAAAACTATAAACTTATCCAAATTATGTGAATCAACTCCCATATTCGACCTTATATTGTAAGAGGTTTTTTGTTTTGTTTCTATAAGGTTAAAGAAATAGAAAAATGAGCAAAAGAAAAAATATTAATTTTTAAACTCAAAGTTGTTTGATGATTAGAATAAAATTAAATTGAATAATTATATGATATTTGAGATTAATTATTATGTACAGTAATGTAATTTTTTTACGCAGTAAGTGGATCACAACTATTCAAATATGCTATTTTATAAATAATTAGAGTAAAAGTTAAATGTTACTAAAATTTAATGGTGATTAATTGATAATATAAAACTTCTTCACACCGTGAATACATATCAATTAAATTCATTATATTTTGTATCAATTTAATAATTCTTTAAAACCTAAAAAGTTCATAACAAAAGAAAGAAAAAAAAGGAGGCGCGAGAAAATCTAAAACTATGAAAATTCTTGCTTTTTAAGTAATAAGAGCAAATGCATGTTATGCCTATACAAAAATTTGTCACAAATTTTGGCTTGATATCATTCGTCATTGTTTTATTTTTATTTACAATTACATCAGCATCTATGATAATTAATTACAAATATTTTTTATTTGATTTTTTAGTCTATTTTATCTCTATTTAATTTTTCTAGTCTATTCTAAGCACTGATAGCGTGGATGATGAAGTGTCTTGGTAAAATATTTGCTACTTGTGAAACTGAGTATTAAAATAAGAAAGTGATATTAGTTAATCATCACAAATATCATATGTTGAATGACAATCGACTTCAATAAATATGACGTGTTAAAAAAATCGATTTGCAACAATTTAGATGAAACATGTATTGTCAATATAAAGTGGTGAAGGCTCTGCTTAAGGAAATCCAAGCTCAGTCAAAAGATGGCAAAGCCAAATTATTTTTGAACATAGTATGTAATGCTTTGAATTTAATTAATTATTTAATTTAATTATTAAATGATTTATTTATCGGAATTTAGTCGACATTTGATTGGTATGTTGTTTGGACGGTCAAGTGATATGTCGAACGAAGCTATTAAGGTAAAGTCGGATTTTTAGTCGGTTTAATCGGATGAATAATATTAAAGATAATATTATT
Organism: Vicia sativa; assembly: GCA_021764765.1. NCBI lineage: Eukaryota > Viridiplantae > Streptophyta > Magnoliopsida > Fabales > Fabaceae > Vicia > Vicia sativa. The sequence continues at coordinate 39,870,442 of CM038795.1, forward strand.
TTATTATTAGACTATTTTATTATTTATTTGAATTGGGTTGAATTGTTGTGTAGATATTAGTAATGTGGAGGTGCAATGAGTTAGCCCAATAAGACAATGTGGAATACTATTATTATTTGGTTGATTGGATTAATAAGAAATATAGAGAATTAGGTTTTTGGGAGAAAAGAAGTGGCAGTAAGAACAAGAAGAGGAAACGTGGAAGTTGTTGTAAAAAGTCATGGAGGCACAAGGGTTGGAGCAATAACATCTGGTGCGAAGAGTTGCGGTGAAATTGCTAGGAGATGAATCAAAGAGACAAAAGTTATACGATGTGGCGAAGACCGAAAAATTCAACCGACCGGAAAACCAAAAGGTAAGGGTGGGGTTCGAATTATATAACCGGGAATATGATGATTGTAACACCCCAAATCTACCCAACGAATATTATTTAAATCAGAGTGCGGAAAAGATAATCATACAAGGGATGTCACAATTTCTTCGCAAAATAACATGCATTTAGTCACAACTATACATATACATAACACTTAGATCAAAGATGAACTTATAACAATACTTTTCAATTAAATCAACTAATCAACTAACCACAGAATCATAATTCTTCAATAGTAACAACAATACATCTTTTATTCAACCTCAACATTTCACAATATTATTAACATTGTTTAACTTCACCTAGCATAATTATTCAACTAAACCTACTTCAATAATCAACATGATCAAGTATTCACATTATTCATAAACTCAACAACTTAAACAATAACGATAATTAAATAACAACGTTCATCCCCCAAATTAACACGTCAACAACTTCCCAAATTAACAACATACAAAACCACTTGTTAGTAACAACATAATTCACTATTAACACACAACATAATTCAAATGAGACACAACAATACACATGCATGTGGTACCAAGAGAGTTTCACTCCCTTCATTATTGCCAATTAATAGAGGCATAAGCCTTCTTCACAATTCCGCCAATACAGCCTTCACAAATGCAAATGAAATGCGATGCTAACAACATACAACAACAACGAATTACTTCACGAGGCATACGCCTATATCATTATTACTAATAAATAGAGGTAATTATCGTCACCGAAAACACCTGCAACTTCACATAAATAACAACAATATACAACATATTCTTCGCCAATAACTCCCAAACAATTCAACAACACGATGCATTCAACAAAATAAAATAATTGTAATCACCTCCTAAAATATACGAACCATTCTGATAATTTTTAATTAATTCCGGACAATTATTTACACCGCTTAATTCACTAACCGGTTAATTCGGTACTGTTTTTAAACACTATCGTTATTACCAAATAATATATTATCATTACTACCAAATAATATATTATCATTACCTAATTATATTGCCGATATTATTATTTTTTTCCAGTATCTAAATTATACTGCTATCCAAAAAATCGCTTATCAAACTAATTCGGACCCTTAAATTTCTAATACTTATTGTTACCATTATTATATCATCTAAATTATCTGTCAAAAACTACCAAAATACCATGATGTTACTCGCTATTTGTTATTATCCATCGACTACTAATTATTTAATTATTTAAGCTTAATCGCTAATAACTCTTCTACATAACACATATACCTATACATACTAATAGTGTGATTTTATGGAATTTTATTACTTAATTTACCAACTATACATGACACTTTTAGTGGCATAATGATTATAACTCACAGTAAGGAAAATATTAAACACATGCTACATTGTAAGAAGGAAAATTAAAGTGACGCTGCAGCAAAAGGGACGAATGTCCCATTCCTTTACACTAGGGCGCCTCCCTCCCTCTCTTGTAACATGGGCGCCCGCCCACACCGTGGCCCCGCTCAAAATTCTCATATGCAATTTTCCTTTTCGCTTTTCCGGTCATTACCGTACCGATTCCATTCCTTCTCATAGTTTTACATAATTAAATTATTAGTTTCATTACCCCAGGATCTAATAAATATATTTTAGTAACAAGTATCATTGCACGATCGGTTCAACGGTAATAATATTCCACGACAATATATACAATTCATCATTTTGCAACATAAATCACATACAGATAAACCGAGATAATTTTCTACGAATCTGATCCCCACATATCATTCATCATAAACCCGTTTAGAGAGTTCGAACCCCACTCTTACCTTGGATTGACGGTCTCTAATTTCCTCGAATTCGATTTGGCTTTCCGGCATAATTCCTATTCCGTGGCGCTTCCTCCAAACCCTTGTTCCTCTTTTCTTTCTCCCACATACAACTTTTTCCCAAAAATCTTCACTAAACCCTTATAATTCTCCTTTTATATCTCTTATAATTAAATCCAACTTATAATACTAATAATACTAATAATACTAATAATAATAATAATAATAATAATTTTAATTATTATTTCTATTTGGCTTAATTTTCACACCTCATTTCTACTACTTAACACCAATTAAATAACTCTATTAATCCACACTTATTTCTAATAATATTCTATAATAAAATTAATTCATCACTAATTAATCCTAACTTCCGATGATTCACTTAATCGCCCTAAATCAACATATCAATTTATTAATGCTCCTTATAATTCTACTGATAAATCCAACTTCGACTAAATTCCAATAAATAATTTCTTATATAATTTAATTAAATAATTAATTAAATTCTGCGCGTTACAACTCTCCCCCACTTAGGATATTTTCGTCCTCGAAAATCCATCCGACACAACCATCCTTAGCATCACATACGCAGATAGTCCTTCGATTCAACAACAACTCAATCATAGTTTAAATCCAAACCTTATACTCCAATCTTCCAATTACTCTTGCAACATAATCGTTATTATCTTGCCAACCATTTTAGCAATACTTTGAGACTATCACCTTACAACATAGTAACAACTACTCGCTACTTTCTTGTACACCATCCTCACCTTAACAACATTCTCGTAGCATCCACCACTTACTTACCATTAAGATAGCAAACAATTCTATATCATCTAACATGATCTCGCCTACTATCAACAAGAGATTAAGGGTGATCGGCCTCAATTTGTCAATAGATAGTCGATAACCATAATAGAGATTAAACCGCGTCACTAACATTAATAGTATTCTTTTCCCAACTTGCACCCATGGTTCAAAGATCTCAACAACTCCAACAACTTCTACAACTTTTAAAATCAATCCCAATAATTCTACAACACGACCTACTTAAACAACAACTTACTAAATTCCATCTCATAGCAACTATCCTTTTTCCAAGACATTCCAACTTGTTAAACAACCAAAACCTTAAATCTGTATTACCTTCGAATTCGAGAAACAGTAAGCTCCTACAACGTTTGCATTGTGTCCATCAGTAGCATACTAATATGATATCTCTCAACCAATCACATCCGAGAAGCGAAGTTTCTCCCCACTTAGCTTCAACTAACTCCCGCAACAATCGAAAACAAGTACCGATAGTGTTCCACACACTTGTCGCGTACAAAGGAAGTAAACAACATTAGACAACACTGGCCGGATAGACCGACCTGCTCTGATACCACTATTGTAACACCCCAAATCTACCAAATGAATATTATTTAAATCAGAGTGCGGAAAAGATAATCATACAAGGGATGTCACAATTTCTTCGCAAAACAACATGCATTTAGTCACAACTATACAGATACATAACACTTAGATCAAAGATGAACTTATAACAATACTTTTCAATTAAATCAACTAACCATAGAATCATAATTCTTCAATAGTAACAACAATACATATTTTATTCAACCTCAAAACATTTCACAATATTATTAACATTATTTAACTTCACCTAGCATAATTATTCAACTAAACCAACTTCAATAATCAACATGATCAAGTATTCACATTATTCATAAACTCAACAACTTAAACAACAACGATAATTAAATAACAACGTTCATCCCGAGTGTTACGATCGTAGCAAGACACCAATTCAAACTAACAACAACTAACGACTTCATAATGCTACTTGAACTTCCACGGCTATCCTTGAGTACTGCCCATTTCCCATTCCCTTTACACTAGGCGCCCTCCCTTCTCTTGCAACATGGGCGCCCACCTCACACCGTGGCCCCGCCTCAAAATTCTCATATGAAATTTTCCCTTTTCTGCTTTTCCGGTCATTACTGTATCGATTCCATTCCTTCTCATAGTTTTACATAATTAAATTATTAGTTTCATTATCCCAGATCTAATAAATATATTTTAGTAACAAGTCTCATTGCACGATCGGTTCAACGGTAATAATATTCCACATGGCAATATATACAATTCATCGTTTTGCAACATAAATCACATACGATAAACCGAGATAATTTTCTTAATCTAATCCCACATATCATTCATCATAAACCCGTTTAGAAAGTTCGAACCCCACCTTATTTTGATTGATCTCTAATTTTCGGTCGAATTCGATTTGGCTTTCGGATTTACAATTCCTATTTTTCCTCCAAACCCTTGTTCCTCTTTTCTTTCTCCACATACAACTTTTTCCAAAAATCTTAAACCCTTATAACCCTTATAATTCTCCTTTTACATCTCTTATAATAATAATCCAACTTATTACTAATAATAATATTAATAATAATAATAATATTGCTATTATTTCTATTTGACTTAATTTTCACACCTCATTTCTACTACTTAACACCAATTAAATAACTCTATTAATCCACACTTATTTCTAATAATATTCTATAATAAAATTAATTCATCACTAATTAATCCCAACTTCCGATAATTCACTTAATCGCCCTAAATCAACTTATCAATTTATTAATGCTCCTTATAATTCTACTGATAAATCTAACTTCGACTAAATTCCAATAAATAATTCCTTATATAATTTAATTAAATAATTAATTAAATTCTGGGCGTTACAATGATTGATTTGTGGGATTGGGGTTATATGCATTTACACTGTCTGTGTTGAATCGTGGTGTTTGATTTTGATAATCGTTGTTGTGGTTGTGTAAATTTGATAATCGTTTCTATGTTGAAATTAGTTATGAATTTGTCTGTAATTAATATGAGTTGAAATCGACGTTGCAAATGGAAAATTATGAGTTGAGTTAGCCGACGAAAATGTTTCTAGAAAATGAAGAAGAAGAAGAAAAGCAAAGTTTGGGGACGGGGGCCACCTAATTGAGAGGTGGGTGCCCATGTTGATAAGAGAAGTGGTTGGGTCACTTAATAGGGGTGGGCGCCCACCATTGTTGTTATGTGTCTCCTACCTATATTTCATGATACGTGTCCATGGAATAAGTTTTACTTGAATTTTGGTCCTTTGGTTAGGCAAATTTTGTATTTGGACTAATTGGGATCCTGTGCTTAGAATAAAAAGAAAACCAGGGGCGGACGCCTTTAGGCTTAGGGTGGGCACCATGCCTTCTTTGTGCAACAAGCACTTTTGTTTTAATATTTTCTTAGTTTTACTGTTAGCTTTATTTAGCTTTCTTTTGTGGTTAACTAGTAGAGATTGCAATTAATGGATATAGTTCACATGGTAACTTGTAATTATTTAGTCCGGATGTATTGAATTAATTCAGTGAGTTGAATTGGTATAAGGACAGTGGTTCCAGAGATAGTGCTAGAGTAGTAGAAACCGTGATAGCAGTTAGCGTAGTGTAGTAATTAAGATATCAGATCTTTAGCAGATATTGATATTTTGCAAAGAGAGCTTAAGAAGTGATGACAATATAATTAGTATGGTTAGTAGCATAGGAATAAGTATATCAGCAAGCCAAGATTTAGCAGGAATCAGGAAAACAGTAGACAACAAATTTTTCTAACGGATACTGGTAGTTGAATTGATAGAGCTGGATTTTGATGACAGTGTAATTTTGGATGCAGGGAAAATAATTATACCAGTATAATAAAATCATTAGAAGCTAGTTAATAATTGGCAGGGATAACCGTGAATGACTTGTCACTTAATATAATTGTGATTGGTTGACAGTGTAAAATTCAGTGCATACCATTTTTTCTAGAAAAAAAATGATTGAGTCATGTTATTGTTTAAATATTTTTTTCTAATCCATATATTTATTTATGATTGAGATATGGCTTGAAATGTGTCATGTGTATTGCTTTTAAATATGAGTAATGTTATTTAGTACGAAGATATTTGAATAAGAAACACAAGATTATTGCTGACTGGATTGATGAGATACTAAAAGGTAATGATATTCTATCTGTTCAAAGGCAATATGTTGTGCTTTGGAAGATTTGAAATGCTCGCAATAATTGTGTTTTTAAGTAGACGGTAGCTAGCCCTGCGAGAGTGGCATTTGAAGTAGTGGAGATCATTAGGGACTTTAACCATGCCAATTTGGAGTCCCTCATTAAGCACAAACCAACAGTTATTGAGCAAAGCGACAGGGCAATTAGTGGAATTTTGATAGTGCAAGTTGATGCTGGATGTTTCGGTGATGGGGTGGTGGCCATGGGATGCGTGGTGAAAATTGACGGCCAAGGTGTCTTGATGTCAGCTTGTAGGCGTGAAATGTTACAAGCGAATCCTTCTATGGCAGAGGCGTTAGCTATTAGATAGGCACTCAGGTTTATGCAGCCCTTCCATTTGGATAACGCCATCCTTCAATTTGATGCGCTTAATGTAGTTAACTGTGTTTGTGGTTTTTTTGTTATTGCTGAGTTAAAACCTATTGTCTTTGATTGTAATTTTTTGCTTTCTAGCCTTAAGAATGTATCAGTTGTGTTTATAAGCAGGTCTAGGAATATTGATGCTCACCATATGGTTGGTGTTGGCAAAAGTTTGGGCAACAGAACTTGGAATTGGTGTATCCCAACGTTGGATTCTGCCCCATCTTGTACTCCTATGGTGTTAGCGCCGCTTTCGTAATGAATGGAGTTTTACATTAAAAAGAACACAAGGATGTACATGTGTCATTAATTTAATGAATAATATTTAATTTATTATAAATTAAATTTTCTTTTTAATAAGGATTATGGGGTGGTTGTGATAAGGAATAGTTGAGATTTATTCTTGCTTTTCTTATTTTCACTTTTTTTCTTAAGCATTTTTCTTTAAGTATATGAAACATTTTGTTTTATTTTACATTAATTTGTTTGAAACAGTTTGATCTCATAATTTTTTGAAATAAAATAAATTAACACTTATTTTGGTCTTCGACAAAACTCAAATTAATAAAATCAAAAAGATCATATTTAATATTAGGTTAAATATGTCAGAATTCCTATAAATATGTGACTATGTAATTTTAGTCCCTCTAAATTTTTCTTTAAGGAATAGTCATTCTAAAATTTTTAATTTTAATTTTTAGTTCCTACTATTTTCTAAAATTTTAAAAACTGTTTATTTACCCTTAATTTTTTTAATTTTTGAATAGTTTTTTTTTTTTTGCATGTTAAAAATACTATAAAAGGTTTTTTTAACAAATTTTAGAATTTTTTAAAATTAGAAGAATTAAATATCAATTTTTAAATTTTAAAAGATAATGATAAAAGTAATAAAAATTTCGACTTAAAAATCAAATTTTGAGAAACTTTTATAACATTCAAAACATATTCGTAAAATAATCATTAAAAAATACAAATTGATTTAACAATGAGATTAAAACTATGTGGATAATAAATTTATGCACTATAAGAAAATTGACCTGTAGTGATGGACAAAATCGGTCACTATAAACTATTTTTCCGTAGGTAAAAGACAGCTTGTAAAGCACTGACGGCCAGCATAGCCGTGCATTTTACTGTGCCACTAGCATCGAATTTCTGTGTGTCGGTTAATGTTTTACCGATTGACAAATACCTTTACCTACAGTTCTAGTTATCTGTAACTATTTCTTTCAGTAAAAGTCAATTTTTTACTACCGCATGTGACCATAGGTAAAAGTTGTATCCTGAATTTTTTTTAATTTTTTTTTTGTAAATCCTGCACTTTTTACTCAAATATAAATTAATTTTTAATTAATATTTAAAATAGTAGTAGCATCAAAAATGTTGTGCCAATATTTAAGACAAATGTTGTACCAATATTCACATTTCAACACCAAAAATCTACTTCAAATCAAAATTCAAACAATATGGAAAATTAAAGCCATGAATTTGTCAAAATTCACAATTAAACTAAATTATTATTTATCCATATATAGAAAGAATTCGAACAATATCTCGAGCACAAACTAACATAAAGGATTGTATATAAATGCCTGAAAGATGTATTAAAACCAACTTTTAAATTATGGAATTTTTAATATCATAAAAATAGGGTTTAATTACACTTTGGTCCCCTATTTTTCTCTGCTTTTTAACTTTGGTCCCTCATTTTAAAATCCTCGGTTTTAGTTCCTTTTAGTTTTGTTCTTTACTTTTGGTCCCCTTACCAATTTGACTCCCATTTTTTATGACATGGCAAAGACATGACATGGCAGGGTCCATGTTGGCAATTTATTTTCCATGTTAAAATAATTTTCATGTTGGCAATTTAATTTCCATGTCATTATGATTAAATTTAAAATATTAAAATAGGGAAGAACAAAAACTAGTAATTCTCATTGAACAATTGAAAGTAATTTGTCATTGAACAATACCTTCATTGAACAACAATTTCTTCAGAAAAACAAGTGTCACCGTGTTCTTCATCCGAATCCACAATGTCGTGTTCTTCATCTCAATGTCGTGTTCATCCGAAACAAGTGACCGTGTTCTTCATCTCAAATCAACAAGCTCCCTTCTAAAAAAATGGCTTTGTGTCCGTGTTCGTGTCCTTCACTTTCTCGCTCGCCACGCCTCCACGTGACACCCCGATTTAATTCAATATTAAATAAATGAGAATTTAGTTATTTATTTAATTAAAGTCTTAAGTATTTATTTTATTTGGATTAATTGGATCATTTAATAAAGAAAGGATGGAGTGTGCGTAGTAATTAGTGAGTACGAGGGAGTAAATTACTCTACTTTTACTAATTATTATTATTTCATTTTATTTGGATTAATAAAGGAATATTAAAAGAAGTATAAAAAGTAAAATAAAGGAAAAGAGAAGGTTTTTGGAGAAATCATTATCGTAGAATTGGAGAAGAGAAGAGAAGAGAGGAAACCGATCGTTGCACCCCAAAATTTGCCTCCTGCCTCGGTTTTATCTCGGTTCAAAGCTGCAGATTTATCATGACACTCACATGCATTCATATCACCGTTCTATGGTTACGGATTGGAGTTGATTCCCAAAGATTCTCCGCTGGAGCGTAAAAGGCGTGGTGCTTTCAACCAATCTAGGATATTTGAAAACCATTTAGGTTTAAATATTGAATCTTATCCTTTCATATCTATCGGTTTTCGGCTTGATGTTTGTTGTTGAAATGAGTGGTCTCGCTCTGATGGAGCTACGGAAGTTTTGTTATATTAAATATCATTACCTCCGATTCAAGAGATCAATTCATCACGAGTTCGGGATTTGGCGTTGTTTCGAGTTCATTGTTCAAGATGTAAAAGGGTGGATTATGGTTATCCGACATCGATCAACAATTCCAGCTTGTAGTGCATTTGGTTTGCTCACAACTTTGTTCGCTCTGGCGATAGTCGATGTATGTGAAAATATTCATCCGCAGGACTTGCTTACAAGATTTACAAATGTCAAGTTTATGATTTAGATCTTTTCCAATGCTTCATTGCCTACAAAGCTCAAGACATTCTATAGAAAATTGAAGTCTTTATGAAATTCGCTTGGTTTCAAATCTTTTTTACTACCGAATATGTTTCGATTTGCAAATGCGGTTATAATACCATTAATTTCAAGTGGAATCTATCACCCATTTCTTAAAGGAAATGGAATCGCCAAATTGACTAGGTTTGGAATCAAGAATTTTATTTGAACTTAGAGTTTTAATTTTGTTTCAAGTGGCAAAAGGCTCGGTTTTTACAAGAGCGGATCAACATGAAAGCTTTATGGCCGGAAATTCAAAAGAATTCAAGTATTGCTCATTTCTAAGTCATCAAGACTACGGATTAATTTTAGATTGAAGTGGTTTTAACGTCTATTAATCAATATTTCAACATGTTTTGTTTAACCAATTTAATTTTGGTTCATGACAAATTTTCGGGATATTTGATGCATATTGAATTTCCAACTTTTATACACAATCAAGAATTCAATTAGGTGCATATTTCTCAAGGCTTGTGTTCATAAAATCCCAAGATTTCCAAGATTGCTCTAAAAGTTTTGTACAAAGACACGAATCAAGTCACTTGTTGCAATTGATCAAGAAAAAAAGTACAAGTTTCAATCCAAAAGCCAAACCAATTCATTCAATATTCAACTTCCTTTCCTTGTCATTCAAGTTTCAAAAGTCTTATTCGAATTCAAAATGACATTCAAAAATACCCGTTTACAAAGTAGGATCAAACTTCCAAGTTCAATATTCATTTAACTTTATTTGTACAAATGCCACAAGAGCCCTCAAAATTCATATGCTAATTTGAATATGTCATATTGCAAAATTCAAACCTTTGATACAACATTTCAAGATTACACACACAAGTACAATCTATGGTCATAAGTTCAAACATACAAGTAAAGACTACATATTACCTAATCCTATTTTCTAGTGGAAATCTTTGTTGCTTTCCTTCCCATGCTTTGCTCTATCTTTCAAACCATACTTTTTCTTTCTTGACCAACCTTCCTTCACCACTTTTCCAAGTTTGTGCCATGGCTCGTGTTCATGAAACAAAACAAAGAACATAGTTAGTATAATTGGACAGTTATTAACAAAAGCTTCCAAAACACTTGTTATCTCATCATTAGGGGAAATAATGGGATCATTTGTGTTAAAAGTGTTTATCATTCATGCCAAATAACCACCCTTTGCAAATCACAACTTATGTTGGTTCACAAAAGGGGTGTGGTTCTGAAACCATCATTGTCACATCGTCAAGTACAATGTTGTCCCAAAATCGAAAACACAATGATGTCCAGAATCGTAAAATATATCAACAGCCCAACAGATCACAGAAAATACAAGGCAGCCCAACAGATCACAAAAACAAGAGCAACTTAGTCCAGATGTAAAAGCAGTCGGTTTTGTTTCCCAACCAATGATCAAGAAAACATAACACCTAAAGCCCATTTTCGATTTCAAAAGGCCCTTATCCCAAAGACCTGACAGTTGGAAACCCTAGAACAGAGCAATATAAAAAGCAAAACGACAGAATCAATGAGGCAGAGCCATGCTCAAAAACCCTAACCGAACAAAGATAGCAACTAAGAACACAAACCGTAAACATAGAACACCATACAAAGAAACCAGAATACAAAACAAATAATATTCTGAGTCATCATTTCCTAACTAAAACCCCTTCAAATTCGAAATTGCCAAGAGGAAGAAATTGGAAGGTAATACCAAAGATGGAAGGAGGAGGTTGCAAAATCGTGTCGCCATCCTTCTCCCTTCCTCATCTCGTTACATTTTCAAGATCATACCGTCATCATCTTCGCTTAGGCCTGTGGTCTCGCTTTTCCTTTTTCCTTTCTGCTTTTCACAACAGAAACACAACAACCAAACTGCTTTTTAAGAAATCATATGTATAGATGACAGAGAGAGATGTTTTGGTTTCGAACTGTGAGTCGCCAGAGGACGACGATGAGAGTTCGAGAACGAGGGTAACAGAGATAACCAGCGGCGATGAGAGCGCGTTGATGTCCCATCGTGAACGGCGGCGAGAGAACTGATGAGAGCACCGCTGTGAGAAATCGCGGCGAACTTTGAGAGAGAGAGAGATCGCAGAAGGCCGAGAGAGAGACAGTGAGGCGATCGAGAGAACCATTTAGAGTGAGCGCGACGCGACGATGAGCGATCATGATGAGAGCGGTGGTGAGAACATGCAAGAATTTGAGAGATGAAGACCGATGAGGGTAGTGAATATTAGAGAATGAGACTGCTTTTTTTTTTTTAGTTTAAGACCTCTAACCACAAGTTAATCTCCTTTTGTTTGTTTTTAAAATATATAATCAGTTTTTTTTAGTAAATAACTTTTTAGATTTAGTTCTAATTTCCCTTTTGTATATATAATATTTATTTTTATAAAGTGTTAGTAAATCATTTTTTTTGTTCATAAACAATTTTGTTTCTTTTAAAAAATCAATTAATTTTGGATTTTTAAAGATATAGATTTTATTTTATTTTATAAAATAATTTAAGTTTAGTTATTAATAGGTGTAGTATTATTTATGTTATAATAATGAGTGTAACAAAACTAATTTAGTTTTTTTCTTTTTCAGCTTTAAAAAAAATATATAATAATATAATAAAAAATAAACCTGACTTTTTGTTTTCATTTTATATTAATATTAGTTTTTTATTATTATTTGAGAATTAGTATTTTTTTATAGCTTATAGTATAAAATGAGTTTAGGAAGTTGTTAGAATGTTTAGGTTTGGTGGTTAGTCTAGGTGGTGACACTTGTCACCACCGCTTTGGTCCCTGTCAAAACTGTGTGTACATGTCTATGGTATCCATCTTGCAATCTCACTCACAAGTCATCGATCTGATGAAGTCCAGATCCGCGATCCGAACGGTGGACCACTGATGCCTCATGGGAGCTTCTACACAAGATCCAGAAGCCTTGGTTTTGCTTTGGGTCGGCTTTTGTCGCTTGCACCCCTGCATTCAAAGCTCCAATCGTGCCCATTTCTAAACCTCTTTAAATTCAATATTATGCAAGTTTTTTATATATAATGATGTATTAAATAATATTTGGTATATGGTAGTTTTTTATTTGTTGAATTATCAATTAAATTGTTAGTTGATTTTTATCAAGTAAAAAATATCTATACTAATAATTATTTAAATCCAGTTTGTATTGTGTGTTAATTTATTTTCTTTTATTACCCGCTTTATCATTATATGCTTCATATGTTTATTACACGATTGTACACCCACTCTCGCATTATAAAACAACAACGCCCGCCTCTCTCATTTTGTTACCCACACCAAATTCTCTAAGGGTCTCATGGTCGGATGGGCATGGCCATCCTCACGAGGTTAATTAAGGCCCTCGTTGCCTTGATTAATCATAACCCGAAAAAAATTGGTCCATATACCAATCACCGTGCACTGTGGTCTCATGGTTGGGATAGAGCACCTATCCTCACGAGGTTAATCAAGTCCATATACTTGGTTAATCATAACCCGAAATATCATTTCTTACGCCCAACGCCGCAATTTTCAACACACTTTCAAGTCAAAAATAATTAATTGAACTTGCTATTTCAAAAATCAATTTTCTACAAAAAACAAAAACATAGTGTTATGGTACTTAATTAAATTGTTAGAGGTTCACTTCAACGACGACTAAAATGTAAAGTATTTGGGCCATTAGAGGGTAACCCAATGACTTAAATACTTTATTCCATAACACTTAATAAAAGTGAACTTTGTTTCACCTCACCCTTTTCATAATAAAGATTTTGATGAGAGAAGATCGGTTGACCTCAATCACCAATCTCGAGTATCGAATCGTTAGAGGATATCCCGACGCTTTGGTACTTGTCATCTACCATTAAAATCAATTCAACCCATTCAAACTTTTTGCTCATATGATTATCAAAAATCAAAACATTTTCTTCTAAAATCAATACAAACAATCCAAGACATTTTCAACAAGAACTACGGAGTTTGACTTTCCCATTGCACGAGGGAATACGTAGGCACGCGGTTTTAAAACCGTGTCAAACTCAAAATAATAATAAACAAACCCTGCTCAATTTTTTCTTATTTCTTGATCATTAATTAGAAGACAACATTTTACTTAAACACACAAACATGCACGAACTAAATGGGTCTCATCAGTACGATGGACGGTAAGGGTGCTAATACCTTCCTTACGTAACCGACTCCGAATCCATGCTTTTTGGTCTTGTAGACCGCCTTATCCAATTTTTGTGGGTTTTATCTATATTTTCCCATTCTTTCTAGAACAAATAAAATTAGGTGGCGATTTCATTGTTTTGAAAATTCATTTTAAATGATTTTTGAAAATCGAGTTGTTTCACCGACGTAGAGAAATCAAGAATCATCGAGGTAAGGGGTGATTTCGTTCGGTTAATATGTCTTATGGGTTTGGGAATCAACTGGTAATTTGGTATGTTAGGAAATTGAATTATAGGTTTATAGCATGAAACCCTATTTTGTGTCAAGTATGGAAAATTGATCGTTAGTGTGTGATGACTAATAGGAATGAATAAAATATGTTGTTTGACGTTATAGTGGTGTGAAATGGCTTTAGAATGGTGTTCCCAATGTCACAATTCGTGTTTGAAAGTTTGAAATGTTTATGGATGCGTAAAGTCACAAAATAGCAGATTTACTGTTACAGGTGGGGAACTGTTCCTCGTGGGGAGGAACCGGGTTCCAAGTGTTAATATTCAAAATGGGCATTTTTGTACGTGGGAACCTGTTTCGGGGAGGAACTGGTTCCCATACAAAAATCCGTGGAGACTTATTTTAAAACCTAGGAACGGTTCCTGGGAGGAACCGGTTCCCTGGGAGGAAACCGGTTCCATACAAATTTCCAGAGTTTTTCAAAATTAGGAACCGGTTCTCCCTGAAGAACCGTTACCACTGTTATTTTTCCAAAACTTCTAAAACTTCAAAATTCATATTTTCTAAACCGTAACTCCGATTCAAGTGTCGTTGGCGTTATTTCAAATTTCAAATACTATCTCTTGAAAGGAAAATATTATTTCTCAAAATTATTTTTAAAAAGAGTCAAGCTCCCGATTTTTGAAAAGTATGGATTATTTAAGGACAATGGGGAATGGTTGCAGATGGTCTGAGTTACCGGATGAGAGCTAGTGCTTACCATGTTATATGTTGATATTCATTATGATTTGAATGTGATATACCGTGAATTGGCATGATGTGGATTGTATTGATATTATGATCTGTGAAGTGATGTTGCATGCCTTTATGATGCATGCATTGAACATTGTTAAATTGGTTCATTCCCATTGTGCGAAAGTGAGCTTGCAGAGCCAATAGACTTACCTGGTCGGAGGTGAGGCTAGATTCTTGACCCAATGGTTGTGGGGCGAATCATGGATTACAATCGCTTTCCACGAGTAAACGGAGCAGTGGGTGAACTCGGTTCACGATTGGTACCACATGCATAGAGTCTGCATTGCATATGGGATTGTAACATGTTAGGATGGTTTCCAGTGTTGCAATTGCCATTGTTTGATATATACATGATCATTGTGTGAACTGCTTTGGAATTGATTATGACTTTGTGTTTGGTTGATGGATTAATGTAATCATTATTCATTGTATTTAAAACGTATAATACATGTTATATTGAATTGAAATCTCACCCTTACTTTAACAATTTCACTAAGTGATTAGTCGCTTGGAGTTGGTGAGGATAGCTCTAGAGTCGAGTTTAGTTAATCTAGTCCGCGGTCGTCGGCTCGTAGATGTAACACCGGGAAACGGTTGCTTGAACTTTAATGGATATTTTGAATAGTTTTGAATTATGTTGATTTATTATCCTCGAATAATCGTTGAATGATGTATTCAGATTTTGGTTATGTTTTCATTTCACCGTTAAACATGACGCTGAGTATGATTTATTTATTGATTTATTCCGCAGTGAAGGCATGACACATGTTTGGTAAATTTTTATGATTTAAGTTGTGACGCTCTTAATGGTGAATAAAACTCGATATTAATTCTATAAAACGCGGGTAATTAGAAGGGTGTTACAATAGTGGTATCGAGCATAGTCGGTCTTGTCTTGGTGTCGTTATCCTTTTAGTATGCGACTAGTGTAAGTAACATGCCGATACTTGTGTTTGATGATTGTTTTGTAATGTTACGAACAATGGCTGGAAGAGGTAACGAAGGAATGATGATGCTATTGAGGCTTTGGGAATGTTAGTGGAGTGCTCAGAGGAATCAGCAGGGGTCGATTTGTGCCGACCGACAATTGGGGAATTTTCAGAGAATAATCCTCCGCTGTTCAAGGGCACATGATCCCAGGGTGCTCTGAAGTGTTGAAGGAGATCGAGGATCTTGGTGATTGACCGTTGAAGGACCAAGGTGAGGTATGGTACTCACATGTTGGAAGAGGAAGTCAAGGATCGGTGGGTTGCTACCGTGACTAAATGGAAGAGGATGGAATTGCATTGACTTAGTCGTTCAGAGAGCTTTTCCGAGAAGGTATTTTCCCAAGACATTCAGGTAAGAAAGAGATTAAATTTCTGGAGCTCAAGCAAGGCAACAAGTGCAGGAGTGAGTATGCAACTAAGTTCACGGAGTTAGCAAAGTATTATGCTAATTACCCTAACGATGCATGGAGAATTTTCCAAATGTATCAAGTTTGAGAATGGACCGCGTGATGAGATCAAGGTGGTATCGTGCACCAGACAGAATGTTCCCGATTTGGTTGATCTAGTAGGATTCTAGAAGAAGATCTTACTAGTACTAAGGCGAATGCTCATAATTATCGTCGACCGTAAGGGTAAGAGATGATGGATCGTGGTAAGCCTTATGATAGGAATAATCATAACTGAGGTTGCAGAAGCCTAGTGGGGAGACTCGGTTCTTCGGGTTCTTCCGTAGTGCTACTGATGTGGTGAATGGGTCACCGATCTCTTGAATGCAAGACTGATGCGAGGAAGTGCAACAATTGTGGGAGATTTGGTCATTTGGTCACCGAGTGTAGATCCCAAAGGATAACTTGTTACAACTATGGCGAAGAAGGACACACTCGTCCCAGAGTACTAAGCCAAAGAAAGAGTGTTGGTGGGAAAGTGTTTGCTTTGTCGATCGTGAGGTTGCCGATGATCGTTGATTAAAGTACATGTTTTATTAATGGCATACCTTTAATTGCAATTATTGATACTGGAGCAACACATTCTTTTATTTCTTTGGATTGTGCTAAGAGATTGAACTGAAATTTCTAATTTGGATGGAAGTATGGTTATTGACACCTCAAGGTCGGGTTCGACTACCAGATGTGTGTAGGAATTGTCCTATCATTATTTTATAGAGGTTTCGGTATGGATTTAGTGTGCCTACCTTTAGAACAACTTGATATTATCCTTGAATGAACTGGTTGGTCTTCAACCGTGTTCATATCAATTGTTTTGAGAAGACGGTTATATTTCCCGAGGTAGCTAAAGTTGAAGAGGTGACCATGTCGCTAAGCGTATGAATTCATCACAAAGATGGTGTCATAGTGTTTATGTTATATTCTTCGACGGAAGTGAAAGGAAGGCTAAGAGTGGTGAGTTACCGCTAGAATGAGTTTCCGTAAGTGTTTCGAAGATGTTTAACCAACACCCGAGAGAGAAGTGGAGTTACTATCGATTTGATTCTTGGAACTAGTCCGTGTCGATGGCGCCTTATCGCATGTCGGCATCTGAGTTGTCTCGAATCAAGAAACAATTAGAAGAGTTGTTGGAGAAGAAGTTCATTCGCCTAGTGTTTCACCGTGGGCGCGCGCATTGTTGGTTAAGAAGAAGGAAGGTACGATGAGACTGTGTTGACTATATTGAATAAAGTGACAATCAAGAATCGTATCCACCGCCGAGGATTGATGACTTGATGGATCGCTTAGTTGGAGCTTGTGTATTTAGCAAAATTGATCCGAGGTCCGGATACCACCGATTCGTGTTAAGTCGGAAGATATTCGTAAGATCGCTTAGAACGAGGTACGGCACTATGAGTATTCTCGTTATGCCATTTGGAGTTACTAATGCACCCGTGTGTTTATGGAGTATATGAACATGATATTTCATCCGTATCTTTACAAGTTTGTGGTGGTGTTTATTGGACATTCGATCTATTCAAGGGATGATGAGGAGCATGCGTAGCATCTCGAGTTGTATTGGAATTGTTGAAGGAAAAGAAACTTTATGCTAAATTGTCGAAGTGCGAGTTTTGGTTAAGCGGTAAGTTTTCTTGGTCATGTGATTTCCAAGGATGGTATTGCGGTAGACCCTAAAAGTAAAGCGGTATCTCTGGAAGCACCAAGAATGCTTCTAGATTCGTAGTTTTCTTGGTCCGGCAGTGTTACTATAGGAAATTCATTGAGGATTTTCGTTAGCGCTCGTTGACTAAGCTAACAAGAAAAGGTCAAGCGCTTATTTGGGATTCGATTGAGGAAGGATTCCAAGAATTGAAGAGGAGGTTGATTTAGTTCGATTCGATTTTACAACCGAAGAATCTTTCGTGGTGTATTGTGATGCGTCCTTGATGGGTTTAGGAGGTGTTTTGATGCAAGATAGCAAGTTGTGGCTTATGCTTCAAGACAGCTTGAAGACTCATGAAAGGAATTACCCGACCATGATTTAGAGTTATGGTTGTTTGTGTTAAAATTATGGAGGCATTATCCGTGATGGTTCACTTGAAGTGTTCAAAGGATCATAAGAGCTCGAAATATCTCTTCGATCAAGGAGTTGAATATGAGGCAGAGGAGATGGTTGGAATTTTCAAGGATTACGATTTTGGTTTGAATTACCATCCCGTAAGGCAAACGCCGTGGGCGTATGCTTGAAAGCGGAAGTCCTTGCATATGTCAATGTTGATGGTTCGTGAATTGGATTTAGTGGAGCAATTCAGACTTGAGTTTGTATGTGAGACTATCTAATAGTGTAAAGTCAAGCATAAAAGCTTGACTAGTGGTATTTTGGGAGAGATTCAAACGCCGTAAGTCCGATGTTGGTTTGGTGGATAAGCCGACATTGATTAACCAAGGTCAAGGAGGTGAGTTCCGAATGGATGAGAATGGCGCATGAGATTTGGTGATGTAGTGTGTCGGATGTTGCCGAGATTAGAAGAAGTATCTTAGAAGAAGGACACCGTAGTGGATTGAGTATTCATCCGGTGCTACTAAGATGTACCATGATTTGAAGAAATTATTTTGGTGGCCTCGGAATGAAAAGGAAATTGCAGTTTGTGTATGTGTTTGGTTTGTCGAAATCAAAGATTGAGCATCGAAGTTCGTGGACTGATGGAACCGTTGTTTGTTCCGGAATGGAAATGGGATGGCATTTCTATGGATTTCGTGTCGGTTTGCGAGGACAACGAAGAACGTGATTCCATTGGGTTATTGTCAACCGATTGACAAAGTCTTCTCACTTTATTCCGATAAGAATGGATTATCCGATGAAGAGGTTAAGAATTGTATGTTGAGAAGGTTGTAAGTTTGCATGGTATTCCGTCTAGCATTGTGTCGGATAGATCCGAGGTTTACTTCTAAGTTCTGGACAGTTGTAAGAAGCTCGGGTACTAAGTTACGATTGAGTTCATATCATCCGCGGATGATGGTCGATTGGAGGACGATTCAATGTTAGAAGATTTGTTGAGAGCTTGTGTGTTAGAGAAAGTGGAGCTGGGATAGCTACTTGTCGTTGATAGAGTTTACCTACAACAATATTTTCATTCGAGCATTGGTATGGCTCCGTTTGAAGCATTGTATGGTAGGAGATGTCGGACACCGCTATGTTGGTAATGAACTGGGAAAGTGTTGTGATTGGACCGAGATCATTCAACAAACTTGAAAAGATTAAGATGATTCAGAGAAGATGAGGACTTTCGAGTCGCCAAAAGTTACCATGATAAGAGGAGGAAGGATCTTGAATTTAATGAAGGAGACCATGTGTTCATGCGCGAAACCGATGATCGGTATTGGTCGAGCTTGAAGTCAAAGTTGACTCCGCGCTTTATTGGTCCGCTTCAGATTACCAAGAGAGTTGGGAAAGTTGCGTATCAGATTGCTTTACCGCCACTTGCGATTGCATGATTTCCATGTATCTCATTGAGGAGGTACATTGGATCCGTCTCATGAGATTCAAGTAGATGATGTTCAAAGCGGATAATTTGATCATGAAGGGCACTGTGGAATTGAAGATCGGAAAGTGAAGCAATTGAGGTAAAGAGATAACCGTACGAGTAGCTTGGGAGGACCAATGAAGGAAATACTTGGGAACCGGAGAGTCGATGAAGGACTCAGATCCCGAACTTTTCGTTTAAGGTATGTTTCGAGGACGAAAACTCTTTAGTGGGGAGAGTTGACACCCCGATTTAATTCAATATTAAATAAATGAGAATTTAGTTATTTATTTAATTAAAGTCTTAAGTATTTATTTTATTTGGATTAATTGGATCATTTAATAAAGAAAGGATGGAGGTGTGCAGTAATTAGTGAGTATGAGGAGTAAATTACTCTACTTTTACTAATTATTATTTCATTTTATTTGGATTAATAAAGGAATATTAAAAGAAGTATAAAAGGAAAATAAAGGAAAAGAGAAGGTTTTTGGAGAAATCATTATATGTAGAATTGAAGAAGAGAAGAGAAGAGAGGAAAAGCCGACGCCAGAGAAATCAAGAATCATCATGAGGTAAGAGGTGATTTCGCTCGGCTAATATGTCTTATGGGTTTTGGGAATCAACTGTAATTTGGTATGTTAGGAAATTGAATTATAGGTTTATAGCATGAAACCTATTTTGTGTCGTTGTATGGAAAATTGGATGTCGATGACTAATACGAATGAATAAACTATGTTGTTTGACGTTATAATAGTGTGAAATGGCTTTAGAATGGTGTTCCTAATGTCACAATTCGTGTTTGAAAGTTTGGAAATGTTTATGGATGCGTAAAGTCACAAAATAGCAGATTTTACTATTATCGTGGGAACCAGTTCCTCGTGGGGAGGAACCGGTTCCAAGTGTTAATATTCAGACGGGCATTTTGTACGGGAACCGGTTCCCTGTGGGGAGGAACCGGTTCCCATACAAAATCCAGGAGACTTATTTTTAAACTGGGAACCGGTTCCTGTGGGGAGGAACCGGGTTCCCATACAAATTTCAGGAGCGTGTTTTTCCAAATTGTGGAACCGGTTCTCCCAAAGGAGGAACCGTTACCACTGCTTATTTTTCCAAAACTTCTAAAACTTCAAAAATTCATATTTTCTAAACCAAATCGATTCAAGTGCCGCTTGCTGTTATTTCAAATTTCAAATACTATCTCTTGGAAAGGAAAAATATTATTTTCAAAATTATTTTAAAAAGAGTCGAGCTCCCGATTTTGAAAAGTATGGATTATTTAAGGACAATGGGAATGTTGTATGGTCCGAAGTTACTGATGAGAGCTAGTGCTTACCATGTTATATGTTGATATTCATTATGATTTGAATGTGATATATCGTGAATTGGAATGATGTGGATTGTATTGATATTATGATCTGTGAAGTGATGTTGCATGCCTTTATGATGCATGCATTGAACATTGTTAAATTGGTTCATTCCTATTGTGCGGAAGTGAGCTTGCAGAGCCAATAGACTTACTCGGTCGAGGTGGTGAGGCTAGATTCTTGACCCAATGGTTGTGGGCGAATCATGGATTACACCGCCTTTCCACGAGTAAACGGAGTGGGTGAACCCGGTTCACGATTGGTACCACATGCAGAGTCTCGATTGCATATGGGATTGTAACATGTTAGGATGGTTTCCGCAATTGCCATTGTTTGATATATACATGATCATTGTGTGAACTGTTTTGTGAATTGATTATGACTTTGTGTTTGGTTGATGGATTAATGTAATCGATTATTCTATTGTATTTAAAACGATAATACATGTTATATTGAATTGAAATCTCACCCTTACTTTAACAATTTCACTGTATGATTAGTTTCTGGAGTCGAGTCGGTTAATCTAGTCCGCAATCGTAGTCGCTCGGTAGATGTAACACTGGGGAAACGGTTGCTTGAACTTTAATGGATATTTGAATAGTTTTGAATTATGTTGATTTATTATCCTGAATCTTGAATGATGTATTCGTGATTTTGGTTATGTTTTCATTTCCTTGTTAAACATGACGCTGAGTATGATTTATTTATTGATTTATTCAAAGGAAGGCATGACACATGTTTGGTAAATTTTTATGATTTAAGTTGTGACGCCTTAATGGTGAATAAAACTCGATATTAATTCTATAAAGCGGGTAATTAGAAGGGTGTTACATCACGCCTTAGTGCCCGTTTTCATCTTCTCCAACACAATTCATAAACACACCTAACATGGCTAAACCTTCTTTGTTTGCGTATTTGCTAGGTTTTAATTTCGTTTGGTTGAAAACCCCAATTCATGTTTTTGATAAGAGTTGGAAACCCCATTGTTAGCAATGCTTAGGGTTTGGCATTGATTATGTTTGTTTTTTTTTGTATAGGCCAGTCGAGGATCAATTGGTTAGACTTAGAGTACACCATAGGGGCCGCTTTGGTTTATCATCCAGAAGTCGTATGTTGGGGACTACTTCGAAATGAATTGGGATTGGGATGTGGACCTAATGTCCTACATGGATATTGAAGGTTTGATTAAAGGTGAGGGGTATTGCAATATACGGTGTTTATGGTATCGGGACCCTAAGTTCTCATTTTCTTGACCCGCCTTTGAATAATGATCAAGATGTGTTAAAGTTCGTGCAAGATGTTAGAGGGTTTAAAGTTGTTGACGTTTATGTTGAACACAATGTTGAAAAAGTCAATATTGAAGATGTTATTTTGAGGATGTTGATGTCAAGAAGTAAATGTTGAGGATTCCGATGTTGAAGAAGTAAATGTTGAAGAAGCTAATTGTGAAGATGTAAATGTTGAGAATGTTGATGTTGAAGAAGAAGCGTGAAGAATGAAATGATGAAGCGAAGAATTGTGAAGATGTAAATGTTGAGGATGTTGATGTGGAAGAAGTCAATGATGAAGAGAAGAATCGTGAAGATGTAAATGTTGAGGGTGTTGATGTTGAAGAAGTAAATGATGAAGAAGTCAATGATGAAAGAAGAATTATGAAGATGTAAATGTTGAGGATGTTGATGTTGAAGAAGTAAATGTTGAAGAAGTCAATGATAAAGAGAAGAATTGTGAAGATGTAAATGTTGAGGATGTTGATGTTGAAGAAGTAAATGATGAAGATGCTAATTGCAAAGATGTTACTTTTGAGGATGTTGACGCTGAAAATTGTGATGATGCGATGATTACGAGGAAAGTGATGATAGTGATGAGTGTAACTTAGGTCCTGATGTTGGTGTTGATCGACAATCGTTCTTCCAAACGCTCAACAGAAAATTTCAAGAAAGAATGATATTTTTGATGTTGAAAGTTGTGATTGATGAACTTTATACACCACCGCTAGTGATGACGAATGTGATATGGTAAGGTTTCCAAAATTTAAAGAAACCGCCAAATTTGAAATAGGGATGATGTTTAAGGATAAGATGCGATAAGAGATGTAAAGAATATGCAATCGGAGAATAAGAAGAATCTCGTATTCAAGAAAAATGACAAGAAGAGAATGGTTGCTAAGTGTATGGATGGATGTCCATTTCATTTAAGGTTTAGCATGAGAAAAGCAACCGTCTTGGCAATTTGTTAGTTTCATCGATCAACATAATTTCATAGGACAATCACGACGTAGCAAAAACGGATTGGTTGGCTCGCAAATTTGTGTATATATTAAGACACACACCGAATTAAAAATTAAGGTTGATTGCAATAGGTATTGAGAAGTGGGGGTTAAGTTATCAATGAATCAAGCTTATAGAGCCAAGAAAAGAGCAATAGAGATGATTCACGGTGTTGGTCGGGAACAATTCAAACATCTTAGGAGGTATGCTGAGGAATTGCTAAAGTCAATCCTAATTCCACCGTTAAAATTCAGTGA
Source organism: Vicia sativa (assembly GCA_021764765.1). Taxonomy (NCBI): domain Eukaryota; kingdom Viridiplantae; phylum Streptophyta; class Magnoliopsida; order Fabales; family Fabaceae; genus Vicia; species Vicia sativa. The sequence continues at coordinate 39,894,213 of CM038795.1, forward strand.
CAACTCGTTGGAGGGCCCGTGTTTGAACGAATATACGTATGCTTGGAAGCATGTAAAGCAAGCATTTGTAACAACTTGTAGACCTCTAATTGGTTTGGATGCTTGTTTTCTAAAGGGGAGTTTGGAGGTCATTGATAGGTGCCTTATAAAGATGGAAATAATAAGATGATACCAATAGCTTATGCTGAAGCTGAAACAAAGAATTCGTGGCAATGGTTTCTCAACTTACTACTTGATGACTTACAACCATTCAACCTAAGGGTATGGATTTATATCCATCAATGTAAGATATTTACTTATTAATATTTCTCAACAATTGTCATTCACTTACTAATGTTTCTCTGAATTGTCACTCACATAATTTTGAGTAGAATTGTCATTTTACACGTAATTACACAAAATTGTCATTCACATAATGTTGAGCGAATTGTCATTTATACGTAATTGTTGAACATTGTCATTCACTTACTAATGTTATGTAACGTTACATGCAAGAAATGTGATCATGGGACACAACGTGCACACATGTAAAGGGAAGCGAGTCGCTGAGAGAACAATTCCAAAAGGTGGCAGTAAGAAAATTAAGAAGACTGCAAAATAGGCTGTAGAAGTGGTTATAGACGGAGGGTCGAAAGCGCCACAACAAACTCAAGACTATATGCTTAGTTTCTTAAGTTTATGCTATATTTTGTAATGTTGTTTTGATATCGCACTGCTTATGTAATGCACTGGTTTATAATGCTATAATGCACTAGGCAATGCTTATATAATGCACTAGTTTATATTGCTTGTATATTAGAATCAGTTTATAATGGTAATCCGGTTTATATTGCTTGTATATTAGAATCAGGGTATAATTGGTAACTGTTATTCGCGGTGAAACTCGATTGTGTATAATGTAAAGTATATCGGTCATCGCGTATCGTTTAGAATCGATATATCGTATCATATATCATAATACTGGTTTATCATAATGAAAACCGACGTATAATTGGTAACTGCCTCATTGTAAAACTCGATTGTGTATAATGTAAAGTATAATGAAAACTCGATTCTTATTCCGTGTGAAAACCGTTTATATTGTTTATATTAGAAATCCGCAGTTCGATAAATTGAAAGTATATCGAATAACACATTTATTTGTTATATTAGAAAACGGTTCATTTATTTGGCTTGCCACGTGCTTAGAAACTGCAGCTTCTTCAACACAATTAGAAATCGTTTATATTGCTTATATTAGAAAACTGGTTCATTTATTTGCTTGCTGTGCTTGAAAAAAATACATAAGATTCAAATATTTTTGGGTCGATGTGCTAGGCTTTATGTAACACTTTTCTCAATTCATTGTGCCGATGTCTCTATTACATGCTACCGATAGGTATCCTCATCAAGGAAATACATGGATTTGAGTGATTCCAAATTTCGAGAGACAAGTCCTAGAACCATACATTTCACCATCTAACGTCCATCACCACGATGTCAACCGTTGTTATGGCGATCTTCATGTGTCAACACCATGGAAATGATTTTCATTATTTTACATGCTCTTCAACCTTGGCTTGGAAATGATTTTCATTATTTTCTACATGCTCTTCAACCTTGGCTTAACTGCTTATTTGATTGGTAACATGACAAATCTTGTTGTTGAAGGAACTCACCGCACTATGGAATTCGTAAGTATCATGTTATCAGAGGCATAGGAACAAAAGACTGAACTCTGCATATATACTAATGTTTCATGATGAAATTATATATTGCATTTGATTTTTGATGTAGAGAAATAGCATTGAAGCTGCATCAAACTTTGTGTGTCAAATAGGTTGCCTCCGAGGCTACTGCAGAACAAATCCTTGCTTACATGTGTTTAAGATTTAAGGCGAGAGATTGAATCAACATCGATTAATTGAACAAAATCCATTACATTAGTCTCAAACAAAATCCATTACATTAATCTCAAACAAAATCCATTACAATAAAATCCATTACATTCATGGGACAATATGTATAAATCCATTACAACTACAACAAAATTACTTAATGCTAATGGACTACAACACACCATTTCAACACAAGTACAGATATCACTCAACAAAAAACACAATTAAACCTAAACAAATCTCAGATATTTGTTCTTTTCTTCACCGCTTTCTTCAATTTTTATTTTCGCCATCGCCCATAAGCTCATCATTCCGGCCAACGATCTAATAACCTCTTTAAGCAAAACTCATCTCTCGTCAAACCATTCAAAGTGGTTACATCCTTCTTTCTCATGACCTTAAAACCTCCACACCCATAAAACCTTCTTCCAGATTCTCATAGGTCCATGATGTCATCAATGGAGATTCTATGTCACACCAACATGTATTTCCTCTTTTTCAAATCGTATGGTTTGATGAAAGGCAAAAACCTTGAGGAATCCATGGTTTGAAGGAGAAGAAGAGATTAATTACAAACGAAATGGAAAGAAGGAGAAGAACAAACGGTCGTGGAAAGAGAAGAACAAGACACCGATCGTGAGAGAAGAAGAACAACAAACGGTCGTGAGAACCCGATCTAGGTTCATATCCTAGTTTTGTTCTTCCCTATTTTTAATATTTAAATTTAATCATAATGACATGGAAATTAAATTGCCAAATGGAAAATAAATTATCAACATGGACCTTGCCATGTCATCACCAACCTGCTATGTCATAAAATGGAGTCAAATAAGGGGACCAAAAGTAAAGAACAAAACTAAAAAGGGACTAAACTATGATTTTAAAATGAGAGGACCAAAAGTTAAAAATGGAAAAATAGGGGACCAAAGTGTACTATTTCAAAAATATTAGGTCTTCCTAAGACCATATCTATCATCACAACACCAACACTCACATGTCATACCTGTAACAGGAGAAAGACTACAAAATTTTCAAAACCCTCCAATTTGTCAAGTAAAATCTATAAAAAATTAAATACAAATACTAGATGTTTAAGTCAGCAAAGCATACTTCAAATTTGAGCTTGTTGACCCTTGATACCATGTAGCATTTAGCAAAGCTTCAAGGAGGTATGTACTCGTAAGTTTGTTCGTTGCAAATTCTGTTGAGACTTCAAGCATTCCCAAAATAGTTCTAACACTGTCAAACACTGATTCTTTGTCTTCCGAAGCAACTTTCTTTAATGAATCTCAAATAAATAGTGCTTAAACAAAATAACAGAACATAAAACATGCACAACAATAAAATATGCTTTGATTATCTAACTACCTGCAAATCGCGATTGAAAGCATGTGGAAGTCCTTTGCACACTGTTAGAAGAGTGACCAAACCCCCAATGACTCTGCCAGACTTACCACGAACAAGTTCCATTGGGTACGTATTCTTTTTCTGAGGCGTTATGCTGCTCCCTGTTGAAACAGAGTCACTTGGAGTGATAAATCCAAATTCCTCTAAAGCCCACAATACCCATTCTTCACCAAGTCGAGTAAGATGCACAACTGTGATGGCATTAGCAGAAAGTAACTCCAGTAGATGATCTCGGCCAGAAACTACATCAATACTATTCAATAAAACAATATAATCAGTTATTTAGGTAATAAGGATGCATTTGAACATTCACATAGTAAACATTAATCATATGTCAAGTACAACTAAATGAATTGATTTGAAGCAAGTAAAAAGTAAGATACTTATTCCTCATCGGAGCTGTAAGTCCCAATGCATCTGATGTCATGAACCGATCAATGGGGAGCCCTGTACCGGCCAGTGCACATTGCACAAGCCCTAAAGAACTGAAATTCATCCTAGCTCTACAATCAATCATACGACCAGCATCACGTTCAATCTACAACAGCAAAAAGGATCAATAAAACCAAAGGAGCTAAATAACTATACCCCAAATCCAAACTGCTTACTCCACAAATGAATAAATGAACCAGAAAGTATGAACTTCTTTTACAACAAGTCAACAATAATGATGTTAGGATTTCACTCTAACCTACGCAATTTTTAATTTGAACAATTGCTTTTGCATGCACATGAACAATAAATCAAGAATGTATTGGAACATCAAGAAATGTTTTTCTCATCAACACTTGACATTACCAATTTCAGATTTGGTGAGATATAAGTTTTAGGCTAAAAATGGAAAAATAGAATAATAACAAATAGGTAAGAGACAAAATAGATAATTCAATGGCTGAAAGTCAATTGATGAGGAAGAGGAAAAGCATTATATGAGTTTTAATAGAAGAATAACAAATAGGTAATATATGCTAAAATGGAAATATTATACTAATCATTAAATGAGTTTTAATATTAATTCTAGGCGAGTCAAAAACAAACAAAAAAATACAAGGAAATTTACTTCACAGCTATATACTTCTTACAGACCACTAGTATCCAAGATTGAAGTATGAATCAAATATCAGCTTTGGAATGATATTTGGTAAAAGAAGATTTGGCTACTAAAGAAAGGAATACCGTCATAAACTAAGAAAATATGAGTCTAATCCTCAACTAAATTAAGACAAAAAAAACCACGAAAAAGATGAAATACTTAAATAGAAAATCCCTAAAACATGTACAGATAAGTGAATACTGCAAATACCTGATTGGAACATCTTTTTTGCAATGCTCACACTGATAACAAGTGGATCTTTCCATTCTAGAAAACAAATATGAAAACCCCCTTTGTTATGGAGCCTTCTTTACTCTATCAATCCCAAGAATTTTTCCATGTTTCTTATTATTGGACTTGCGGACGATTCTTTTTTCCTCTAGATTCTTTACAAAACGTAAAGGAACATAAGACTCGTTCAGCCAATACTTCTTCCTCTCACTTTCGGGTTCCTTCACCAATAAAGAACTGTGTTTAGTAATAATATCCGGAATAGCCCTCCTCTTCCCAAAATCTAGAAGATATTTCACAGATTGTCCATCTGGAAACTTCCTACGCACAATTGCTTTTTTGAACAGCTTGGATGATTTTCTAGATTCCTTGTCCAGTACATGTAGAGGATGGTTATTCTCAATATCATGCCACCTTATGTTTGAGTAGAGTTCTCTAACCTGAAAATGTGGAATAGTTTATCTTGAATTACAGGCGGTAGATATTCCATTAATGAGAAGAAGAGAAAGCTACTCATTGTTAATTATCCCAAAGGACTGCTATCTCGTTTTAAAAAATAGTATATCAACACAGAAAGTTACTCTACCTTTCACTAAATCTGAAGACAGCTCTGACATTCTCCAACAAAATTTTCCACAACTCCAAAGCCACAATTTTCCCTTTCATCAACTGAGGATCATTTGAGGCCTTCTTAGGGGTGTCTTCATAGATAACTTACAAAGTTCCCTGAACACCAAAAAAGCATCTCTCCTCATCTTATTCCAAATATGCATCTCTCCCTCTAAACTACCTCTCCGACCACCAGCTCCCCTTTCCTATCCTCCAAAGTTGTCTTGTACATACTCCGTGTTAGGCACAAGGATAGAAGAGAATAATGATGGAAATAAGAGAGAGGATAAAACAAGGAATAAATTTTATTAAATTAAATTGTAAAACTAATGAAATACAAGTACCTATTTAGAGCGACTAAAAGTCCAAAAGTAACTAACTAAAACAAACTCAATCCTAATCTTAAGGAATTAAGATATACGATAATAATAAAGAAATAACAAATACTAAATTATCCTAATAATTACTAAAAGTCATTTCTAACCATGAACTATTCACAACACCATCCCTTAATTCATGTTCATCCAAACCGACTATATTAGAACCTCACTGGACAGCTCAACCACCTTACCGATGCTCAGAACTCAATTCTCGACTCCTTCGAAGTTTTGGATATGACTTCATCGTAACATCTCAGACTTGCTTCTAGTTGCAACCATAAAGACACACTAAAATTATATTGCTTCCGAATGTTTCACATACACACCATACTTCATCTCACATTTCAAAATTTGCTTCTTAGAAAATGAATCAATTTTATGAGTCCAAGCTCGGGTGCTTTCTTCATTCCACTGAGCTTTGTGTAGCTTATACGCCATCCTCTCTCGATTCTTTTTCACAGTGGAAGGTTGTGACACGTATAACTCCTCTTGTAATGGACCATTTAGAAATGCTGACTTCACATCCAAATGCATCAGCGACCAACTCTAATTGTTTCATGCCTCGCTACAGGAGCAAACACCTCAAAATAGTCTCGTTCGTGTTTCGAATAAAAACTCTGGCCACTACCCTTGCTTTGTTCTTGCCAACTGATCCATTTGGCTTAAACCTCACCTTAAAAGCCCATCTGACCCTGATAGCTTTCTTCTCCTTGGAATCTCGGAAAACTTCAAGTCTTATTTCCTTCAAGCCTCAAGTCTTTCATGGCATTCAACGCTTTCTTCTTGAGAGCATCTTCAATACCTATTTGTTCAGAATCTCCTTCTGATACTGGAACCGTATCTCCTTCTGGACTTTCTTCAGAAGTTTTATTTCCACCAGAAGTTCCACATTTGTTGGCTTCTGGACCTTGTCCAATCATCACCTTCGAAATTCCACCGATTTCCACCTTTATTAACCGGACCTTGTCGGAACCATCACCTTAACTTCCACGAAGTTCCATCTTTGTTAATTACGGACCTTGTCCAATCATCACCTTCAAAACTCCCACCAAGTTCCACTTTTGTTAACTTCGACCTTGTCGAGCCATCACCTTGAAGTTGGATCGCCTTTCCGAGTTCCACCTTCGTAATCATGATCACCGTCGAGGCGACTAGAATCCACCGAATCATGACCAGCGCCGAGGTGGACTAAAGTTCCACCTTCGAATCATGACCAACGTTTAAAGTGGACTAAGTTCCACCTTAGTCATGATTACCATCAAAATTTTGATCACCCGAGCTTCTCCTTCATAACCTCGCCTTCTTGGTATTCCCTTCAAGCATGATCACCTCCGTAAGTTTGTCCTCCGAACCCACGTCTTCATATTTTCCCTTCCAAGCATGATCACTTTCTTGATCACCTCCGAGCTTGTCCTCCAACCCACGCCTTCTTGAGTTTTCTAGAAGCATGATCACTTTGATCACCTCCGGCTTGTCCTCCCACGTCTTGAGTTTTCCTTCCAAGCATGACCACCGGATTCGGATCATCATCGATCGGATCGGAATCGATCACTATCCGATTCATCCTTAGAATCTCCGTGCTTCTTCATCTCGACTCTAATTCTTCGGAACCTTCATATTCGACTCATCTTCGAACCTTCGACTTCTAAATCCCTCGGAACCTTCATGTTCGACTCATCTTCAAAACCTTCGCTTCCACTCATCTTTAGAACCTTCATGTTTTCGAATCATCTTCGAAACCTCGACGACTCATTTTCGAATCTACAAAATCATTTTCCTCGTTCTTCAAGTTTCATATTCGACTCTCTTTCGGTTTCAACTTAACTCATCTTCAAGTTTCAACTCGACTCTTCTTCAGTTTCAACTCGACTCTTCTTCATTTTCTAACTCGACTCATAAAGAGACACCTTCGAATCTTCATCAACTTTTGACTCTTCATTTTCCGACCGACTCATAAAGAGACACTCCTCGTAATCTTCATCCCCTTCAGATTCAGAAAATGATAACCTCACAGGTTCCTCGTCAAATTCATAAGTCATCAATAGCACAGGTTCATCATTTGAATCATCTCTGGCTATTTTCACTTCTTCTGATTCTCTTTCTTTGTTTGACCTGCAATCTCTAGCAAAGTGGCCAAACTGCTTACATCAATAGCATTGAACTTTCCTTATGTCCTTTCCCTTTTGATACTTCTCATCAGAATCAAAAGTTTCTGGCTTCTGGAATCTGTCACTGCGTCTATTTTGCTTCTGGTCCTTATTGACAAAAGAAGCTTTCAGAGTCTGCTCTACTTCCCTCTCAGAAGTTCTGTCAACCAAGCATAATTCATGTGCTTCTAGACTGCTTTGCAGCTCTTCAATTTTCATGGTCTCCAAATCTTTGTTATGTTCAATAACCACAATATAGTCAAACAGAGGGTTAAGTGACCTCAGAACCTTCTTTATGATCACTTGTTCAGAAAGAGTTTCTCCACAAGCCTTCATCTCATTAGTGATCAGAATCACTCTTGAGATATACTCACAAATCTTCTCACTGCTCTTCATGTTTGAGATTTTCATATTGCTTCCTCAAGGACTGAAGCTTCACTTTCTTCATTGATGCGTCACCACCGTAACACCCGACTGAGGTGTCCCACGTCCCCTTTGACGTCATAGAATCTGCAATCTTCTCAAACATAGTCGTATCCACACACTTATGGATGTAGAACAACGCCTTTTGATCCCTCCTCCTTTTATCTCTCTGCACCTCTTGCTCTTTTTCTGCTGCAGCTTCTGCAACTGGAATGTAACCATCGGTGACAAGCTCCATAACGTCTTTAGCTCCAAACAACACACGCATCTGGATCATCCATCTATTCTAGTTTTTGCCATCAAAGATTTGAAGTTTGGTGTTTATGTTGCTGTTTCTGTTCATCTTCTACCTTGCACAAATATCCTTAGATATTAACTCACGCAGTGTTTTCAAATCCGCAATCAGAAATCGATTATTGTTCTAGATTCAACGTGAACCCTAGAAACAAAATCAAACACACAAATAACTCACAATACCGTGTTTCCTTGAATTCTAACCGAAGCTCTAGATACCAATTTGTTAGCACAAGGATAGAAGAGAATAATTATGGAAATAAGATAGAGGATAAAAACAAGGAATAAATTATATTGAATTGTAAAACTAATGAAATACAAGCACCTAAAGCACCTATTTATAGACGACTAAAAAGCCCAAAAGTAACTAACTAAAAACAAATCATAATCCTAATCTTAAGGAATTAAGATATACGATAATAACAGTAAAATAACAAATACTAAATTATCCAAATAATTACTAAAAAGCCCTTTCTAATCATGAATTATTCACAACACTCTACTTGGCATCCAACATCAACATGTCCTTATTAGTCGAATCCAACAAATCTTCCAGATTTGTAGTCTCCACTGTTGCAATGGTCTGAAACGCACCATCATGAGTCAAGGCCGCAAGCTTACTCGGTGTCCCTAAGGGGTTCAAAACCCCATATATATCTAGCATGGCCTTGGTTATAAAAACCTTGCACAAACTGTGTCATGGAGCTATCAACATCGATTTCTCCGTTGGATCCATCAATTCAGCCAACGACAATATGATGAATTGGAACCCAGACGATTCCACTTTCATTCTTCTAAACACAATCACCAACATCCGATTAACAACGCCATCGTAGTTTGATTCACCACATTCTTACTACCCAAATAGATATCATAACATGTCCTCAAAATCAAATGCGAACAATCACCGTGAATATTTAGCAAAATCAAAGTTACAGCCGACAAAAGCATCTTCACAACCAAAAGCTCCAATGCCTCATCACCTAGATCATGACACTTGCACATATTCAATCAAACTTGCCAAAAGTCGCTCCTCCTAAGCGTCTCCGTCGGAGGTAACCGAGAGCAATGAGTTGCTGACAGCATCAACAGCGGGATCAGAGATCTTCAATACGTCGGAGCTTGCGGCGTTGATGAGAGGTGAAATGATCGATTCCGGTTCTACCAACGAATTCTCAACAAAGCCTCCTTCATGAAGCACTATGTATTGAAACCTCCAAATCACCATTATCGATGGTACCAGCTTCAAAAGCCCCGACGAGAGATTGAGATCGAGAGCGAGTGCGATCGAGGATTGAGAAATTGAGAGCAAACGATTTAGGGTTTGAGAGATTAAGAACAGGGTCACGATTTCGCTTATTGAGAGATTCGTAAGAGGGTGAACAAATTGATTGATAGAATTTCACCAATTGTGAGAGACATTTATCTTAATTAATTTTTTTTAATCAAATTTTGCTAGTATTATGTGAATAATAATAATAATAATAATAATAATAATAATAATAATAATATATTTCTTACCACTATTCTAGGTTTTAGTGATGGTCAAATGTTGTCCGTAGCTAAAGCTCAATTATCTATGGGAATAGAGCATTTTTCTTGTAGGGCCTATTTTTTTATAAAAAACTAAAAATAAAATTTAGTAATTTATAGGAATAAAAAATATATTTAATCTTTAATGTTTTACTAAATTAAATTGATGTTGATCAAATATTTAAATTTTTATAAATTTAATTGAGCTATAATCTATTTGAAAACTAAATTAAAAGTTTTTTTCTTTAAAATTACTATTTGAAATTTTTTAATAAAATATTCGTACATGATTTTCTTTTCTCGTCAAAAACGTGTGTGATCATAAAAAAAAAGAAGAGGAAAGTGGTTGAAACTAATTTAAATAGAAAAGTAATGATTCATAATTAATTATTGGATGATAACAAAGTATATAAGTCTTTATTTTGAAGTTTAATAAAAGAAAGATCAAGTAGATTTTAGATTAAAAGATGAGTGACAAAATATGAAAAAGAATATAATATTTTATATTTGTTGTTGATAAAAGTTAGATGGTGAAAATTACTCGTTCTCTTGTGTATAAGTTTGTATTTTTAAAGATGACATTGATTTTCTTTTATGTGTTTGTCAAATTTTTCTATTTTATAATTATATTTTAAAGAGAAATTTAATTTATTGGTGATTTTATTTAATATTTTAATTTACTTGATTTTTATTAACACATAATTATGATGTTATATAAAAAGTAACTTAGTTTAAAAATTATATCAATTAAGTTTGACTAGCATTAATTTTAATATATATTATATAAAATAACATAATAATATATCAATTAATTAAATATGTAAATAAATACCAAGATTTAATAAATAATCATCTTTAAGCCAAAACATTTGTTTAGATGATTTATTTTTTAATAGTAAGATGTTGATATGTCATGTGTGAGTAATGATTCTCATATTTGATGAAAAAAGAAATGTTGAAAATTTTTAAAGTAAAAAACGACATAGATTCAATGCATTAAAGTTTTAGGGTAACATATAATTTTAAAAATATATTTTATATAAAAAAAATTCATTAATATAAATTATTAGAGTAAATTTTCCAAGAAATAACCTAAATCTCACCTTATTATATTGTGTGGCCTAAAATTATAAAAGAAGAGAGAATATCGGGTAGATTAATGAATTTCATTTTGTTGAAATAAATGAAAATTTGATTGCAATAGCGTGAACATTGTAACGCTCCGAATTTAATTAATTAGTTAATTAAATTAATTAAGGATTTATTTATTGGAAATTATGAAAGTTGAGAATAATTGGAATTTTGATAAGAGGCGTTATTGGATTAATAAGTTAGTTGGACTGTTAAGTTGATAGTTGAGTAATTAGTCAGATCAGTCGGAAGAATTATTATTAGAAATAATAATTGAACATTAGAATATTATTCGGTTGGGATTAATTGTTGTACGAGGAATAGCAAAGTTGGGTGTGAGTAATAGGCCCATTGGGATTAATTATTAATATTATTATTAGTATAAGTTGGAGAAAAAGGATAATTATATTAATATATTTTATTATAAGTGAGATAAAAGGAAAATAAGGGTTAGAAAAAGTTTGTTGGTTGATTTGTTGTGGAATTGGAGAGAAGAATTAGAGAGGCAAAAGTTGGAAGTCAAGGCAAAGCCAAACGGAACTCCGTGAGAGCGACCTTCAATCCAAGGAGAATTTACCATGCATTCGTAGTAATTTTCTGCAGTTGAAATTATCATGAATTCGGTTGTTTAATTGATGTATGAATGATAAATTATATTTTGTACGAAGTTTGATGAAATTATTGTTAAATAATTAATACGTGAAAGTTATAAATTTTACTGAGGTTAAAATGAAAATTTATTTTAATAAAACAAAACCAAATTTTTAACAATAATGCTTCTGTAAGTTTGTTAATATATATATATATATATATATATATTTTTATATATATATATATATATATATATATATATATATATATATATATATATATATATATATATATTATTAGCTTCATTTTTTATAATAATAGTTATAATATTATTTATAGTTTAATTATAATTATTTTAATAATTTAATATTATTAATATAATAGCATTTTAAGAGTTTTGAATTAGATGTAATTATTTTGTGTTAATTAACTAAATTAAATTAAGTTAATTTTAATTTAAATTTAGTAGAATTGTTAATAGAGTTGTTTGAGTTGTCAATTGAGTTAAAAATAGAGTGAATAAAGTTGTTAGAGTTTCAATAAAGTTGTTAAAGTTATTTTGAGTTGTTAAGAGTTATACTGTAATTGTTTTGAGTGATTCTGATATGTTTAGAGTTGTCAGCGTTATTTTTGAGTGGTTTAAAATTAAATCTAGTCGTGAAAATTAAAGGTAAAAGTATTTGACCCTTTTGAGTTATTCGGTAGAGCAATTTTGAGCATCTTAGAGTTATAATTTAGCATAAGATTAAATAACCAGAATAGTCGAATAGTCCGAATAATTATTTGGTTTGTTTGTATTGTGAATTTGCAAGTGATAAATTGTGTCGTGTTGTTTACATTGAATTATTGTGGTTTCCGATATTGTTGTTGTTAATAAATTGCAAAGTTGCGATTGTGATGAAATTGATTGTTGTTTGCTCTATTAATTGTATTGATAAACTATTATTGTTGTTGATACGTTGATGAAGTTGTAGGTCGATGACCAACGTTGATAAGTTGTTTTGCAGTTGATGAAGTTGTAGTAGGCATATGGCCAATGTTGAATAAATTGAATTGTTCCGATTTATGGACATGCTTGAGTTGTTGGTCGAATCACTAGTGTTGATCTAAGTTGATGTCATTGATGTATATTTTAAGTTGTTGTTGTATGTTGTTTTAAGTTGTTGTATCATACATAGCATGTGCATTATTAAGTTGGCTCGGATTGACACCACGTTGAAAGTTGAAGGCTTATGTCTTGGCCTTGATGGCACCATGTTGAAGGCTTATGCCTTGTTAATGCCTCGATAAACCGACATATATTTAAGTTGGGAGTTCACGCCCAAATGGTACCACATGCATTTGCATAGTTGAGTTTATATTGAGTCGTGTGTTAAAGTTATTGTTATTATTCATTGTTCATTGATTGTCGTTGAGTTGTTGTTATAAGTTGCGTTTGTTATAATTTATTGTTATTAAGTTGTGTGGAGTTAAGTTGTTATGTTGACGAATATATTGTGATAAATGTTGTTGTGGAAAAATTGTTGTCATTATATTACGTTGATGATTATGTTGTGATTGTTGGTTGTGAGAATAAATTGCAAACGGTGATTTACGTTATCTAAATTCTATCATATATTATTTATCATACAATTTATTAGATTGTTAGATATCTCAATTCTTCATTTGTTTCGTCAATATTTTATAACGGTAACGGGCGGTGTATTCAAGAATGGAAGAATTAGTTGTTGTTGTTGTTGGTATTCAAATCGGTGTCTTTGCTCGATAATGTACACTCGGGACGTTATTCATGTTGTTTATATTGTTGACTCTTGTTGTTATTAGTATAATTTGCTGAATCCTAAGATGTTGTGAAATAAAAATTGTTAAGTATGTTGAAAGTTGAACGAGATGTTTCAAGTTGTTATTAGTATAATATATTCAGTTGTATAACTATAAATTCAATGCTGTAGTAATAAAAAGTATTTTGTTTTGTTATTGTGTTGTTATGAGATTCTTCGAATTAAAAAGTGTTATGTATCTTATCTGTTTGTGTTGTTAATGTTGAAATGTGGCATCCCATGTTTTGTTGAAAATTTTAGTCACTGATTTTAAATAACGTTGAAAATTTTAGTCACTCTAATTTTAAATAACGTTGATAGATTTTACAAACATCATTAGATAAGAATGAACATGAAGAAAATATTCATTTGAAATAGTAAAAGATTATATCTAAATTGTATCTAAATTTTTTCATAAATAAATATATAATCAAAAAGCTTATATTTAGTACAAAATGATTGATCTTTAATACATATCAGATAAATTGTGGTATCACTTCTTATAAGTTTCTATATCAACTAAAATACAAATATAGTCATTGAGTTATATAATAGATATGTTTAGATTTTTAAATGTTTAAATTATGTTTTAGTCCTTAAAAATTACTTTAAATAATTGATTTTTAAAAAAACTTTCATCCATATTTTTAATTTTTAATGTTAAAATTATTGTTAATTAGTTAAGTTATAAATCGTTGTTAAAATTTTTTAAAAGAAATATTTTGATTTTAAAAGAAACAAAGTTAATATTTTAAAATTTTTGATTTATTAATACTCTCATCCATCTCCTTTTAATATAGTAACAATCTTAGTACAAGACAATCATTGCTCAAAGCCCAACACCTCACAGAATTAAGGGCCTTACAATTTTTAGGTTTAGACTTTAGAAATTATAAAATAAAATATTTAAATAAAAAACGAGTTGGATTAAATGACAATTTACTTTTTAATTTTTTTTTGTAAATAATATTTATATTTTACAAATAAACATTTTAGATTTATTATTAGACCATCTTATTTATTATTAAACTTTTATATAAAATGTAACACGTATATTTAATTTTTTATTTGTTTTTATTTGTTTTTTATTTAGAAAGATATATTATTTTGGGCTATTTATAATCATATAAAAATTTTAATAATTTTATTATTATATTTAATTAAATTATGAGACAAATAAAAATAGGACTAATTCATAGAAATAAATAAAAAAACTTCCTTTTTTTAACATAATGACTTAGATTCTACATGCAAAACCATCTTCCCCTTCTTTCTTTTTTTTCCTTTTCTTTTTAATATGTATCTAAAGTGTTCGGCTTTTAATTAACAAATGACATAATTAAAAAAATTAAATAAAATACTTCTAATAAATAAAACCTGCAGAATAATAAAAAAACTAAATTGAAATATATAAAATTTGAATTGGATAAAAACATTATATTTTAAATAAAACAAAAACTATAGTTATAAAATAGTGTAAGATTGTAAATAGAACATAATAGAAACATAATGACTTGAGATTCTAAATGTAAAACCATCTTCTTCTTCTATAAAGAAAAAAATTAAATTGAAGTGTATAAAATTTGAATCGGATAAAAATCCTCTATTATATTTTTAAATAAAAAAAAAAGTTATAGTTATAATGATAGTGAGTGAAATGATGGAGTAGAATAAAATTGAATTATAAACGAGTAAATAATTTTTATCTTTAAAAATAAAACCAACATATTCTGAGCTAAATTTTCAACAAATGTGATCATATTGCATATTTTTTCGATGAGTTATAATTTATAGTCACTCTATTTCTTATAATTATATAGAATAACGTATAATTTTTATATTTAATAATATATTATGTATTTTTTCAATTATCTATAATTCAAAGTTATTGTATTTACATATATAATTTTAACAAATAACAAACCAGAACAACAACTATTACTATAATATTACCTATATAATAATATTTATCATTTAACAAAATTAAACGGAGTTAAAAATATAATGAACAAGTATTTTGAAGATTTAAAATGTCGATGCGTTTATACATGAATAAATGGTAAATTAATAAAACATTTCGTATAAATATAGAGGAATAACAAACTCAAATATATTTAAAAAACTAAAATCTTTTCACTTCATCTAGTAGGGAGGTCACTGCCTTCTGATCCATTAGTTGATCACCACAAACAATTTTGAGGAAGTACATTTGAATTAGATACAATTTGGGGTAGAGGTATGAAACACATTATTTGATGCACTCAAAGTAGACGTCAAAAATAGACATCAGCTAGTCAGTAAGCTCTGCAACCTCATTTTATAGCTCTTGTTGGCAAATGAAGGTGGCACCACTGTAACACCTGAGGTCAAAGAAGACAGTGGTGGTTACACCGCATGTAACACTCGAGGTCGAAAAGGGCTAAGAGTGGTCGCCACATTGGAATGAGAGAGATCTTGAGGCTGTGCACGTATGAGACTACATGGTTGAAGGAGGCTTATAAGGATTAATTGGTACTACCTATACCAATAAGATGCATCTTCTTTTTGGTAGCTCATTCATAAGAACACCACTGTTAAGCGTGCTTGACTTGGAGCAATTATGGGATGGGTGAACTTCTGGGAAGTTTCGCGAAAAGTGTGTGAGTGAGGCCAAAACATGCTGAAAAGACCTGCGTTGATTTGTGGGGTCAGTTAGTAATCCTGAAGGCAGTCTAGGGTGTTACAACCACGAGTTCCTATAGTTATTTTTTCTCATTGGAGATCTCTTTAGCCTTGGCCTTCACACTTTCATCTTCTCGTCCTACTTCTCCTTGTCTTTCTAGAGGTTTTTCAACTGCCTTTGACTCTCATTATAGACGTCCACATACTTCTGGAGCTTTGCCTTTATCTCTATCTCATTCGTATCTCGCCTCTCCTAGTTGACATCATGCATCATTAGTGTCTTCAGTAGAAGGTTATTCTTGTTTACAATGACATGTGTTAACTTAGAGCAAAAAGTCTGTTAGTCAGTAGGAAACTCCTTGGAAAATGGAAGATGGGAATTTTTGAATCAGAGGGTGTCAAAACCGACATCTCTCTCCAAAGTAGCAGAAGGCGGAGGAGTCTCACGTGTGGAAGGAGCCTTTGATCTTTCACATTAGGTGAGTTAGGAGTTGGATCCTCAACTTGCCTCTTCCTCCCTTCGACGGTGTAACCCTCTGAGTGACTATGGATGTTGTTGGTGTCCAAACAAACATCCTAGATATTTTTCCACCTCTACATTTTCTCTTTAATATTAATCCTTACTAATTGATCTGCAACACAATGTGCAAAAGTTAATGATACTGTCTAAAAAAATTTGCAATGGAAAACAAAATATTTTCAAGTTACCTAAACAAACGACGAGGTGTTTACTGTCGTCCAACCAAAGTTTAATCAGTTCATAGAAATCCATAATCTTGAACTTCCCCATAAGGCAAACAAACCTTTCCTTCTCAAGGGTGATGTAATCCTTGTCATATCCCAAGATCGCCACATGATTATTTGTCCAGATATGGAAAATAGGGGTGCCATCGACCCTAAACCCCAAGGAGTCATCTCCCTCGAGAGGAAGATTTGTCCTCGTTACAAGTAAAGGTCTTGGGTTGAAGGGAGTGTCACCATCTTCTTCCTCATTTACACAAATTTGTGTTTGTGTTATGTCACACTCTTCAATTTCTTTTGTGGGGAATGTTTTGGACAAAATAAGCCATTAAGTGGTGAGTCTATGTTGATGTGTTAAGATATGTATATTATCCGTTGAGGGAGAATTTTCTAATTCTCTAATGTGTTTTGAGCAGTTTTGGAATGGAAGTTTGCTTCTGGTTTGGATTGGATGGAAGAGATGTCAGACATGATGTCTTGACTTCAAGTTGACTGACTGAGAAGGTGTTTCTTTCTCAATGATGTTGTGTTTGTAGATTCAACAGACTGTTACTCTGAAGTTTATTGTTCTGCATTTATATCTGATAGTAGTCTATGTGTGGTGATTTTGTTTCAATTTTTTAAAATATGAATAATAGTTATGGGTGTGCAATGATTGTAAATTTGTTTTAGCCAAAATTTGACAAAGGGGGAGATTGTTAATTCTCTATTTTTATGATTGACATTAATTTTGGTAAAACTAATTTATTTCTAACTTGTTTAAAAGGATGTTATAAACTTACAACAAGAAGATGTCGAACACGGTGTCCTATCCCGTTCATTTGACATCTTATTTGTTACAACTGTTTTACTTGTAGATATTATATTTTAACAGATCTTGAATATTCTGGGAATATTAGGATATTATATGTGTCATCCAAGATTTAAGAATTAGTGATTGTTTCTATTTTTAGAAGATTAATTTGTTTCATTAAATGTTGAGACGTTTTAGGAAACAAATATTTGAAGTCATATTTTTACGCAAAAGTTTCTATTGATTTTCTTCAATAGATCAGTTGCATTTTGAAGCCTAAATCCAGTCCATTCAAGGTTATAAAAAGAAGGCTTCAACCCTAATTCAAGCGCGGAACTGAAGTGTATTTTGTAGCTTTCCAAAACATGATTTTGTGGGTTCTTGTGTGTTGATTGAACACTGAATCTTAGTGATTATATTATGACCATTTTGCTTATTGCGAGACTCTCTAATATCACTTTAATATAAGAGTAGATTGTCTCTATACAGTTTTAAGTATTATCAATCATTCTATATATTTTAAGCATTGAATGATTGTGTGTTTGAAGTTTGTCTTCTAATTCTATTGAATTGTGTTCTTTTCACTCTTAGTGACTGAAAGGGATTTGTGGAGGGTCTCATATCTAGGTGAGTCTTAGATAGAAGTTAAGCACAGGTAGTGATTAAGAGAATAGATTTTAAACTAGTGAGAGTTTGTTGTGGGTCTACAAATTGATACTACTTAGTTGATTTTGTCACTGGCTTGGTAGCCCCAGAGTAGGTGTTGTTGTACACCGAAATGGTTTAACTATTCTTGGTCTTATTTGCTTTCCTCACTATTAACTATGTTTAAACCTGTTCATTGTACTATTATTCAGAGATCAGTGTTTCGACATCTCTTACAACATCTGAGATCTGATTACCAGGATTTCAAATCCTCATTCTTCACATTAATAATTAATATGGTTTCTAGTTGATAAAAGGTTACGTAAATACCAAAACTATATTTTTGGTTATTAGTTGAACTTAACTGGAGATGAATTTGTGGGTTCTATTTATCCTTATTTTATAGGAACTTATTTCTTGTTGTTTATGCTATTTAATTTATTGTTTTTTTATCACATTAGGTATGGTGCATCCCGATTTCATTCTCAAATCTAACGTGTCTCAAGTTGTTTCACCTCTTATAACTAAGTTGGTGGATATTCGGAACCATTTTAAAATTGAAGAAGAGTATGAATTTCGTGATGATATTTTGTGGATTCATACCAGGTCACCAAAATAGGATTTGGTGTTGTGATTGGAATGTCCATAATGGTTTAGATATAAGAAATGCATTTGTGACTTTGACATGCTAAAGAAGTGGTAAATATATACATCGTATTTGAAATTTCATTAGAGATGACATTGGTTCAAGAAAATCTGAATGTCCATTTAGGGTTTGTGGTTATCAATAGGAAAATAATAAACGGAGATTTAATGTGATATGTAGTTTACACATTTATCATTTATGTGAAAGTTAGTCGATCATCCAATTGATTGTCGACTCTTGTTGGAAGATAAGAAATGTGTTTCTAACATGACATTGAATTTTGTATCTCCCAAAAACATACTTGCAACTTTGAAGCGCAGAAGATCCAGGAATATCTCAAATATCAAGCAAGTGTACAATAGGCACTGTCAATCCAAATTATAGCTTAGGGGGGATTGAACCGAAATGCAACGCCTCTTGAAACTTTTAGATGATAACAATTACGTCTCTGGTCACTGAAGATGTGAGCATGAAGTAACATATATATATATATATATATATATATATATATATATATATATATATATATATATATATATATATATATATATATGTATATTAAACTCATCTGTTTCCATTAAATAGTTCAATACAATTCATTGTGCTTATAATTGATTCAACGTATAAGACCAACAAATACAGGTTTCATTGTTGAAATTGTTATGTTACATCGATCGAGAAGACGATTCGTTGGTTTTGCATTTCTATGGTGAGAAAATAGGAAAATTTTGCATGGATTTGAGGTTTGTCAATCAATGTTGAAAGACCAAGAAGATATATTAAAAGGCATTGTTACCGACTATGATATCTGCGATTTAATTCAATTGCAGCGGTAGTTCGACTTCTTATGCATTACTTTGTAGTTATCACATTACTAAGAATGTGAGAAGTCGTTAAACTCATGGTAGGGACGCGAGATAAAATTCAAGATGGTAAATTGGTAAAGGAATATGTAATTATGGAGAAAATTTTGAATGCATGGAATGTTATAATAATTGCATCTACAAAAGATCTACAAAGTTGGCGTAGTTAAACATTTTATGAAGGTGTGCGAGAAATATCCCAATAGTGAAATATGTTGAAAGCACAATTTTGGACCAGGTCAAGGAGAAAATTGTTTTTGCTTGGACCTATCAAGTTATGCACCTTGGAAATACAACAATAAACTGAGTTGAATCGACTCATGCTTGTCTAAAGAATTGGTTGGGTAATAGCAATGGTGATTTGTGTGCGGATTGGGAATCCGTGAATCAAATGATACAAAACTAGCATAATAAAATTCAAACATCATTTAGTTGTAGTATCACAGTGTTGGAACACAGGTTCAAAGACAACACTCTCTATCCTCAGTTGGTCGACAACATATCTCAACCAACTTTGAATTATATTTTTCATGAAGCCAAACGAGCTTCAAATTGCGGTTCTGAAAGCTCAAAGTGTGGTTACACACTTGTGAAAACATATGGTCTAACATGTGCTTGTGTCATATCTAAGAAGATGAAACTTATTTCAATATGAATGGACGAGGTTTGAAGTCATTAGAAGAGGCTTAGTTTTGATGGATTTACTTGCAATGAAGGATGGTAAATCTAATATATCAATCTTGACAATACAAAACTCAACATCAAATAACAATCGAGGAATATTACATTTCCGGAAACCACCGACTTGAAACCACCATTTGAAGCTCCAAAAAAGGAGCTCCAAAAAAAAGATCAAACCTACAACGAGTGAAAATTCAACGATGAGGAGTCCTTCATATTTTGAACATGTTGACAAGGTATTCCCGATTATCCAGCTCTAAAATCTCAAAAAGTGTTGTATAAGGAGCTCGCATTAGCAAACCAACTCCTAATCTACCTCCACCAAAAATACCATTCAGCGAGGAGATGTCAGTTTTTATGCACAAATACATTGAACAGGTTGTCAATGTTAGTGGTGACGAAAATTGTGGTTTTAGGGTTGTTTCTAGTTTGATGGGTAAAAGGGAAGACGATTACCAATTTGTCAATGATACTCGTACAGAGAGCTAAAGAGAAATAGAGAATTATACACACTGGTGCTCAAGACAAAAAAGTTGAAGAGATTTATGACGCGCTAGTACCTCGTGTTAGTGAATTTATACTGGAGGAAAAATGGATGTATTTCCCTGAGATAGATCATTCGATAACACATATGATAAAGTGTGTATTAATCTTATAAGATACGGTTTCTCCGAATCTTTTACCCATTACGCATCGCCCACCACCAAATCCCAATGACCATATCATATGTGTTGGTGGCTTTCAAAACCGCAAATTTTGTTCAAGTGTATTTTAAACTAGGATGCCCTATACCACTTACATCACTATAGGGAGAACCATTATACAATTCATTTTGAGACTTGGTTGGATAAATTTATTAAAAGGATGCAAGAGTACACAAATTGAACAACATTCAAATAGAAAAAGATAGAGAAAAGTCAAGGTGTACTAACCTATAGATTTGTCGGCGACAATTATTTTGATTCATTTAAGTAGTTATTTATCATATTGTTGTATGTGATATTTTCTTAATGTATTATGATGTGGAATGCAAACATTTTGTTAGTATGCCTCTATGCTAGTTTTTCCTCGCTTTTATTACTATTTGCATATCTGTAATACGGTGAATCGTGGATTTTGTAGGAATTTTGTATCCAAATGTGTGGATAGCAAGAGTTTCCAAACACCGACTTTTTATTTTATCCAATTAAGGAAGGTAAAAGTAACAGAAAAAGACCTTCGTTAGATTTCCGAGTTCGGGAGAATGGTTATGAAAAGGAAGGTATTAGCACCCTTTCCATCCGTAAGTTATCTACGGGCTCTTAGTTGCTCTTAGATCACTTTTAAAAATTGCTTTGTGTGTTTGACAAAAATGTTTTGAAAAGGCATTTTCGCTTTGACTTTGTAATGATTCGTAGGAATGTATACAAAGTGTTCGAAATGTTTCGTTTTGAAAAGAGTTTGAATTTTGAAAAAGAGTGTGGTGAAAAGTATTTTAATAGAGCAAGCAACTAAAAGTCTTATTACCCACCGTAATTGGTCATTTTGTGTTATTTTACATTCCTTTAGAATAGAGCTAGCCATACCATTAGTTAGTAGGTAGCTCATTCGTTGGATGTAAGCGGGACATTCGAAGGGACATCGGATGGTCATAGAAAGCAACTTGTAGGAAGTATCCTAGCACATTCAAGGGACTATCATCATTTTTCAGAGGCGACAATCGAGGGTCAAGATCATGTATTCGGAGGCGACATCGTGGGTCTATGATCTTGTATCGAAGGGACTATGATGATTTGTTTGGAAGGCAACGGTGCAGAATACCTCTACGCTCGAGGGACATGACCATTGAAATCGAAGGCATCGAGAGAGAACCCCAAGGGTGCGTGTGAGAGAAGTGTGTCAAATTCGAATATGTTATCTTGAAGATTAGTGAGCTATGTCCAATTATTATCTTGCCATACACGCCTAATTACTAGCAATTGATAAGGTGCGGAAAGTAAAATGCGAATGAAGATGCGAAAGATAAACTCACGCTATTACATGGCTTTCAAGTATACATAATTAGAGGCGGAAAGTAAAAGTCCTAAATTAAACTATTACAACCCATGAGCAATTACATTATTGAAAAGTAAAATAAAATGGAAGAATCGTCTCAATCCAAGCAACCTGTGAAAGAATAAGAAAATCGAAATGCATATGAATTGAATAAGAGAAAAATGTTAGAAAAATGCAAGTTTTGATATGGAAAATTTAATATATGCTGGAAATAAGATAAATAAGCTAAAATAATTTTTGGGATTTTTTGAAAAGATTTAATAATTAAAATGCAATTTATAATGATTTAAATGCTAAAATGAAAATAAAATAAATATGCATGCAAAAATATATTTTTAATTTATTAAATTAAATAAATTTTTATGAAAATAATAAAAAGAAAAAATGTTTTGGTAATTTTTAATGCAGAAAAAATATGAAACAATTAAAATGAATGAAAATATTAAAATAATTAGAAATATGAAAATAGAGTTTTGAAAAGTGTAAAGGGATTGTCCAACCAGAATCGAATCGAGACATCCTTTCAAACCTTAAAACCAATATACCGATCGCACGCCATGTGTGCATCCGTGTTTGAAAAGCTGAAACAAATCATAAGTGATGACGTCAAGAAACTTTGAATTAAACCGAGTCAGCGAGGGCCCCGCTATTTTAAATGGATCGACCGAACGCCGCCACGCATGCAGCTCACGTCAATACGAGTCAGCTCACGCCGGAGCTAGGGCCCGGGTCTCCCGGTGGCCGATTCTCCGATCCGCAAAAACACACAAATTAAAGCAGATTAAACACCCCTAAATCGGGGTCCGAGTCAATGGTGGTCTCCGCTTTTCCTAAAAGTTCCTCTAAATGCCCGCTCGAAGGTCACAGCTCAAACCCTAAACATGGCATCATGCGCTTTTGACGTTCCAGCTGAAACGATTGCCCGATCATGCATAATGGACCTCATGAACACATTAAAGGCATTAGAAACAATTAATACACACAGATAATCAAATGCAAAATCAAAAGAAATTGAATATGTATGTATGTATATGCGCCGATTCCGACGATTTAATCAAAGGTATGGTGCATTCTTACTCAAACCTACCCACCGAAACGATGGAATGATGTTTGAGGTTGAAACTCATCGGAAATTGAAATTGAATTTCAAAGATTCTTGGAAAATTTTGCAAGAATTAGGGTTATGCTTGAGCTAGGGTTCGTGGTTTGGCCGCCATGATGCTTGGTATTTATAGAGAGGATTGAAGGAAAAGGAATGGAAAGATTTGATTTGGAGCATTCAATATTTTTCAAATAAAATCAAATTTTGAAAAAATTTGATTTCTTCTTCAATGCAAGATCAAGCACGAATTTGGCAAGTATATGGTTATCTTGGACTCAAGGAAGACATAAAATCACCTTTTGAAAAAATATGATTTTCATATTTTATATAATTTAATTTTGAATTAAATGTTCTAAAATTCAAATAAAATCAATAAAATAGAAAATTGCCATGGCAAGCATTTATAGGTCAAAATATTGTCATGAACAAGTTTGGATCAAAAGATTATAGGCCCATTTGGAAAATTTTGCATTTGACCAATGTCCTTTGTGCAATTGTCCAAAATTGCCCAACTTCTCGAATAGTGTATCTTGCTCAATTTTCCACATTTTGAGTGTTCTTGGACTTTTGAAAGCTCTAAGAGTCCTCTAACCAATGTCTTTGGTCTCATCTCAATTGAGTTACCATGCTCAATATATCTTCAAAACAAAAGTTGACTTTTGTTGACTTTGAAAATGACCAGAATGTTTTGAGCTATACCTCTCAAATGAAGCATTTTTGGACATTCTTGTGAGACATGAAGTTGTAGAGAATTGAATTTCCTTCAAACAAGAGGTGGTGGAAAAATTTGAGAAAGTATGAGAAAGTTATGATCAATCAAAGTTCAGTTGACTTTTCATCTAGAAACCTAATTTAGAAAGTTTGACTTTTAGCAAATCTTGAGTTTTCTTGATGAATCATGATCAACCCTTGATCAAATGATGAATGTAACTTCAAAATGAGGATGTTGACCAAAAATCAGAAGTTTTGATCAGATGTTGACCATAGTTGACTTTTGTCCAATACACCCGATTTTCAACCATTCGAGCAATTGTCTCGAGGAAACTGACTCAGAGGCTTGAAACTTGACATGGAGAATCTTTGAAGCATATGAGGAGGCATGAAGGCCATTGGAGATGTTGGAACCATCTTGACTTGAGAGATACCAAACCCTAGTTTTTGATTGTCTAGAGAGAGTTTGTCCGATCAACTCTCGAGGAATCCTCGAGTACGATGTATGAAACTTTCGAGTAGATGGAGGGTAAATTTTGGGTATGATTACCGTCTTGCTCAATCTTCTTGTACTCGAAGGTTAGATTGACATGCTTGTCTTCGTGACCCGATGATTGAGAGATGCCATCCGGAAAGGTCGGGATGCTGGGGAGCCAGCCGATTAGACTCAGAGATGTTCCCGAATGGAGAGAGGAGATGGCTTAAGATGCCATCCGAGGGAGTCGACAAGTTGACCTCGCGGTTCACTTTGAATGAGGTTATTGGTTTGTATTGATTTTAACCATATATGCAGATTCAAAGTGAAGAGATGTTGATAAGTAGTCGGAGATGGGCTTAAGATGCCATCCAAGGCAATCGAGTCGTACAGACTCATAGCTGTTGCTGATAATCGAATAAATTCGCGGCCGATTACTCGAGGAGATTGAATTGGCAAAATGTGGATAGCTTCCTCGCAGTATCGGTGTCGATCCATTGCTCGTTATCGGAGGATAACCGAGGTGGTCTTTGGATAGTTTTCCGCCGGTTCGGCTTAACTCGACCTGCTTGGCGAAGGCGGTCTTCGATAGTTTTCCGCCGGGCTGGCTTAATCCTCGACCTGCTTTGCATTAGCAAAGGATCACACTGCTTTGGAGAAAAACAAGAAACTTTGATAGAATATTTAGTTTTATGCAAAGTATGATGCATGACAAAGGTATATGAATGACATATGCATGAATTATGACTTTATGAGAAATGTATGAATGATAAATGTTGGATATTTCAAAACATATCCATCTTGAAGAAGATGCGGATGCTCGCAAGATTTCCGACTCCCCGCTGGGGAATTGAGTAGGAAGTCTCGCTTTGAAGGAGAAGAAAGATATCCTGGATTCCTCCGATGCACTATCTCACCAAGTCTTGGGCCTAGATATTGTTGAGGAAGGTAGAGATTTGAGAAGCTCGTTGTCGAGATCTCATATAGACCCCGCCGAGGAGAATCAGGCGATCCTGGGACCTTGTATTGCTGAGGAAATTTAGAGGCGCCACTGGGACCCGAGGTAGATCTCACTGAGAGCATTTGATGTTGTCGGGAGACCGGGTTAGAAGAGTCCGGAGTCCGCTAATCTTTGGCCGGGAATAAAAGGTGTATGTTTCCTCCATGCACTATCTCGACCAAGTTTGAGTCCGATACCGCCGTGGGAGAAGGGGGAGATTGAGAACATCCGCCGATGAAGTGTTACCGCTTGAGACCATGTAACGTTGCTTAGTTGAGTGGAATCACCGTCATGGATAACATATATTCACTGGGAAGGTGTCAGTGAGTGACACCTTTGTGATCATGCTCGGGAATTATTGGTGACTTTCGCCATCTCAATTCCTCGAACTCAGAGTAAGTACTTTGTATGTTCACTTTTCGATGTTTGTGATTAGATTCTTATTGTCAAATGCGTATAATAGTCTCAAAGCAAACGTTGGACTTATTAAACAACAACAACAAAAAATTGTAAAGAGAAAGAATTTGTATTATTTGAAAGGTGGCGATGCCAAGTAGTTTTGTACACAAGAAAGGTAAAAGCTATGAAACAATCTCAAGTTCCAACTATGCTAGTACTCATATATTTCGACTATCTCATCTCCTCGTCAAGAGAAAGTGAGTAGACCGATTCGCCATTTGAATCTTGAATGTCGATAGTCCCGAAGTGTGATCCGAAGAGACATAGTCGCACGCTTAAATCCCTAACTTTTGCTAGACCGCCTTTCGGTTTTCAACCACCGATACTTTTTGCCCAAGCCGCTTTTCGTGTTTTCGACTTGCCGGTGTACATGTTTTGTATATATCCTTAATTTTTGCCCGAACCTTTGGTTCGCCAGATGCCCTTATTTTTGCTCAGGTTCGCCGACCTAGCGGGTCTATTTCATGCGTAGTATTTTTGACTATGTCCGCTCTTGTGGTGTGGAAGTCTTCACCATCCATGGTGCTAAGTATCATAGTTCACCGGAAAATACTCGCCTTGACTACAAATGGTCCCTCATAGTGGGAGTCCATTTGCCCCGATCACCTTGTGGAAGAATGATGCGCTGACTACTAGATCACCGACTTGGTAGACTCGTGTTGACCTTCTTGTTAAATGCTCGATCATTCGCTCGATAAATCGTCCATGGCGATGGACGCGAGTCGCTTTCATCAATCAAGTTAACTGGTCAAGGCGAGTCTCGACCCAATCGCCTTCGCCTAACTCGCCTCCGGAGGACTCGTGAGGGTATCAACCCGACGGGTAAGACGGCTTCCATACCGTATACGAGAGAAGGGGGTCCCTGCTGATGTTCGTGTCAGAAAAGCGATAACCATGAAGAGCAAATGGTAACATCTCATGCCAATCTTTGTAAGTCACACTATCTTCAGATAATCTTTAATGTTCTTGTTGGCGGCTTCCAACGCGCTGCTCATCTTAGGCCGATATGAGAGAAGAGTTGTGATGCTTGATCTTGAATCGCGGCGTAGTTCGGTGATCATCTTATTGTTGAGATTGGAACCGTTATCTCGTGATAATCCTTTTCGGGGTGCCATATACCGTGATAAGATTATGTTTGATGAATCGAGCCACAACATTCTTGGTAATGATGCATACGAGGTCGCTTTCTACCCACTTGGTGAAATAATCAATTGCCACAAGGATGAAACGATGTCCATTGGAAGTCGTGGGCTTGATTTCTCCATCATGTCAATGCCCCACATTGCAAAAGGCCAAGGAGAAGTTAAACATTCGAGGTACCGGAGGTAATGCACTTTGTCCGCATAACCGCACTTGTGACAAGATCGAGCGAGCGGTGACAATCGCCTCCATGGTGGACCAATAGTAACCTCTCTCAAAATCTTCTTAGCTATGGTGTGTCCACTGGAGCGGGTACCAAATTTCTGTAACTCTTCCATGATACGTGATTGTTTCTCGTCTACATAAATGAGTAAGCACAAGTCGTGGTTCGCTTTGTATAAGATGTCGCTGTCGAGGAAGAATTTGATGCAAATCTTCTCATGAACTTTATCATTAACAGATCCCTCTCTGGATATTCCCCGAGTCTCAAGATACCTCTTCACGCCATAGTACCAAGGTTTCTTCGTACAAGCTCATAACAATACGCTGGTTCCAAACTTCTCAATGATGATCCGGGAGCTCGTTGTCCCATCTAACCTTGAACATAGACGATAGTAGCCAATGCTCCGCTAACCGATTCTCTTCTCGTGGAATATGATTGAAAGTGACTCTTCAAGTAGGAATCAAACTCGTAACATGCCTCGATATGAATGAGATTCGATGCTTCAGATCCCACTCGCCTTAATCCGACCGATCACCAAAGCCGAGTCTCCACACTTGTAAGAACTTGATTCTTAAGTCAAAGCACTTTTGATACCCATGATGCACGCCTCAGATTCGCCATGTTGTTAGTGCAACCAAACATAACTGCGGTGAAAGGCGGTCCGCCTGTGGGATGTAATGATGGCGCCAATGCCATAAGTGCGCTTGAGGCTCCATCAAAGACCATAGTCCATCGGATCCTTGTTCGTGTCCTTCGTCCGGCCTCGGTTCTTCTAATCAGAATTAGTAAAACATCTTCGCTCGAAATTCGAATCGCAGATCGATAGTCATCTACGGCTTGATGAGCCAAATGATCGCTACTACACTTCCTTTGATCGCTTTCGAGAAGTGTATCGATGTCTTCGTCAAGATCATTTGCCATTGCTATTCTTCCGAGAGAGCTGGTTTCTCAAATATGTATTTTATCGATCCATCTTGAAATCAACAAGGTAGTGTGAGTCAACATATATCGCCTTAGTCGGCGAAAGCAGCCCAAGCTAAAGCGTTGCAAGTTTTCTCGAGTCAGGAGTATCTTGTTTCACTGGTAAACTTTTTGCTAAGGTAGTATATTGCATGCTCTTTCGACTGTGACTGGCATGTTGCCCCAACACACACCCATGAGTTCTCTAACACCGCCAAGTACATGATAAGAGGTCTTCTTCTGAAGCGGCATCGTGATGGGAGGATTCTCAGAGGTACTCCTTGATTTTGTCAAAAGCGATCCGCAATCGCTATTCCATTCCACTACTTGATCTTTCTTAGTAACTTGAAGATTGGCTCACAAGCAGCGTGCTATGTGCAATGAATCTGCAATGTAGTTCAATCGCCCAAGAAACCTCTCGACTTCCTTCTCGTGCGGGAGCGGCATCTTGAATAGCTTTAACCTTGGCGGGTCAACCTCAATACCTTTTCCACGACAACAAACCCTAGGAGTTTTCCGGATCCGACTCCAAAGGTGCACTTGTTAGGATTAAGTCTCATCGCATTTCTTCAACTATCAAATAGTTTCGCAAATGATCAAGATGTTCTTCTTCATCCGTGATCGAGCTATCATGTCGCCGACGAGACCTCTATCTCGTGATGAATCATGTCATGAAACAATGTCACCATAGCACGCCGATAAGTGGCGCCTGCTTTTCAATCCGAACGGCATAACCTTGTAGCGTAAAGTGCCCCACTGTAACAAAAGTAGTCTTCCATGTCTTCGGAGCCATTTTGATCCGATTGTAACCGAGAAACCATCCATGAAGGAGAAAACCTTATGTCGAGGGTGTTGTCAACCGTAACATCAATATGAGGAAGTGGAAATCGCCTTTCTGACTCGCTTTGTTCGTATCTCTCGTAATCCACACACATTCGCATTTTACCATCCTTCTTAGGCACGGGTACCACATTTGCAACCCACGGGATAAGAGGTAACAACTAAGAAACCGTTGAACTCTTTTATAACTTCGCTTTGATTTTCTCCGACATCTCATGACGGCGACGAACCTTCTGCTTTCACCGAGAAAACCTTCTTTGTCGGCAATCGTGTACCACAATATCAATGTCTAAACCAGGCATGTCTTCGTATGACCAAGCAAAACCTCAATATAGTCTCGTAGCATCCGAACCAACCTTTCTTTAACACTGCTCAAGACCCGCCCTATCTTGATCTCTTTTTCCACTTTGTCGCACCCAATTCACAACCTCAACTTCTGTTTCGTGGTGGCAGATAACCGCTCTTCTTGTCAGCAGTCCGCAAGTTCTCCTGGCACTTCACAATCTTCCTCACTTTCGCCTTCGGCTTGGTAGATCGGATTATCAAGTCATATTTAGCACTAGCATAGTGTTATTAACGAGATTCGAGTGATTCTCATAGTATCACGGGGTGTGTAAGAAACACATAGCTTTTGAAGGTGATAAAGTAAAGAAAGAAACAAACAATTGAATGCAAAAGTCCAACGAATTTATTGAATGAAAATACGCAAACAATGATAATAATAACCTCGCAACGAGCCATGATGCCCCT
Source organism: Vicia sativa (assembly GCA_021764765.1). Taxonomy (NCBI): domain Eukaryota; kingdom Viridiplantae; phylum Streptophyta; class Magnoliopsida; order Fabales; family Fabaceae; genus Vicia; species Vicia sativa. Next base: position 39,924,473 of record CM038795.1, read on the forward strand.
GCAAGGCACTAGGCTTTCAAAGTTTATTGTTCAAAACATAAAGAAATACAAAAGCAAACAAAACAAGAGCAATTACTCCGACTAAAGGAGATTGGTATGACGCCTTCGCCTTCCAATTGCCGAGCCCATGATCCGGAGTCGAAGATCCATCCGATGTCGAAGTCGTTGTCGCCGCCTTCTATAGCATGGATTCCACTGGCCGATGCGGAAAGGAAGTTGGCCGCACGCTCATGGCGTATCATCTTCGACCCTGATGGTGAAGCCTAAAACCACTTTGTCAAATTTGAAAGGAAGATCGTGAGCTGACCTCAAATACTACTTCCTTCAAAGCAGCCTGAGCATCTTTCAACGAGGCCATCCTAGGTGGAACTTTAGTAACTTCAGAGGACGGAGAGTCAATGACTCGGTATTGTTTCAAAAGCTGACAGGAGTCTCAAGAATTCACCCTCCATCTCGAGGTATCGGAATGATCGAGATGACCGACCATATACTCTTCACCACATACCGTAACAACCTTCCCTTTCACCGCATTTCACTTCGATGCAAGGTAGAGGTAATAATACCGCCCCATGTATCCAAGGGCCCAAGTAGGCAAGAGTAAGTCGGACGGATGTCCATGACAAAGAAAGTGGAATCAAAAGTCCGGGAACCGACTTTAACAGTGTAGAGCTTCCAAGTATCGGCGCTAGAACCATCAAAAGCTCTCACATAATGTCACGGGTCTCGTAACCAACCCTTCGACATCAAGCGATCAAAAGCGCCTTCGTAGGATATTCGAGCGTAACCGTATCAACCAAAACATGAGATAGGTAACGCCTGCATTCAACAGATGCAAGGCTTTGTTGTGTTTCTTTCCATAGAGTCAAATCAAGATCGAGAAGCCTAGGCCGTTGTTGGCAGCCAAAGCTAGCAATACAAACTTCAAACCGTCGTGGTAGTGTCTTGCGGCACGTGAGCATTCTTCGAAACTTCACCAAGGCATTAGCATGAGCCTCGAGCACAAGAGCAGAAAGCAAGTATGGAGATCTTGGACGAGTCTGTCCTAACTCTCCACAACATTGTAGTCACTCTTCTTGATAATCTTCGCACTTCTCCATTTCTTGTTTGAGGTGTCTCAAGAACTTCCTTTGGTACTTGGTTGAGCAGATGAGTCACCGTTCTTTCCTCTAGCCGGGATATTGATTGAGTATTGAATGCGAGCCGAGTCAGCAGTCTTTTGGAGGAGAGATCTCCGAGAGAATACCTTCCGGCTCGGGTCACCTTACGATCCTGATGTTGTCAATGTCGAATAGAAATCAAATAGGAAGATCTTCAATGGTCGAGGGTCTTGCTTGACACCATGATAGTAAACATCACCCATAATTCCAAGGATAGCCTTGTCGAGGAATGGAACCGTCTCGAGAAGTGATAATGAGAGGTGCCACCTAGGCAATGTGATCAGCAGAGGAAACTTTATAGTGTTAACATCAAGATAGTCTTCTGGGAAATCGCCACCCCATCCGGTCGCCTTAACATCTTCAATAGGAATCTTGTAACTCTCGTGATGTGTACTTCACCATGTAATCATATTTCCACTGGCTGCCCAAGGTATCCCACACGATGGCGCTGCTCGCATTGTCAATCTTCAACTTAGACATTTCTTCACACAACTTCGCACAGGTGGTTTCGTAAATAGTATCTCACGGTTATCCATCATGCAATCGAACACGCCTTCTCAACCACCAACCATCAAAGCGCGGATGGCACCAACGATATTCTCCGGGCATCCCGGATCGACACCGCTTGCAACAAATTCTTCTTAATACCATCGAGGAATGGTCAAGTCATCTATGTTGAAAACATAAGTATCATCACCAACAGATTGAACCTTGTCATGGTTAGCATAGGAGCTGATCACATCTTGAGTCTCAACAGAGGATCAAACTAATCGCTTAGCTTCAATCATATCTTGAATCTTGTTCTTCGTGAGCCCAACAATTGTCGTACTATGTCCTGCTGGAATGGTAAGCACACTTAGCATTAGGATTGTACTGGAGAGGAAGTTGACATTCGAGGAGGATCCTCAAGGTAATCAACTCGCTTTCAACATGTGTTGCAAGGCTTATGACAATGGTATGTTGATCTTCAGAACCGCCTTCGTGCTGCTCGTTACGCGCGTTGTCTCACCGAGGTTGTGCCGATGTAGGATCGAGATCACAACCGCCCCCCACGATTGAGCACGGTCGGTCTTGGCTCGGCTTTTCCGACCATACACAAAGATTGGTTTCTTTCTTACCACCAAAGATCTCTTCGCAAGATTAAGATGTCTCTCATGAATCTTCCCACTTTTGATACCAGCTTCAATGCGCTCGCCGTCAATATCAACCGGTGAATCCGGATGAAGAATTTCCAATCGATGATTGAAGAACGGCCTGTCGTTGTTCCCATAAACATATCAACCAACTCCCTATTGGACAAGTGGTGAACTCACCGCTAGATCTCCACTTCCTCGAGCATACTCCTTGAACTTCTCACACGACCCATAGACATGCTTTGTAGTTGCATGCGAGTGGGTACAAAGATTGTACTATACTGTCTGTAGAAAGCATCACCAAGTCACCCAAGTACGGATACGGTCATTCTCTAGCCGATAATACCATTCCAACCGGGTCCTGACAAACCTCTTGAAAATAGTGCATCCACAACTTTCTCGTCATCGCGTGGGATTGATCTTCGGACATAGGACTTCAAATGCAGCTTGGGCAAGACATGCCATCATACTTGGCAAAAGTTGGAACTTTGAACTTGGGAGGAATCACAACACTGTGAACAAGACTCGATCATCAAAATTCAGCCCCGACATCTTCAAGTTTTCCACAAGATTCAGACGGTCTTCAAGTTGTTTGTACTTGTCATCTTCATCGAGTGTTGGCTATAATCGAATGGTCCTCTCCTTCTTTGGCTCACGCTGTCACCTTCATCACCCTTGGTACTCCCCTCGCATGGACACTTCCTTCGCAGAGCCCAATCCGATGACCACCCTAGGACCCCTTTGAACGCCTACCCATGTTGAGGAGACCAACAACCTTCTTCTTCTGTTGATGAGCTTCTTCAAATCTTCTTGGCCTTGGACCAAGTTGGTGAACATCCACTGAAACCGAGCATTCCGAGCCGAGATCTTGATGTCTGCTCAAGAGCCATTTCGCTAAAATAAATAGCGAGCAAATGAGAAAACCAATCTAATGTACCGTGATGCAATGTTATGCTATGATATGCAATGTTTATATGCAATGCAATGTTTTCATGGACCTAAGAGATTTAAATTTGTTAAACAAGCAATGAACAAACATTTATTAGTACTTCTATTATTCTTTTTTTCTTTAAGTACAAGAGGTTCAAAACAATAAAAGAAAACATAAACATCCTAAAGCTCTAAGTCTCATGGCGCGCTCTGGTGCCGATGTATGCTGATGTTTCGCCTCGTGAAGTAGCTTTGTCAACTCTAACACTTTCTTCGCTTGCATAACACTGAGCTTCAAAGGTATCCTCTCTTTAAGCTGAATCCAGGATCTCTTCAAGTCTTCAAAATCAGAGGCATGTCGGATGGAGAACAAGATAGTACGCCACCTATAGCAACAAAGTTCCATAATTACCGTAAACAAAGGAATGGCATCATGAGGTTTTGAGCTCGAGCTCGCACCCATTTGAGGTAAGGTTCAAGGAATGGAGTTCGGTGCCCCAAAGTCTTGGTATCACTTCTTTACCATGCCCCAAGCATGTATAAACCTTCGCTTAATTTCCGGGAGATCGTGATTGTAGTCGAACACAACATCTTGGAGAAGCATATCACGTGGACCATCTCTTCGAGCAAAACCAAA